>JAOTON010000449.1:0-79088 GCA_034440635.1 Lepas anatifera
TCAAACATTCCATGCTTTAGTGGAAATTCCCTATCGTGACCTAACTTAAGCTTTGGAGGCAAACACATTGACCTAAGCACTTAACAATAGAAACAAAATCATTCTAAAGTCACTCGAGCTTTCATTACACTTTGCAGATTTGCGCTAACTCCCATGTTTTCAGTTACAGGGGGTCATCGATGGCCCCCGGTGGAGCGAAGGTGCCGCAGGACCCCTGGTGGGGAGTGGGTTAAAACATACGTCTGATTTTGAAGTCTATAAGTTAAAACATTCTTGTTGGATGATTTTCGAAAATTGTTCACCAGTCGACGCGCTCATACATTTTCTCAAACGTGGCCACGTAGCGTTTTCCGTAGGCGAATAGGTCTCCGGCTATCTGGGAACAATAGGTGGTAGGGGAGGGGGCACTTTCGGCCGTCCCTTACCTGCGCGTGTTAATAATGGTGGCAGTATTTATGTCACCAGCGACCATGCTCTACTCAAATTCCAAGGACCTTGCCAGCCTTGCTATGATTTCTCCTGCTTTTTTCTGGAGCCGGAGAGCCGGTTACCGTCTAATCCAGGACTAGTCCACTGTAACAGATCCCGGTGTAGGAAACTAGCCTCAGACCATGCTCTGGCCGGTATAAAACCCAGTCCGCCGGTGCGGATCCTCACAGCTGCTCCCTAGCTCATCACATCACAAACATGAAGCTCCTGGTAAGTGGCCGAACTGACCAATGCACACTTTCTTAGCAAAGCACCAACATTGTCGAAAACTTTTACCTGTCTTTTATAGCTTGTATTTTTGTAACTTTTATTGTGTAACTATTAACTTGTAATTCTTCTACCTGTATCTTAACTTTATCTTTGAACTTTTAGCTTGTCCGCTAAGCAGGGGCGCAGCCAGAGCTTTCGTATGGGGGGGCACACCAACTTTGAGGGGCACCCGGGGGAAAAAGGGCACTTTTAACGTAACCTAAAAATCTTACTATATCTTTGTTTATATCATTTTATGGGCATCTTTGTTTCAATAAAAATGCAAATAAATCATTGAAGGTGAAGGAAACCTCGATTAAAACCGAAAAAGGAAAAAATACCACCAAAATGTTATCGAAGTAGCCAAAACATGACTGTTTTTGGATAGATTTAAGGACAAATCAGCCAACTCATGCAAGTACTTAACATCAGAGAAATCAGCGTAACATGTAATATCTGTTACAATGTGCAGGTTAAGGCATATTGGAGTCAAAAATTCATGTGTTATGCCCAATGGTTTTGTCGTGACGAGTGAGCCCTGGCTGAACGAGGATTAAGTTCCTTGCCTCCCACAATCGCCGTGGGACGAGGAGTTGCATAGTGTCTTTGGAAGAACACATTTTTGCTGCCGGAAATATTTGGGAGATACCTTTTGAACGCGTTTATTAGGTTCCATATTCTCAAGGCTCGGTCCCAGTTAAGAGTAAAGAAAAGGTGAACAGGCCGGTGGTTTGGATGGAGATGGTGTGACTGGGCTGAAAATTGTGAAAACTATTTCTTCATTTAAATTAATTAGTAGAAATCCTGGTTTAGGAGACTGTGCTCTGAGCTCAGGGGCACATGCCTTTTTATCATTCCTTCCCAGAATCCACCAGCATAATAAGCAATTTATATAACCAGGGGTGCCTAGGTATCACAAGCCGTTTTAGAGATTCCTCATTCCTCGTTAGCTCCGTTTCACAAGGGGAGTTTTCATTGTGTTCTTATTCCCCATGTATTCAAGACCAGCTCTGGGGCCCCCAAGTGTGGATCAGAGGCCTCCAGAGCAGCTTCCCCCATCCCCCCAGTTGTGCCTCCAGGGACTAGACTAGCTCAGTGACCCCGCTTCAAGATGATGGGAGTTGGCCTTGTTGTCTTATTATCTATCTATTCAAGACCACCTCAGGGGCCCCTGATGTGGATCAGGGCCACAGAGCAGCTCATGCTTCACCCAGGGACTAGACTAGCTCATTGGTCCCAGAGATGAGGTCATCAGACTAGCTCAATGGGTCACATATAGGCTCATAGGGCCTTAAACCAGTTCAAGAAGCCCCAGAACAGTTTAAGGCGCCAGATCACTTTAGAGGGCCTCAAGCCAACTAAAGGGGCTCTCAAGCTCAGCGCCCAGACCAGCTCAGGGTACCCTCAGAACCCAGATCCGCTCTTGGGCCCCAGATCAGCTCTTGGGGCCCCAGATCAGTTCAGGGGCCTGAAGTCAGGTCAGGGGGCAAGATCAAGTCAGGGGCACTAATTCAGCTCAGGAATCCCTCACAAACTCGGGGCCCAAACAGCTCAAAACCCCCAGAGCTGCTCAGGGGACACCAGATCGGCCCAGAGGGCACCAGATCAGCCTCGGGGACAAACAATCAGATCAGTGGTCCCCGACCAGCTCGGAACCCAGATCAGCTCGGGAATACCAGATCAAGTCAGGAGGCACTTAATCAGCTCAGGAGCCCCATACCATCTAAGGGGCCCTCACCAACCCCTGTAGGCCCAGCTCAGCTCAGGGCCTGGGAGCTGCTCAGGAAATCACGTAATCAACCCAGGAGGCCCGGGTCAGCTTAAAGGGCACCATACTAGCCAGGGGCACCAGACTAGCTCAGAGGGAATAAGATGGGCTCAAGAGACAGGATAACTCAGCAGGCACAAGATCGACTCAGGGGGCATTAGTTACGTTCAGGAGGCAGTATATCTGCTCAGGGTGCACCAGATCGATCAGCGCAGGGGGCAAGTTCAAGTCAGGGGCACTAAATCAGCTCAGGGATCCCTCACCAGCTCGGGGCCCAAGCGGTTCAAAACCCCCAGAGCTGCTCAGGGGACACCAGATCGGCCCATAGGGCACCAGATCAGCTTCGGGGACAAACAATCAGATCAGTGGTCCCCGACCAGCTCGGGAATACCAGATCAAGTCAGGAGGCGTTAATCAGCTCCATACCCCATACCATCTCAGGGGCCCTCATCAGCCTCTGTGGGCCCAGCTCAGCTCAGGGTTTTAGAGCTGCTCATGAAATCACGTAAGGAGGCCCAGATCAGCTTAAAGGGCACCGGATTAGCTTAGGGGGCACCAGACTAGCTCAGAGGGTATCAGATGGGCTCAGGAGGCACCAGATCGACTACGGGGCATTAGTGCAGCTCAGGTGGCACCCGATCCGCTCGGGGGCCAGATCAGCTCCCAGCCCCCCAGACTATGGCAGGAGCATAAATCAGCTCAGGGAGCAACATAACAGCTCAGGGGACACAAGGTGGGCTCAGGGCCCACCAAACCAGCCCAAGGGGGCACCAGGCCATCTAAGGAGACATCAATAATCAGCTGAGGGGGCACCGAATCAGCTGAAGAGGCACCATATTGACTTAGGGGACAGAATCAACTTGGGGAGGCATGAGATCAGCTCGGGGGTCCGAATCAGCTCAAGGGGCACTAAATCAACTATTAGGGCACCAATCAAGCTCGAAGGCATTAGACTAACTCAGAGGGCATTATATAGTTTCAGGAGGCACAATTATTTGCTCAGTGGGGCACTCGATTGACCCAGGAGCACCAGAAATCAGCTTAGAGGGCAAGTAAGCAGCTCAAGGGGCACAGCACCAGCTGAGAGGCCACGAGATGAAATCAAGGAGCACCAGATTAGCTTCACCCGTACGATTATTGGCGACGATGAGGCATTAGGTGGACACATACTAGGTCCCCATACTCTTCCCGGGTGCTTGGAAAGGCGACAGAATGCCCTAGCTGACCGAAAAAGGTATTAAGTTGTCCAACAATAGTTTCAATCGCTACATGCGGTTCAGTTACATCTAGGTTCAATGGCGTAGGGCACTAAATTTCGAGCGGCACGGCCCAAGTTGGGTACACCACCTAGCAATCAAAAGGGCACCCCGGCAGTGATGGGGGGCACGTGCCCCCTGTGCCCCCCTGGCTGCACCCCTGGACAGTAGATCAACTCCGGGAGCCATTAAATAAGCTCAGGGGCCCGGATCAGCTCAAGGGGCACTAAAACAGCTAAAAGGACACCAGGCAAGCTCGGAGGTATCGAACTAACTCAGAGAGTATTATATAGGCTCAGAACGCACACCTATTTTCTCATGGGGGCACCAGATTGACTACGACGGCACCAGATCAGCTCAGAGGGCACAATATCAGCTCCAGGGGGCACCAGATGAGCTCCACCCGTACGATTATTGGCGACGATGAGGCATTATCTGGAAACGGATTACGTGCCTATACTCTTCCCGGATGCTTGGAAAGGCGACAGAATGCCCTAGCTGACCAAAAAAGCACTTAATTGTCAAACAATAGTTGAAATCGCTAAATGCACTCTAGTTCCATCTAGGTTCAACGACGTAGGGCACTAAATTTCGAACGGTACGGCCTAAAGGGAGTACACCACCTGAAAATTAAAAGGACACCCGGCACCGATGGGGGCACGTGGCCCCTGTGCCCCCTGGACAGTAGATAAACTTCGGGAGGCATTAAATAAGTTCAGGGGCCCGGATCAGCTCAAGGGGCACTAAAACAGCTAATAGGGCACCAGGCAAGTTCGGAGGTATCAGACTAACTTAGAGAGCATTATATAGGTTCAGAAGGCACAATTATTTATTCAGGGGAGGGGGGCACCAGATTGACTACGAGGGCATCAGATCAGCTCAGAAGGCACATGATCACCTCCAGGGGGCACCAGATGAGCTCCACCCGTACGGTTATTGGCGCCGATGAGGCATTATCTGGAAAATGATTACGAGCATATACTCTTCCCGGGTGCTTGGAAAGGCGAAAGAATGCTTTAGCTGACCAAAAAGGCGCTTAATTGTCACACAATAGTTGAAATCGCTAAATGCGGCCTAGTTCCATCTAGGTTCAACGGCGTAGGGCACTAAATTTCGAGCGGCATGGCCCAAAGGGGTACACCACCTGGCAATCAAAAGGGCACCCGGCACCGATAGGAGGACGTGCCCCCTGTGCCTCCTGGCTGCGGCCCTGGACAGTAGATAAACTACGGGAGGCATTAAATAAATTCAGGGGACCCGGATCAGCTCAAGGGGCACTAAAACAGCTAATACGGCACCAGGAAACCTCGGAGGCATCAGACTAACTCAGAGAACAATATATAGGTTTCAGAAGGCACAATTATTTTCTCAGGGGAGGGGGACACCAGATTGACTACGAAGGCATCAGATCAGCTCAGAGGGCACATGATCAGCTCCAGGGGCCAAGAAAAGCGCTCAGGGGCACCAGATGAGCTCAAGGGGCACCAGAATAGCTCTGCCCGTACGATTATTGGCGACGATGAGGCATTATCTGGAAACGGATTACGTGCCTTTACTCTTCCCGGGTGCTTGGAAAGGCGACAGAATGCCCTCACTGACCAAAAAGGCACTTAATTGTCAAACAATAGTTTAAATCGCTAAATGCAGTCTAGTTCTATCTAGGCCCGACGGCGTAGGGCACTAAATTTCGAGCGGCACGGCCCAAAGAGGGTACACCACCTGGCAATCAAAAGGGCACCCCGGCACCGATGAGGGGGCACGTGCCCCTGTGCCCCCCTGGCTGCGCCCCTGCCGCTAAGCTAATGATATTGGAAGTATCAGCCTTTCAAGTCTCACAGCAGTCATGTTAGCAGTGCTTCATAACTCGTAAGGATATGGAGGCGTTTTCAAATATGTCCAGCCCACCACAACAGACCCGGTACAACCTGCTCCATCTCTCAGGTCCTGTTCGCCGTTCTGGGCGTCGCCGCCGCCCAGTACAAGATCTACAGCAGACTTGTGCCGTATCCCTACGACTATGTGCCCTGCCTTACACCGCCCTTACGCGGGCCCCCACGCCGCCACATACGCGGCCAGCGCCTACTCCGCGTACCCGTACTCCGCGTACCCTTTCGTGTACAGCGGTCTGCCGTACGCCTTCAAGCCAGTGAAGGCCGCCTGCCGAGGCACTCGTCGTGGAGGCTGTAAGTTGGATCTAGCCCTGTGTTCCTGCGATTCTGACTGTGTTGAAATGTATTTAACTGTGCTGTTCAGAAGCTTAGGTGATGGTTCCGGTAAAATGGGGTTACATGCTGGCCAAAATTGAACACGCCGAATTTTCTGGTGGTTTTTCCGTGTTGTTATCGTTTTCTTCTGGAGTGAGAGTCTAATATATATTTGCCCCCTTTGCAGACCCGCAAGAAGCGCGACACTCTGCCCAAGGCTGGATCCATGGCCATCCACGCCGCTAACGCCTTCCCCTACGCCTACTCCTACCCCGGCCTGTACAGTGGTGCTGCCTACACCTACGCGGCCGCCCCCACCACCTACGCCGCTGCTCCCATCACCTACACCGGCTTCCACGGCTACAGCCCTCTGATTCACTCCCTGAAGAAGCGCGACACTGCCGCTGCTGAGGACCAGAAGGCTGACGACGCCACTCTGTACACCACCTACGCCGGCCACCCGTACGCCTACAGCGCCTACAACGCCTACCCGCACAGCGCGGCCGCCTCCGTGTACAGCAGCGCTGCTTACCCGTACAATTACAACTTCTACAACACCCACCCCTACAACTTCGGCAGCTACCGCTATGTGTACTAAGAGGTACAGCGTACAATCCTGACCGCCTCACGGCACCTTGACCCTGGTGATCTGCACTGGTGGCCGTCATGCGCCTGTGTTAGATGCACGTGCCTGTACTGTGGAGCAGAAGGATGACACCTCACTGTCCACCCACGTTGGAGTGGGCGTGGGTGACTCCCTCTCTGCTAGCGCGCAGGAGACGTGTGCTTTCCGGGAGTGCAGCGGAAGACCTGTGCCGTTCACGGCTTGCTGGCCAGTGCTGCTCCGTCCATTTGGACGGGGCCAGCCGAGTGGATTGTTTGTGATGGAAGAAGAAGCTGAATGGTGCGATCACAGTACATGACTGCCCTGTTTTGGTTGTGTTGCATCAGTCAGCCTCTTGAATAAACTTCAAAAATCCATCTGTTGTTGTGGATGATGACTGAGCTGCTTTATATCCAAGCTGGAAATGTTAATTTCGGTGGGCCACTCGTCCTTGGCGTATCCAGGAATTTTTGGGGGAAAGGGGTACTCGAGCTTCCTTCGTCATCGTATCGGAGCAGCTTCCGGCTGTGCGGTTACCACAGGCGAACTGACATCTCGGGAGGGGTTGAGCACCCTAGCCCAGTTGTATTCGACACTGCCATTCACGTTATCTAATGTGGAATTATTGGAAATCGAGCAGCTTCGTACTATGTCTATAGCTGCTGCAAAACACATGGAAGTAATCGGAAATCATTTCAAGCCAGTGACAACTAATGCCAGCGGAAACAACGTTTTAATTCATCCAAACCTAACCCTTCACCACCTATGGGATCCGATCGGAACCCACCCTTCAGTGTTTCGCAAATGATTCCGAGTTGACTCGACTGAACCGCGTGCCGCTTTGCAGGCCTCAAGCGTGATGAATTGAATAACTTACATACCAAAAATTGACATCAGGTGAGGTCAGCCCAACGAGTTATAACGTCAATGCTAAATCCTTAAAATCGAGGCTGTCGCCATTCTAGATACACTAGTCCAGATCAGAACCCTAAATATTAATTCAGCCGTCATCTGTTCAGACTCTAAATCTGTCTTGCAAGCTATCAATAACGTAGTCAACCCCAGCCATCACGTAATAGCAGACATCCAGAAGGGTATCGACGATATCCCAGATGTCTCCTTTCTTTGGATCCCAGGCCACTGCAAAATTCTCGGAAATGAAAAAGCCGACGAACAGGCCAAAAGTCTCTTGAACTCAGAGAGGTCGCACCTCTCAAATGGTCCGGAGACGATAGCAAAGCTCTCCTCCAGAACCATATCCGGAAGTACATCCAAAATGACTGGACCACTAACCACAGCGCCCATTTATTCCATATCAAGCCTAACATCGGCTACTGGCCCAGCTCCAACCAAAACAGTCGTCGGCGTGAGGTCATCCTGACCAGACTCAGAAGCGGACACACCAAATTAAATGCCTATGGGCGTGTAGGTACCTGTGGTACCTGCTCTGCCATGGAAAATCCCTACCATATCCTCATCGACTGTCCCCAGCACGACGCCCATAGGCAGCCCATGCTAGATTATTGCCGCATCAGAAACATCCCAGTAAACCTTTCCACTCTTCTCGGCAATGATCACCCTGAGCTGCTGGACAAGCTCTTTACATTCCTGAAGGCTTCTAGGCTCGAGAGCTTTATCTGAACATCTCTGGTGGCAGGTATGGAAAATACCTGCATCCGAATAGCACCCCTCATATTAGAAATAATTACACTAGAAACGTCCCTCTGACAAATTTAAACAATAGGTGCTTCAAACTAGGTTTTAACTGTCTGGTCCTAAGGTATGGTAGACTCAGAATAACTTCCACCATAGGAAAAAAACAAAAAAAAAAACAAAACAAAACAAAACAAAAAAACAAAACAAAACCAAAAAAACAAAAGTTCAACTAACCAACTAACCCTACCTAACCATCCGTTCATATTTGCTAACCAACTAACCCTAACTTAAGGACTACTAACTATACTAACCACATCTAAGACTAACAACTAACCAACTCACACCCCTCCCTAACACTCTATCTGTTCTATTACCCTTCTCTCTTCCTCTATGCGGCGGCTACCCAGCCAGAGAGGGTGCTGTAACCTCACCTCCTGGTTGCAGGATAAAGACCCGCGGCATCACGTCATGGTGCTTGCGGGTATTTCTAATACCCCAAAATTATTCTTTTTCAATGGAGGAACTCAAGTAACGTAAGCAAACGGTTATTCGATAACAAGGAACAAAATTCAAAAAACTAATCTTTACGCTGGCAAGACTCTTCACGTACCCTTTTAAATCCTACCTGTGCCCCAGGCTCGGCATCTCTGCCGTAGCAATCCCCTTCCCTCGCAAGTGTTGCTACACTTCGCGACCCATTCCTTGAAATAAGATTCGTCCCTTTGTTCTGCGACATTAAAGTAAACACCCCTCCCGGAAAATTCTCCCCCACACTTTAGAGGCGGGCAAAGGTGCTTTTGCACAGAACGCCTTATAAAAAGCCCTTAACTAACTAACTAAGCGTCCCTCAGAGCATGAGATGCAGTGCAGTGCCAGCCATGCAGATAGAGAGTGTGTAGCAGACAGTTGCAGAGTTGCAGTGTTGCACCGTAGTACTAGACAGTACTATGCCGAGTCAGCCCAGAGCAGCGGAGATACTTTAGAGAGACATGCAGAGACAGTGAGAGAGAGAGTGTAGTGGTAGAGATATCTGTGTGTGTGCAAGGACAGCCACAGATCAGCAGATGTGAGTACGGACTGATGAGCTCAGCTCATAGTGAGGCAGACGCCTACAGTGCTGCAGAAGATAGTATGTCAGTAGAGTAAGGAAGGACTTGTAAGGTCAAGTACAGACAAGAGAGTGTTGGAGCTTTGGCTAAGTTGCATCACCTGTTCACAACGCCAGGTGCAAATAAATCGACAATTAAGGAAACAACGTATCTTCGTCGAAATACGATCAGAGGTCCTACCAACTTGAAAACCATCATTCACAGCCATACCTAAGAGCACTTCTAGGTAACAGTTTCATATATCTCGAAGATTATTGAATGCGTGCTTTTTTGACTTCACATTACGAATGCTGGCATATTTGACTCAATAACTGAGTATTTCCCTGAGTGAATTAATTGTGTGATCTTTGCCTTTCATGTTTTATCTAGTTTGGGTGCTGATGGGAAAGATGCCCCCTCAACGAATAGGAAAGATGCCCCATGGGCAACTTTCCCGGTGGAAAGGGGGTGTCTTTCCCCAGAGCAATATAATGTCATTTCTTAGAGTAAACAACTACGTGTTAAACTTGGGGTTAGTCCGAACCTTACCTACGGGCAGCGCCACGGAATTGTTACTGGGGGCTACGGACCCTGGACTGGTGATGGCGGGGGCGATCTGAACTTTAAATCGACCGTCTTTGAAAAAGCTATTGACCATGAAGCTCCTGAACAAATTTACATAGGTCAACGTAGGTAGGTAATAGGGAGACAATAAAACCTATGTCGATTCCCAAAACTTGTCGGGAGACGTCTTCACAGATTAACGACTTAGGGGATCTTTCCTCCCGTTCCTGCCCTCTGCTTTCGACGCGCATGACCGTACGTGTTAAATAAAAGCACACTTCAATCTGTCGCTTTGTGACTAACCTTTCCAATTGAAGGCCTCGCACCTGAACCCAGGCCAGGGAATCCCATAACAGCCAAATTTTGTGGTTGGTGCTCTCATTCAATAAAGGAAATCCCAGCTCAATCATTGGAACATTGAGACAATTATTTGGGAGTTCACCGGACCTGGCCTGATGACCCAACCGGAGCTGGCCTCAAGGCGGTTTTAGATCAAACTGGTGTGGTGGAAGCACAGAGCAGTTAAATTGAAATGGAAAAAAACCGTAAAACATATTTTTAAAAAAACTGGTCAAAATCATTCAATTTTTGGCCAATTAGGGAGGGGCTATGGCTGGACTGTTTACCCTGGATTCGCCTATGAATGAGCTAGACCTGAAATATTCCATATGGTTAATCCTGCAAAGCTCCGTACCTGATCTCTTACGTCGTCCCTGCATTTGCCATCCCGGTAGCCCAGTTGGTAGAGCGTTGGGCTTCGACCCGCTGCTCAGGAACATGCAGTGACAGTGCATATCCACGCTCGGGATCGGTTCCCCTGAGACGCTCCGGCGCTCAATAGTTTACCCGACGTACAGGTCGGCTGGCAACTGACTGGTGAGAGGGTGACCTGAGCGGGGCGGCCGTCCCTGTGATTTGTAGGACGTTTAACTTTGGCTTTTAAATTAAATCTTCATTGCAGAAGCTGCTCGCTCCGATGGTAGGGTTAGGGACTTCGCGACAAGTCCATTGATGACTTTAGTGAGATTCCGACTCCAAAATCCGAACTTTCAACAACATGCATCTAAAAAAGGCTCTGGAAGACAGACTAGTTAAATGGGTTCCGAAAGCAACGATATCTAAAAAAGACGTGGAAGAGGCAGGCAAAACCTGTTTAAGGGAAGAAAGACAGTGGGCATGACGATACCAGATATCTCATTTGCGGAGTGAGTTTTGTTCTCTCGTGCAAAGAATGAATCGAGTGCACTGCCTGCGAAGGCTGAACCCTTGTGTGCCTTGACGAGAAGGCTAAGGTGGGCTGTGCGCCATAAATGATAGACTGGGAGCCTGTGATGGTTAATGGGAGGAAGCTTCGAGTCACCACAAGCCATTTTTACTGTCTGAAGTGAATGTTTTTGTACTCAACAACTTCCGGCCCATATTTCTTTTAAAATGAGAAATTGAAACAAAGGGAACACAGAAAAGACAAGGTGGGGGATTTAGGGGAGGTTCTCAGAAACCTCGTACCAGTTTACCTACTTCGTTTCGTACTTCGTTGTTTGTGTGTTTGTGTGATTTTATATTGCTTTTATGGTATGTTCTTATACTTGGTTTTCATTCTTAGTTTTACGTAACTTTGTTTTATCATTTGACGTGGAAACGTGAGAACCACTAACATGTTTTGTCAATGTGTGTGGACGCTTTTAAATACATTCAGACTTCTGAATAATACTTCAATGATTACCTATGAAGCTAAGAACTACGAAAAACTACCTCATCAAAGATAGACCAAAATGGGGTAAGATGCCCAGGGGTGGGGCATCTTACCAAGCCCAGGGGCGTCTTACCCACTCGATGGGGTAAGACGCCCCTTTGCAAGCCTCTAGTAAAATCATAATAGTTAGAAAATATGATAATTACTAGCAATTTCATCGACTCTATAAGGAAGATAAATGATCATGCTACGACTTGGCATCCAAACCAGCGCTGCTGCTACCGCGGTTATTTCATAATCCGGATTTCCCTGAACCCTGGGCATCTTACCCCACTCTCCCCTACTCAAGAAAGTGTGACGTCATTATAATGACGAATTTTTACCTCCGACTTCTTTCCCTGAGCTTGAATCTTGGAAACGCGATACGTCCATCCACCTCGCAAAACTGCAACAACTTAACACTCGCCCCACCGGGGGCCATCGATGGCCCCTAAGGTTTTTTCGAGATAGCAGAAAAACGACGAAACGCAGCACCACGGTTGAGGACTCATCATTTTTAAACCATCCCTGAACATTTTTACCCCGGGTCACCCAAGGTCAGGTCACCAGGCGAGGTCAACCAAGGTCACCTCACTTCAAATTTAAAGCTCTATAAGAGCTACATTTCTTAGTCGATCAATTTGAAACTTGCTACACTTCATGAACATTCCAGGGTCTGCAACGTGTATATCCGGAATTTTTCGATTTCTTGACCTGAGGTCGGGTCACGAGGCAACCTCTCCCATTTGAAAAGCATGGGAAAAAGCTGTCTCATGATCTAAAAGCCACAAAAATTATTGGAACTGCTCAGACTGCTCAGAACAGCGTTTTTGGACACCCTTTCACGGATCAGAGGGTTCATATTTGCCCTTTGACTTTTCCAAGGTCATCCAAGGTCACCAGGGGTCAAAAACAGTGTTTTGACAATAACTTTTGACCTAATTATGCTAGAGCGCTGAAACAAATATCATCGTGTTTGTCTCGTCACTGGCTTTCATTTCATAAACGGCAAGGTCACTTTCTGAGCTTTCGTGACCTCAGGTCATATTAGGTCACGAGGTGACCTCTGGAGGTCAAACCACTGGCGGGAGGTCTTTAAGTTTCACAAACCGGAAAAAGTACTGACAATTTCCTATCAAACGTACTTTACCAGACCTCAATAGCTCTAATGGCATAAGAGTTATGCCCAGTTTGCTTAAGCATTGCATATTTGAGTGAAAATAGCCGATCTTGACCTAATTTGACCTTTGGGGCCAAACCATTGACCTGAGCACTAAATTATGTGAAGTAATTTCTTACTGAATTCACGCGAGCTTTCTATTGCACTTTAAAGATTTGCGCTAACGCCCATATTTTCGGAGTTAGAGGGGGGCCATCGATGGCCCCCCGTGGGGCGAAGGTGGCGCCGGACCCCCGGTGGGGCGCGGGTTAAGCATTGCATATTTGAGTGAAAATAGCCTATCGCGACCTTCCTTGACCTCTGGAGGTCAAACCATTGACCAGAGTGCTTAAACATGCAAAGTAATTTCTTACTGAATTCACGCGAGCTTTCTAATGCACTTTGCAGATTTTTGCTAACATCCATATTTTCGGAGCTAGAGCGGGGGGGCATCGATGGCCCGCCCGGTGGGGCGAAGGTGGCGCCGGACCCCCGGTGGGGCGCGGGTCAATACAACGGTGACAAAACAGGAGACATTTTACCACCACGCCTACTCTTCCCTGCGGCAGTTGACACGCGCCCCGCTGGGGTCCCTGGCATGACGCACCCCACTGGGGGGGGCGTTTTTCGCCCTCCCCTCCGTATCTCATTTCCCAGGAGAGTTAAAGAAAAATTACGGGCGGCGTTTGAAAGCTCTTTTTAAGACGAAGATATTTTATACGAATAATTCTTATGTCAGGTCAATATTGAGGTCAGCATAGGTCAAAGAAGGTTCCATAGGCTTACAACAGAGCAGTGCACATTTCTCTCTCTAGATCTGTCCTCAGGAGAGCTAGAGCAAATATTTATGCATCATTGGATTCCTCTCATCGCGGTGAATCAAATGATGTATAATATGGCCTTTCCAGGTCAAATAATTAAAATGACCTGACCTTGAGCTAGGTCAGGGTCACAGAGTGACCTGGTATGGTCATGCTGCATGTCAATCGACTCCCCGTGACAATATAAGCACAATTCAAGCAAAATGGGACCCTTTTCTCAATTCAGTGAGACGTTATTGGCAAAACAATCACTCTATGCTCCTGTGACCTGACATGACCTTTGAGAGGTTAGATGCTCAAAAATTCAACTTTATGGTCAAGATCGTGGTAAGAATGCACGGTTTGAGGATTTTCAGCTTTATCTATCCGGTATTTACTGAAAACGACCACATTGTATTTTTCACCATAGACTTATAATGTGATGTTCAAAAATTTGGCCCCACCTTAGGTTAATAATATCGAAATTCCGAGATAGCAGATTTGTAGACCCTTATGACCTTATCATATTGTGAAAGTTTCAAACTGATCGGTTCTCTGATGATCCCTGGACGCCGCTTCAAACTCGTGATTTTAGGTTTTGAGGTCGGGTCATTTGACCTTGAATAGCTCATTAATCTGACATGACCTTACCTCAAAAATTTGGTCAGATGTGTAGAATTGATCAGGGATAAGGTACTGTAAGTTTCGTTGTTCTGCGTCTCTTCGCTTTTTTGCGTTATCTGGGGAAAACCAGGAGGGGGCGAATTTCGCCTGCCCCCCAGCGGGGAGCGTGTTAAGCGTAGCCGAAGGCAGTCGCCTATTTCAAAACGCTGCCCTCGCGCCCTGACCAGGCTACACTGCACTCGTACCCTTTGAGTGTTTGTATACTCACTTTTGCCTCCATTTGCATGCTATCGAGCAAGCGTCGGCGCGCCATCACCTCATGGTCTGTAGTCAGCACCGTCGGCGGCGAGGACGATTCCGGCTCCCCGATGTCTCCAGACATGGCGGACTCCGACCACCGCGCAGGACGAGCGAACAGCAGTCCGAACGGCGAGAACCCTGTAGAAGAGTTTATCGACGTGTTGTAACTGCATTGCACTTCACAAATTTTTGCTGGCCACAAAACGGATATCATTGTGACCAGCGCAGGTTTGACAGGAGCTGGTTCTGGCGCTCCACCTGTTCTTGACACTGCGGTTAGAGAGGAGTGCCCATCAGGTGACGCACGTCTAGACGGCGACACATAGCGCGGAATGTCTCGGCAGGGCAGTGTGGGCCACGGTCAGATGTGATCACCTGTGGGTCGCCAAACACACAAACCCAACGATCATGGATAAGCCGGGCTGCCGTCTCGGCCGTGTTGTCGTCAGCTGGCAGGAGCAGCAGGTAACGACTGAATATATCCTGCACCTGGAGGACATAACGAAACGGATGAGCGTCGGTCTGAGGAAATGGTCCGACAAAATCCACCTGTAACTTTTGCGAGAGGCCTGTCGGGGATGTCAGTAAACTGAACTGGTGCGAGTCCCGGCTTCTTTGGCAGCTTATTTGGCGCACACATTTCACAGCCAGTTACGTATGAGCGAACATCCTTTTTCATATCGGGCCACCAAAAGTTGTCTCTTGCCTGTTTCCATGTCCTGTATTGACCCATGTGACCACTGAGAGGAGCATTATGAATAAATCTCAATGCTTCAGCCCTCAATGGACTTGGAATAACCGGTAAGCGCTGACGTCCACCGTTAAATATATATCGCAACATTCCATCTTGTCCAATGATAAAATGGCACCTGAACTTGTGCAAAACGTGAGCCGCTTCTGATGACTTACTTAGAATGTTTAGCCCTGTGAGAAGAGCTGCGCGCACCGGCGATATCTGCGGGTCCATCCGCTGCTCTGCCCGCAGATGCTCCGCAGAGAAGACGGTCGCTGTGAGGTCTCGTTCCAGTGAACACTGGCCACCAGGTGGCCGGTCGGGCCCACCCTAGAGAGTTAATCGGCTATCGTCAGGTCGGCATGTTTTCCGGCCTTGTGAACAGGTCGGATCTGGAACTGCTGTAAAATGTCGATCCAGCGGCCACGCCGCCCTCTCGTCCGCAGCGCCCAGCGAGTTCAGCCAGGGCAGCGCCTTATGGTCTGTGATCAAACGGTGCGTTAGACAAATAGACACGAAACCGCTTTACAGCGAGAACCACCGTCAATAGCTCCTTCTCGGTTGTGGTGTATTTTTTCTCCTGTGGATTCGGGGCATGGTGGGAGAACCCAAGCGGTTTCAGGTGAGGTCCGTCTCGGTTCGCCAACAACGGCGCTGGGTCGTGTTGGACACTGCCAACGTCGCTGGCGTCGGTCACTAGCACGAAAGGTTTGCTGAAATCAGGTAAGTGAAGTGACATGACATCAGACACTTGCTGTTCCAGCTTACTATAGGCTGACTTCATCTCCTCCGTCCAGTGCAGTGTCTGACAGCCATCCTTGTCTAGAGCGTGGTACAGCGGCCGCACCGTGTCCGCTATGTCGGGTATCCATCGTTAACACGCGCATTGAGGGGGCGGGTACCCGCCCTCCCTCGGGTTTTTCGTAGATAGTAGAAAAACAGCGGCGCGTAACGCCGCCGTACTTGGCATGCCTTTTCCCTCATCATTTTTACATCTTCTGTGAAAATTTTAAGGTTAGTTCATCTCAGGTCAGGTCGCCAGTACAGGTCAAGTGACCTGACCTCAAAAAAGTTTAAGATAAGTCGGAGCAGGGTTAACCTATCCAATTGAAACTTATATCACATAATGGCCCCACCGAGTTCTCTAAAATATGTTCCGGTATTTTTCATATCGATGATCTAAGGTCAGGTACGAGTCATGACCTCTCCATTGGAAATACATGGGAAAAATGGTTTTTACAAAATAACGCAGTAACGGATGGTGATAGAGCGTTTATTTTAGCTGCATCAGACTCGCCTGGGCTTTGCGGTTCTCATGATATGCATTTTATATAATTTGACCCTGACCAGACCTCAGGTCAGGTCAAATCCATGATTTGACCTAGCAAGGTCAAATTATATATCATTCGATTTGGCTTCCTGCGAGGATTCACACAGTTCCAGTCGTTTTGCTCTATCTTTACTTGTTCAGGTGTAATGGCCGAAAAACGTAATTTACATGTTATCCCTATGACGGCATGTTTTGACCTCTCGTGACCTTAAATGTGACCAGACAAAAAATAGTTCAAATATTTTCGATGGAGACGTGGATGGGCTACCCAACGCCGTTCACCGTTTTTTCGCTACCTACCATGGTTCTCGAGATCTTATGGGGGCGGGTACCCGCCCCCCCGTCAAAGCGAAGGTGGCTCAGACCCCCGTCAATGCGCGTGTTAAACGTAGGCAGAACTGTCGAGTGAACGTCAATGGGGTAAGACACAAATTACTCCGCCTTTCAGGTATGGCTACTTTTCAAATTACCCGCCTTTATCCACGCCTGCCCGACGCGGAGGACACTCCTGGATCCGCCTATGAATGAGTTGTGTCCATTTGGTGCTAGACCTAAATGCATATCTACGATGCTTTGTGTCATTCAATGCAAACACAACGCTAAAATACACTTGAAAGTTAGTGAACTCCCTGATTACGGTACCTGAGCATTTCTATGATATCCTATTATCATATTATACACGGATGGGATCAATACATCCTTATTTTTACCCCTCCTGTCCATTCTGTAGGCAGTTTATTCATCTTGGAAGACTTTGAATGGATAACATTGAAAACCCCATTTTGGAGCTCTTGGAACCGTCTGTGGCCAAAAAAAATATCAAAATACACATAAATTGTCATCCCAAATTCCATTTTGTGTCAGAACTAAATGCATAGTTACAATGTTTTGTCTCATCCAATGCACACACAACACTAACATGAACTTGAGTGCGAGTGAACCCCCAAATTACGGTACCTAAGCACGCCTATGGCTTCCTATCATCATATAACACACACATGGGACCAATGCATGTTTATGTTTAGACCTCCCGAACATTCTGCACGCAACCTATTTACATTGGAAGAGTTCGGACAGATGACACTGCAAGCCCCCATGTTGAGCTCCTGGAACCGCCGATGACCAAATATATATATATCAAAATACACATCAACTGTCACCCTAAATCTCAGTAATATCATTCAAACATTACAACTGCCACCAATTCGCAATCAATCAATCAATCAATTCGCAACAGACAACTATATTGTAGGACAAACGCAACGCAGGCAACAATGCTCGGTTTCTGGATACCCCCAAACTAGCGAGGCATAGCTCCGCCTCTGGCATATTATTTTCAAAATATTCAGGAAACACGCGTTTTTTTTTTGTTTTAGGAAAAGCCACAAAATTTGAAGAGGCTATCTCAAACTGTTTCGGAGGCATTAGGAAAAAACGTGAGGGGTGGGCAGAATCTGCCCCCTCCCTGTCGGAAATAGGGTTAAAATGTCATTACAAGTTGTAAAAATGATCAGAGAAAAAGTACGCCAAGTACGGCGGTGCAACGCGCCGTAGTTTCTGTGTGCTCTCCAAAAAAACTGAGGGTTCAGGTATACCTGGGGGGGGGGACGGGTATACCCGTTCCCCGTCAATGCGTGTGTGAAAAATGACCTGAGCCAAAAAGTGATTGATTGAGTTTCTTCATGAATTCGTATGAGCTATCCAATAGCGTTAGCGAGTTTCGCTATCCCGCATAGGAGCTGAGTTCGAGGGGAGGGGGCATTTGAACACTCCTCACTATTGCGAAGGTGGCTCGGAGGCCCACTAGGGTGGTTGTTAATAAGAGCTTCGATCATCACAGGTTTAGAGCCAACGTCGGCAACTCCACGGGTATTGCTGAAACCTCCTTCAGGCTATTTGGAGAGTCATTTACCGTTTTATTTTAGCAGTCTGCATCTATTATAATTGTTTAGGCTTATCGACGCACCAACTGCCAGGGTCATATGGCGTCCCCAACTCTTTCCCTGTTGGAAGGCTGTCTCGGGAGCCAACTTGCTCCTTGTTCGGGGAAGCCGCCGGGCCTTGAACCCGGGTCGGCTGAGTGGAAGGCCGCCACGCTGACCACTCCTGCGCGATGACTAAAAATGATTCTAGCTCAACTTGTTCGGACACTAAAGCCCAAAAACTCTGCCCTAACATACAACTTTCTTTGACCTATCATGACCTGAATATTAACCTAAGCCAAAAAGTAACTGAAAAGTTTTGTCCTGAATTTGTGTGAGCTATCCAACAGGTTTCGCGTTTTTTGTTTGTTTGCTGTCCTGCATTGGAGCCGAGTTCGAAAGGGGTGTTTGAACACCCTCAACCAGAGTAAAAGTGGCTCGGAGGCCCACCGGGGCGGGTGTTAAGTAGCCATTTACCGATAATAATTTAGTTAAATTATAAGCGATAATGTACTTGTTGTATTATTTTAGGGACAAAAGGACGTCACTGGGACCGCAACCGAGACCGTAAAAGCCCGTACCAGAAAATATGCTACAAAGCACATGTTAAAACCAAAAGTCGACCGTAGCGTTCAAATACCCGAACATTCAACCAGTCCCAGTCATCCCTATCTTGAAGCCACAGGCTCTATGCATTCACCATTCTCTGGTAGTCAGTGTCGCCAGTTTACGGGCAATGTCGGTCCTCCTACGCGAAAACCCACGGTCGTCTGCCTGAGCGAGACCGGGCTGGGCGCGGTCGCCCCCCTCCCCACCCCCAACGATGCAGCATGCGAATAGCACATCCGTGAGATTTGCCCGCAGGCACCTGCGCTGGTATAAAACGGAGCAGAGCCGAGCGACAGTCACAGTTCGTGCCACAACTGCTCACTAAACACCAACATGAAGTTCCTGGTGAGTTCAGCACACTGCTGCTCGTTTTGTGCTGGGTTAATCGTATCACATAATTGTGGATGCTCGTGCTTGTCTATAGTTATGAATTGAGCAAGTTCATTCATCATCTCTTAGGTGCTCTGTAATGTTCGAGATATTCAGTTTTCTATGAACTGCTATTTTTTCTCTTTAGGTACCAATATAAATACGGTTGTGAAAGCCGTCTAAGTACTATATATCGAACAAGAGAGTACTTTCGGTCTCAATGGCTGGTCTGAGAACTGGTTCGAGAATGGGACAGGTCTGTTTTCCGTGCTTAATGCTGCCAAATAATCGAATCTGGTTTTCTTTCTTTTGCAGATTGTGCTTGCTCTGTTCGGTGCCTGCCTGGCCGCTGAGGACCAGAAGGCTGACGATGCCACCTTCGTCTCCACCTACGCCACCCACCCGTACGCCTACGGCACGTACCCCTACAGCTACGGTACCTACGGCGCTTACAGCCACCCCTCGGTGTACAGCACCTATGCGGCTTCCCCTCTCACTTACAGCTATGGATACAGCCCTCTGGTTCACTCTCTGAAGAAGCGCGACACTGCCGCTGCCGAGGACCAGAAGGCCGACGATGCCACCTTCGTCTCCACCTACGCCACCCACCCGTACGCCTACGGCACGTACCCGTACAGCTACGGTACCTACGGCGCTTACAGCCACCCCTCGGTGTACAGCACCTATGCGGCTTCCCCTCTCACTTACAGCTATGGATACAGCCCTCTGGTTCACTCTCTGAAGAAGCGCGACACTGCTGCTGCCGAGGACCAGAAGGCTGACGATGCCACTCTGTACACCACCTACGCTGGCCAACCGTACCCCTACAGCGCCTACAACGTCTACAGCGCATACCCGTACAACTACGCCACATCCTACGCCTTCAACACCCCGGCCAGTACTGTGCCCCTGGCCTACTCCAGCCCTGCCATCTACCACACTTACTGAGCAACACGCCCAGGAACTGATTTGTCCGCCGGTCCATTACATATGTAGCTTTCAGCAAGCCGGGAATGCGTGTGGATTTCCGTGATGTTATTTTTAATGGAAGCCATCCACTCTTGGGTGACTGAACTGGATGTATGTCTTGTCGGTACTTTGTGGGGTGTGACATCGAACTGCCGTCATTTTTAAAACAGTAACTGT
Organism: Lepas anatifera; assembly: GCA_034440635.1. Classification (NCBI taxonomy): domain Eukaryota; kingdom Metazoa; phylum Arthropoda; class Thecostraca; family Lepadidae; genus Lepas; species Lepas anatifera. The sequence continues at coordinate 20,603 of JAOTON010000449.1, forward strand.
ACTTGCATCAGCGTTGCAAATAAAATGCTTCAATAAGCTTCCTGGTCTTTGTGTCTCATATACCACCATATAAACTTAATCATAACCTTAGCATGCTTCTATCTAGAGAGGCTTCATGCTGCGGAAGGTATTATATTCTACCGCCACAAGAATAACAATACTATTTTTGGACCTCTAAGACGCACCAGTTGGCAGGTTTATATAGCATCACCAACTACTCCCCTGTTAGAAGGGATTCTCGGGAGCCGGATCTCTCCTTGCTCAGAGAATCCGCTGGGGCTTGAACCCGTATCGGCCGTTCGATAACTGGCTAGCCACTGCACCGCTGCGCCGCCGTTCTATCACCAAGCGGTGAATCGCTTGTCTAAAATGAAATGAGTATCCCGAAATCACGTGCCCCCAGAGATGGAGAGGTTGCAGTGCGGTCAGGTCCGGTCAGCAAAAACCGCAGTCTGGCGGTGGCGGCGGTACTCCGGCCATCGCGACGCAGGGCGGCGGCGGAGCCACTTTAGGGCGGCGGTACTCCGGCCATCGCGACGTAGGGCGGCGGCGGAGCCACTTTAGGGCGGCGGTACTCCGGCCATCGCGACGCAGGGCGGCGGCGGAGCCACTTTAGGGCGGCGGTACTCCGGCCATCGCGACGTAGGGCAGCGGCGGAGCCACTTCAGGGCGGCGGTACTCCGGCCATCGCGACGCAGGGCGGCGGCGGAGCCACTTCAGGGCGGCGGTACTCCGGCCATCGCGACGCAGGGCAGCGGCGGAGCCACTTCAGGGCGGCGGTACTCCGGCCATCGCGACGCAGGGCAGCGGCGGAGCCACTTCAGGGCGGCGGTGGGCGGACTCCGCCGCACGATTCTGCACCAACTGCACTTACTCAACTATACCATGTAAAAAACTAGTGGTACGATGTGCGCTTCGAAGTTTCATTGTCTCCGTTTGAAATGCATTTACTTTTTTTGGGGGTTTGTCATTATTACAGCGTATGTTCAACGCGGGAATGTTCTGCCTAGTGCTGTACGCGTCATGCGCGTCTGTATGCGTCACGTCTTCATATTTTGATTTGCGGAACGATTCCTAGACCCGTCAATCACACATTAATGAGCGAAGGAATACCAAAGAATATTTGGCATCACATCAGCTCAGAGATCGTGTTAATGATGGCCATCCAAATTACTGGTCATGCCATGGAGAATTTTTTGCGGTAATGTCAGTTCAGAAAGATTAAGCTAGAATTCTCTATTCAAGCTAACTCCCGCAAAAGTTTTTGTCTGCTATGCCCAGGTGAGTGCTGGCAAGATCGTTAGTTCGGAGACCGGGGCCTCGCAGTGGACGGCAGTTGGGCTACGGACATTGCGGCTCAGTGGGAAGGAGGGCGCATTCTTCCCTATACGTGACTGCGCATAGGAAAGGAGGGCTGGAGGGGGCTGTGAGGGTTGGAGCAAAGCATTTGTTCCAAGTTGCCACATTGGGGAGTAGAACTATTGGGACCGGAAAGGGCAAATGTTCAGTTTCAGAAAACGGGTTTTCGAACAAAGATAGAAATGCGAGACCTTGAGATTCTAACACTCAATATCCGCGAAATGCGATCTGCTTTCAAAAGGCGTGCGCTATTTAGATATGTACATGTGTGTGTTGGAGTTCAGGGCCCTCCAGTGACTAGGCTATGTCGCTATGTTAGATATGTACACCTGCATTATCCCAACCATATTGCAGTTCTCCAGGAGACACATTCATGTCCCGGTGATGTTGTGGTGATGAGGTGAAGTATTGGCAAACAGTTTCCAAAATACTCTTCTCTCATGGGAAAACCATCAATGAATGCGTTGTGGCAATTCTAATGCCAAAGTCATTGGACGGAAATTATGAAATTTACGTTTCTTACCAAGCCGATGACGGAAGGATGCTAATAGTAAACCTATCGCTCGACAAATGCTGCATTAAGTTGATTGCAGCATATGCACCTATCCAGGGACAAAGGAAAGAAGAATTGATATTCTTTCAATGTCTACAAACAAAACTCGAATACATGTCTGACTTTGAAAAGCCTCATCTTTTGATATGTGGAAACCTACACATACACTTAACCCAGCCAGACACATCAAGTGCCAGATTCCGCCTGCCACCAGCCGCAAAGCTTGTGCTCGATACGATGAATCAACATACATTATTTGATCTATGGCGTAATAAGAACCCTGAATGGTCTCAGGTAATATGGCGTTGAGTAGCACGATGAGAATTAGATGATGATTAGAGTTTTAGGGCACTGCAGCTGCAGTGGCTATACGCGCCCGTCAGTATTTTATTACATTATCCTAAGATCATCCTTATTAGCTAAAGTGGGCTATACAGAATGTGTGAAATCTAAGAATCTCTAACGGGTGTGTATACTATGTCAAAATCTTCTTCTCTCAGGTAAGATAAAACTTTTCCAATGTCTACGAGTGCGTCATCGCCTATGGATCTGTACCAGCAGAACCGGTGGAAAGAATCGGAGCTGACTTTGTTTCAGCTGGTCGAAGCTGTCAGGCGTCGAGTAGCACCAGAGTTGCAGCAGTCCAGACTAGACTACATAATTGCTGGTGAACAACTAGTACACAATCATATCATAAAGAAGGCTGACATCAAGCCAAACATTTCAAGTGACCATACACACAGAGAAAAATTTACACCCCACGGAACACTTTGCTCGTGCCAAAACTGAGTATTCTCTGGATACTTAATTCAGTACACTATGAACGTTTTTCGAACATTTTTGGTACTTGTCAGATAACATGAGTACTTTTACTACGCTCTCTTTTGTTACAGCTGGTTGTACTTCCCGTAGTACCCTATTGCAGTTACACCAAAATGGGTACTTTTGCAATTAGTACCCCCGTTTGGTTCCATGCCCAAAAATGAGGCCTCCTAGGGTACTTCCGTTTTAGGTACTGACGCTAGTACCCTGCGAAGGTGTCTGAAGGGCACCGAAAATAGTGCTTAAAATGTACTCAATCAATACAATCCAATATCTACTCTCCTTCGTGAGACAAATAGGTACTTGAAAAAGTATATTTAAGGTGATTCGATAATTCGATCAAGGTAACACTGCACAGCTTTAATCATATAAAGCACAATACAAAAAACAACCACGGCTCACTGGAACAGCTTTGTCGTTTCAAGGGACAAAACATACATGGCACTGAAATTGAGAGTAAGCTGGTTCTAAAACTGTGAGCTTCATTTTCGTTTCTGCTGGTCTTTTCTAGAAATTTTTAATCTTGCAAATTACAAAAAGACACCACAGTTGAGCTGAGCTGACCTCGCAGCTTGTATATTGTCGATGGATATTAAAAGAGAGTTACTTCTGTCCAGAACCAATCAGCCGTCCTTAAATCTTCCCGCGCATCCTCAGAATTATGTGTGAGCATCCTACACATGATTCGACGTCCGGGCCCTGCGTGCAAGGCAAACAGTCGGCTATTTGCTGCTAGAGATTAGCCTTTGAACCGGCACTTGTCACCACGTGGCACTATAACCGTTCCGTATAGTGGCACAAAATAAGACTAACTTAGCACCGCCGCGTGCTAGTGACCTGACAACATCATGCATGTAGAGAAACAATTTGTGGCTTAAGACAATACAAATAAATATAACGTATGACGTGACTTCACGTTACTTATATTGGCCGTTTTTACCTATTTTTTGTTGTTGTATTATTAACTTTTTCTAAATAAACACGCCCTTCTTAGAAGCAGGAAGCCAAATAGAAGCATGTGATCTTAAAATCACAAATGCTGGGTGATTGTAGAATGCCCCTACAGAAATAGGGGAGCCAAATAGAAGCATGTGATCTTAAAATTACAAATGCTGGGTGATTGTAGAATGCCCCTACAGAAATAGAATCCTCATCTCTGCCCCGTAGGACGTTTTAAATATTCTTGGAATTTCAACATTATTTATGGTTACCGAGCACCTACCTAGAAATGGTTTCTCCATTATATATGAATTTTTAAGGAACGCCTATTAAGAAATCCTTATGAACTAATCAATTTCACACATCCTGGCCAAATTTCAAGTCTGGGTCCCTAAATCCCGACCGAAACTTTAAATTTAATTCTCAGACGTGATATGGATTCGATCCCTCCCAACAGGGAGGGGTTGAATCGACCCTTCTTCGTTGGACCAGAGTGTAAAATACCTCATAATTCTAGGAATAAATCCTCGCTTCACCAAATAGGGTAGACTCTCAGCCTCTCTCAATCGTGTGAGAGTAAAGGTAGAAAGACGCAAAACAATTTGAACCTTATTGCTTGGAGGTCAAAACAGTTTTCACCCGAGGTACCGATATTTGAATGCATAAACAACGGAATGGTTTGGAAATTAGTTTTGGAACAGGGAAACCATGGAGGTGACAACCCACAATTACTTAAACTTTCTAATCATTGTCTAAAGCAAGTTGAGTAAGGCGCAGCTTAGTGCACGTTTAGTCCGAAAACCGAATTGTTTCAGCCAGGAATAAACCGAGTTCAGAAAATCGGTAGATCTTTAAGAATCATTAATAGAAGTTACCTGTGGCTTCAGATTTCGCATTCAATCCAGAAGCAGCAAAATCAGTCAAATGCTTCATAATATTTGAAGCATTACCAGGTTTTCAGTTTAGGATTCATGGACGTGCTTGTATACACAATCACGCCGGTTATAATTTGGCTGGTCTAATGATGAACATGCCATACACAAAGGATGTCAAGAGATAACTGGTACCTAATGCACCTTACCCTGTTCAATCACGAAACAGATGCCAACTCTCACCTTTTTCCAAATGTTCCACGGGCTGAGCTTCCGTCCGCCACTCACTGCAGGAAAATGGCGCTGGAAGATGCAAAAAGTCGCTTGGTTCAAAGAAAGAACTCAATATGGGGTAACCTGCCGCCTTTATTGCACTAAAGTTGGCGCCATTTTTCTGTCTTCACACCGAAGTATTCCAAAGGGGATTGAACATATCAAATGAACGCTCCATGCAGTACCACCTGGTGTTAGAAAACTCTCCTCTTCCAAAATAGGTACTAGATTAATAACCCATAATTTTGATCAGAGGTTACTTACACCAATTTGGATGTTAGATGTAGTACCACCTGGTGTTAGAAAACTTTCCTTGTTCCAATTAGGTACTGGATGAAGAGCCACCAGGGTACTGATCTAAGATAACGGTTATCCTACCTTTCGCTTGCATGTTGTTAGTACTCCAATCTAATATAGGCATGGAGTCCATGCAGTATGGATTGGAGAGTGAAAAACATGACAAATACATTGACACTGTAAAATGTACTTTGGTGAATCACTTTATTTGGTGTGTACGATTTCACTTCCGGATTAAGACTTAGCTTAGCAGCCCCAGGCTACTGAGCTATAAAAAAGAGTTCAAGTAGTACAGGGAGTACTAAAAAATTATCTGTGTGTAGCATAGTGCCCACCGAGATAAGTATGTTTTCATCGAACCAGGGCCTGGACTATTTTGGTTTCGTAACGAACTGTTACAGGACAACACTTTTGTGGAGAAGGCTAGATCAGAAATTGATAAAGCAGGGCGAGGTTCTGAAATGTACCAGGATTTAAGTGACTGGGGCTAAAATTGGACCTGTTATAAAGTCAAATACAAGTGTTCAGCATAAAACGCTGGAAGGAAAAAGGACTAAGAAGACGCGAGGAAAATGCCAGCCTTCTCTGAGCGCTTGAGAGGTGCGAGGCTGAGTTGAGTCTAGGGTCTAACCACGCCCTATTTGAAAGATACCAGGAATTGACGAGCCGTGTCAACGTAATTGAGGAAGAAAAGGGCAGGAGGGCAATGACTTCCTCTGGTGCTAGGTGGATGGAAGAGGAAAGAGGCCGACCAGATATTTTCTAACTTGCACAAACATAGAAACGCAAAAGAAGCAAATTGAAGTAATGAAATCCGAACATGATGCATTTATCACTGATAGCCTTGAAATATTGAGTCATTGTAAAGATTACTTCAAAAAATTGCATACAACCCGCAAACTACGCCCCGGAAATGAGTTTCTATGCGATGACTTCTTAGATCCAAAAAACTGTTCCAAACTTAGAGCAGAGGATAGAGATATGTGTGACGCACCGTTAACCGAAGACCGTTACCCAAGGAGAGATCTGGCTCCCGAGAATTCCTTTCAATAGGGAAGGAGTTGGCGACGCTATATCATCCTACCAGCTGGTGCGCCTTTCAGCGCCAACAATTAGTATTGTTATTCTTGTGACGTCAGAACATAATAACTTCTCGCAGCACGAAGCCTCTTTGGAAGCATTATAAGGTCACGATTAAATCTGTATGGTGGTATATGTGATAAATAGACCATAAATTTACATGTAACATTTTATTTGCAACGATGATGCAACCACAGTTGCTGTTTTAAAAATGACGGTAGTTCGATGTCACACCCCACAAAGTACCGACAAGACATACATCCAGTTCAGTCACCCAAGAGTGGATGGCTTCCATCGAAAACAACATCACGGAAATCCACACGCATTCCCGGCTTGCTGAAAGCTACATATGTAATGGACCGGCGGACAAATCAGTTCCTGGGCGTGTTGCTCAGTAAGTGTGATAGATGGCAGGGCCGGGGTAGGCCAGGGGCACAGTACTGGCCGGGGTGTTGAAGGCGTATGATGTTGCGTAGTTGTAGGGGTATGTGCTGTAGGCGTTGTAGGCGCTGTAGGCGTACGGGTGGGTGGCGTAGGTGGAGATGTAGGTAGTACCGTCAGCCTTCTGGTCCTCGGCAGCGGCAGTGTCGCGCTTCTTCAGAGAGTGAACCAGAGGGCTGTATCCATAGCTGTAAGTGAGAGGGGGAAGCCGCATAGGTGCTGTACACCGAGGGGTGGCTGTAAGCACCGTAGGTACCGTAGCTGTACGGGTACGTGCCGTAGGCGTACGGGTGGGTGGCGTAGGTGGTGTACAGAGTGGCGTCGTCGGCCTTCTGGTCCTCGGCAGCGGCAGTGTCGCGCTTCTTCAGAGAGTGAACCAGAGGGCTGTATCCATAGCTGTAAGTGAAAGGGGAAGCCGCATAGGTGCTGTACACCGAGGGGTGGCTGTAAGCGCTGTAGGTACCGTAGCTGTACGGGTACGTGCCGTAGGCGTACGGGTGGGTGGCGTAGGTGGAGACGAAGGTGGCATCGTCAGCCTTCTGGTCCTCAGCGGCCAGGCAGGCACCGAACAGAGCAAGTACAATCTGCAAAAGAAAGAAAACAAATTTGATTACGTAGGAATATTTGGGACGGAAGAAATCCCCATCTCTTTCTTCAACGAATTTTCAGATCAGATAATGAGGTTGAGTATGCTCCCTTGCTTGAGATCAGTACTTCAACGGTTTCATCAACTTTGTTTTTTTCTAAAAGAGCTGTAAGGTTTTGAAATAGAAATTATTTAAACGCCAGAGATCTAAACTAGTATCGAGAGCCAAAGAGATGAGAAATGCATTTGAACATTCATAACTGTAAGCAGACACGAACATTCTCAATGGTGTAACACGAAACAACCGGCACAAAAAGTGCCCTGGTATAAGCGTTGGAGTAAGGGGACCATGGTCCTGCCCCTCTCCTGCTCTTCATACAAAAGTTTTCTGGTTTTGGAATCAATCGGCAAAGTGCATAACCATCCAAAGGAAGGCAAACAAAGCCCAAATATAACTAGTATTTGGTTCTAGAGAAGAATGCTTCTGTCAGTAATGCGTTTGAAGACCGACTGGCCTCCTCAGTTTGTTTCCCGATACCGACGCTTATGCATACTGAACTCACCAGGAACTTCATGTCGGTGTTTAGTGAGCAGTTGTGGCACGAACTGTGACTGTCGCTCGGCTCTGCCCCGTTTTATACCAGCGCAGGTGCCTGTAGGCAAATCCCGTGATGAAGCGGACGTCCTATTCGCATGCTGCATCGCTGGGGGGTGGGGAGAGGGGCGACCGCGCCCAGCCCAGTATCGCTCAGGCGGACCACCGTGGGTTTACGCGGAGGAGGACCGACACTGCCCTCAACCAGTTTTCCGGCAGGCTCCCGGCTACCCCTATTTCCGGCAAGGGGGCAATATCGGCCCCCTAAGATCTCATGATCTATCCGGCCGATTTTGAAAATTCGAAGTGCGATAGATTCCCCTGACGCTAAACTGTATTTTGAAAAAGAAAATTTCAAAATTTTGATTTTTAAGGGGAAGGTCGTGCAAAATATACAATTTTTGTGTATTTTTTAGATTTTCCATAACCCTTGTTTCTGTTGTACGATTTTCACAAAACTAGTTCAGATTTACAACTAATTGACTCAAAATTGTCATATACTCGAGTTACGCAAAAATTCGAAATTAAATGGCAGTTCCAGGACCAGGACTATGAGGGGAAATATGTACAACATAAAAAGTTTTTGTTACGCGGATTAGAAACCGTCATATACTGCTTGGCATCTTTGACACATAAATACATGAAAAAAACGAAAAACTCATCAGGGGCGGATGCAGTAAGGTAAAATAGTGGGGTAAAATACATACCAACAATATGCGAGTGGTATGCAGTCGTTCCAGTCGTTTTGCTCTATCTTTACTTGTTCAGGTGTAATGGCCGAAAAACGTAATTTACATGTTATCCCTATGACGGCATGTTTTGACCTCTCGTGACCTTAAATGTGGCCTGACAAAAAATAGTTCAAATATTTTCGATGGAGACGTGGATGGGCTACCCAACGCCGTTCACCGTTTTTTCGCTACCTACCATGGTTCTCGAGATCTTATGGGGGGCGGGTACCCGCCCCCCCCGTCAAAGCGAAGGTGGCTCAGACCCCCGTCAATGCGCGTGTTAAACGTAGGCAGAACTGTCGAGTGAACGTCAATGGGGTAAGACACAAATTACTCCGCCTTTCAGGTATGGCTACTTTTCAAATTACCCGCCTTTATCCACGCCTGCCCGACCCGGAGGACACTCCTGGATCCGCCTATGAATGAGTTGTGTCCATTTGGTGCTAGACCTAAATGCATATCTACGATGCTTTGTGCCATTCAATGCAAACACAACGCTAAAATACACTTGAAAGTTAGTGAACTCCCTGATTACGGTACCTGAGCATTTCTATGATATCCTATTATCATATTATACACGGATGGGATCAATACATCCTTATTTTTACCCCTCCTGTCCATTCTGTAGGCAGTTTATTCATCTTGGAAGACTTTGAATGGATAACATTGAAAACCCCATTTTGGAGCTCTTGGAACCGTCTGTGGCCAAAAAAATCAAAATACACATAAATTGTCATCCCAAATTCCATTTTGTGTCAGAACTAAATGCATAGTTACAATGTTTTGTCTCATCCAATGCACACACAACACTAACATGAACTTGAGTGCGAGTGAACCCCCCAAATTACGGTACCTAAGCACGCCTATGGCTTCCTATCATCATATAACACACACATGGGACCAATGCATGTTTATGTTTAGACCTCCCGAACATTCTGCACGCAACCTATTTACATTGGAAGAGTTCGGACAGATGACACTGCAAGCCCCCATGTTGAGCTCCTGGAACCGCCGATGACCAAATATATATATATATCAAAATACACATCAACTGTCACCCGAAATCTCAGTATTATCATTCAAACATTACAACTGCCACCAATTCGCAATCAATCAATCAATCAATTTGCAACAGACAACTATATTGTAGGACAAACGCAACGCAGGCAACAATGCTCGGTTTCTGGATACCCCTAAACTAGCGAGGCATAGCTCCGCCTCTGGCATATTATTTTCAAAATATTCAGGAAACACGCGTTTTTTTGTTTTAGGAAAAGCCACAAAATTTGAAGAGGCTATCTCAAACTGTTTCGGAGGCATTAGGAAAAAACGTGAGGGGTGGGCAGAATCTGCCCCCTCCCTGTTGGAAGTAGGGTTAAAATGTCATTACAAGTTGTAAAAATGATCAGAGAAAAAGTACGCCAAGTACGGCGGTGCAACGCGCCGTAGTTTCTGTGTGCTCTCCAAAAAAACTGAGGGTTCAGGTATACCTGGGGGGGGACGGGTATACCCGTTCCCCCGTCAATGCGTGTGTGAAAAATGACCTGAGCCAAAAAGTGATTGATTGAGTTTCTTCATGAATTCGTATGAGCTATCCAATAGCGTTAGCGAGTTTCGCTATCCCGCATAGGAGCTGAGTTCGAGAGAGGGGGCATTTGAACACTCCTCACTATTGCGAAGGTGGTTCGGAGGCCCACTAGGGCGGTTGTTAATAAGAGCTTCGATCATCACAGGTTTAGAGCCAACGTCGGCAACTCCACGGGTATTGCTGAAACCTCCTTCAGGCTATTTGGAGAGTCATTTACCGTTTTATTTTAGCAGTCTGCATCTATTATAATTGTTTAGGCTTATCGACGCACCAACTGCCAGGGTCATATGGCGTCCCCAACTCTTTCCCTGTTGGAAGGCTGTCTCGGGAGCCAACTTGCTCCTTGTTCGGGAAGCCGCCGGGCCTTGAACCCGGGTCGGCTGAGTGGAAGGCCGCCACGCTGACCACTCCTGCGCGATGACTAAAAATGATTCTAGCTCAAATTGTTCGGACACTAAAGCCCAAAAACTCTGCCCTAACATACAACTTTCTTTGACCTATCATGACCTGAATATTAACCTAAGCCAAAAAGTAACTGAAAAGTTTTGTCCTGAATTTGTGTGAGCTATCCAACAGGTTTCGCGTTTTTTGTTTGTTTGCTGTCCTGCATTGGAGCCGAGTTCGAAAGGGGTGTTTGAACACCCTCAACCAGAGTAAAAGTGGCTCGGAGGCCCACCGGGGCGGGTGTTAAGTAGCCATTTACCGATAATAATTTAGTTAAATTATAAGCGATAATGTACTTGTTGTATTATTTTAGGGACAAAAGGACGTCACTGGGACCGCAACCGAGACCGTAAAAGCCCGTACCAGAAAATATGCTACAAAGCACATGTTAAAACCAAAAGTCGACCGTAGCGTTCAAATACCCGAACATTCAACCAGTCCCAGTCATCCCTATCTTGAAGCCACAGGCTCTATGCATTCACCATTCTCTGGTAGTCAGTGTCGCCAGTTTACGGGCAATGTCGGTCCTCCTACGCGAAAACCCACGGTTGTCTGCCTGAGCGAGACCGGGCTGGGCGCGGTCGCCCCCTCCCCACCCCCAACGATGCAGCATGCGAATAGCACATCCGTGAGATTTGCCCGCAGGCACCTGCGCTGGTATAAAACGGAGCAGAGCCGAGCGACAGTCACAGTTCGTGCCACAACTGCTCACTAAACACCAACATGAAGTTCCTGGTGAGTTCAGCACACTGCTGCTCGTTTTGTGCTGGGTTAATCGTATCACATAATTGTGGATGCTCGTGCTTGTCTATAGTTATGAATTGAGCAAGTTCATTCCTCATCTCTTAGGTGCTCCGTAATGTTCGAGATATTCAGTTTTCTATGAACTGCTATTTTTTCTCTTTAGGTACCAATATAAATACGGTTGTGAAAGCCGTCTAAGTACTATATATCGAACAAGAGAGTACTTTCGGTCTCAATGGCTGGTCTGAGAACTGGTTCGAGAATGGGACAGGTCTGTTTTCCGTGCTTAATGCTGCCAAATAATCGAATCTGGTTTTCTTTCTTTTGCAGATTGTGCTTGCTCTGTTCGGTGCCTGCCTGGCCGCTGAGGACCAGAAGGCTGACGATGCCACCTTCGTCTCCACCTACGCCACCCACCCGTACGCCTACGGCACGTACCCTACAGCTACGGTACCTACGGTGCTTACAGCCACCCCTCGGTGTACAGCACCTATGCGGCTTCCCCTCTCACTTACAGCTATGGATACAGCCCTCTGGTTCACTCTCTGAAGAAGCGCGACACTGCCGCTGCCGAGGACCAGAAGGCCGACGACGCCACTCTGTACACCACCTACGCCACCCACCCGTACGCCTACGGCACGTACCCCTACAGCTACGGTACCTACGGCGCTTACAGCCACCCCTCGGTGTACAGCACCTATGCGGCTTCCCCTCTCACTTACAGCTATGGATACAGCCCTCTGGTTCACTCTCTGAAGAAGCGCGACACTGCCGCTGCCGAGGACCAGAAGGCTGACGACGCCACTCTGTACACCACCTACGCCACCCACCCGTACGCCTACAGCGCCTACAACGTCTACAGCGCATACCCGTACAACTACGCCACATCCTACGCCTTCAACACCCCGGCCAGTACTGTGCCCCTGGCCTACTCCAGCCCTGCCATCTACCACACTTACTGAGCAACACGCCCAGGAACTGATTTGTCCGCCGGTCCATTACATATGTAGCTTTCAGCAAGCCGGGAATGCGTGTGGATTTCCGTGATGTTATTTTTAATGGAAGCCATCCACTCTTGGGTGACTGAACTGGATGTATGTCTTGTCGGTACTTTGTGGGATGTGACATCGAACTGCCGTCATTTTTAAAACAGTAACTGTACTTGCATCAGCGTTGCAAATAAAATGCTTCAATAAGCTTCCTGGTCTTTGTGTCTCATATACCACCATATAAACTTAATCATAACCTTAGCATGCTTCTATCTAGAGAGGCTTCATGCTGCGGAAGGTATTATATTCTACCGCCACAAGAATAACAATACTATTTTTGGACCTCTAAGACGCACCAGTTGGCAGGTTTATATAGCATCACCAACTACTCCCCTGTTAGAAGGGATTCTCGGGAGCCGGATCTCTCCTTGCTCAGAGAATCCGCTGGGGCTTGAACCCGTATCGGCCGTTCGATAACTGGCTAGCCACTGCACCGCTGCGCCGCCGTTCTATCACCAAGCGGTGAATCGCTTGTCTAAAATGAAATGAGTATCCCGAAATCACGTGCCCCCAGAGATGGAGAGGTTGCAGTGCGGTCAGGTCCGGTTAGCAAAAACCGCAGTCTGGCGGTGGCGGCGGTACTCCGGCCATCGCGACGCAGGGCGGCGGCGGAGCCACTTTAGGGCGGCGGTACTCCGGCCATCGCGACGTAGGGCGGCGGCGGAGCCACTTTAGGGCGGCGGTACTCCGGCCATCGCGACGCGGGCGGCGGCGGAGCCACTTTAGGGCGGCGGTACCCGGCCATCGCGACGTAGGGCGGGCGGAGCCACTCGGCGGCGGTACTCCGGCCATCGCGACGCAGGGCGGCGGCGGAGCCACTTCAGGGCGGCGGTACTCCGGCCATCGCGACGTAGGGCAGCGGCGGAGCCACTTCAGGGCGGCGGTACTCCGGCCATCGCGACGCAGGGCAGCGGCGGAGCCACTTCAGGGCGGCGGTGGGCGGACTCCGCCGCACGATTCTGCACCAACTGCACTTACTCAACTATACCATGTAAAAAACTAGTGGTACGATGTGCGCTTCGAAGTTTCATTGTCTCCGTTTGAAATGCATTTACTTTTTTGGGGGTTTGTCATTATTACAGCGTATGTTCAACGCGGGAATGTTCTGCCTAGTGCTGTACGCGTCATGCGCGTCTGTATGCGTCACGTCTTCATATTTTGATTTGCGGAACGATTCCTAGACCCGTCAATCACACATTAATGAGCGAAGGAATACCAAAGAATATTTGGCATCACATCAGCTCAGAGATCGTGTTAATGATGGCCATCCAAATTACTGGTCATGCCATGGAGAATTTTTTGCGGTAATGTCAGTTCAGAAAGATTAAGCTAGAATTCTCTATTCAAGCTAACTCCCGCAAAAGTTTTTGTCTGCTATGCCCAGGTGAGTGCTGGCAAGATCGTTAGTTCGGAGACCGGGGCCTCGCACTGGACGGCAGTTGGGCTACGGACATTGCGGCTCAGTGGGAAGGAGGGCGCATTCTTCCCTATACGTGACTGCGCATAGGAAAGGAGGGCTGGAGGGGGGTGTGAGGGTTGGAGCAAAGCATTTGTTCCAAGTTGCCACATTGGGGAGTAGAACTATTGGGACCGGAAAGGGCAAATGTTCAGTTTCAGAAAACGGGTTTTCGAACAAAGATAGAAATGCGAGACCTTGAGATTCTAACACTCAATATCCGCGAAATGCGATCTGCTTTCAAAAGGCGTGCGCTATTTAGATATGTACATGTGTGTGTTGGAGTTTAGGGCCCTCCAGTGACTAGGCTATGTCGCTATGTTAGATATGTACACCTGCATTATCCCAACCATATTGCAGTTCTCCAGGAGACGCATTCATGTCCCGGTGATGTTGTGGTGATGAGGTGAAGTATTGGCAAACAGTTTCCAAAATACTCTTCTCTCATGGGAAAACCATCAATGAATGCGTTGTGGCAATTCTAATGCCAAAGTCATTGGACGGAAATTATGAAATTTACGTTTCTTACCAAGCCGATGACGGAAGGATGCTAATAGTAAACCTATCGCTCGACAAATGCTGCATTAAGTTGATTGCAGCATATGCACCTATCCAGGGACAAAGGAAAGAAGAATTGATATTCTTTCAATGTCTACAAACAAAACTCGAATACATGTCTGACTTTGAAAAGCCTCATCTTTTGATATGTGGAAACCTACACATACACTTAACCCAGCCAGACACATCAAGTGCCAGATTCCGCCTGCCACCAGCCGCAAAGCTTGTGCTCGATACGATGAATCAACATACATTATTTGATCTATGGCGTAATAAGAACCCTGAATGGTCTCAGGTAATATGGCGTTGAGTAGCACGATGAGAATTAGATGATGATTAGAGTTTTAGGGCACTGCAGCTGCAGTGGCTATACGCGCCCGTCAGTATTTTATTACATTATCCTAAGATCATCCTTATTAGCTAAAGTGGGCTATACAGAATGTGTGAAATCTAAGAATCTCTAACGGGTGTGTATACTATGTCAAAATCTTCTTCTCTCAGGTAAGATAAAACTTTTCCAATGTCTACGAGTGCGTCATCGCCTATGGATCTGTACCAGCAGAACCGGTGGAAAGAATCGGAGCTGACTTTGTTTCAGCTGGTCGAAGCTGTCAGGCGTCGAGTAGCACCAGAGTTGCAGCAGTCCAGACTAGACTACATAATTGCTGGTGAACAACTAGTACACAATCATATCATAAAGAAGGCTGACATCAAGCCAAACATTTCAAGTGACCATACACACAGAGAAAAATTTACACCCCACGGAACACTTTGCTCGTGCCAAAACTGAGTATTCTCTGGATACTTAATTCAGTACACTATGAACGTTTTTCGAACATTTTTGGTACTTGTCAGATAACATGAGTACTTTTACTACGCTCTCTTTTGTTACAGCTGGTTGTACTTCCCGTAGTACCCTATTGCAGTTACACCAAAATGGGTACTTTTGCAATTAGTACCCCCGTTTGGTTCCATGCCCAAAAATGAGGCCTCCTAGGGTACTTCCGTTTTAGGTACTGACGCTAGTACCCTGCGAAGGTGTCTGAAGGGCACCGAAAATAGTGCTTAAAATGTACTCAATCAATACAATCCAATACCTACTCTCCTTCGTGAGACAAATAGGTACTTGAAAAAGTATATTTAAGGTGATTCGATAATTCGATCAAGGTAACACTGCACAGCTTTAATCATATAAAGCACAATACAAAAAACAACCACGGCTCACTGGAACAGCTTTGCCGTTTCAAGGGACAAAACATACATGGCACTGAAATTGAGAGTAAGCTGGTTCTAAAACTGTGAGCTTCATTTTCGTTTCTGCTGGTCTTTTCTAGAAATTTTTAATCTTGCAAATTACAAAAAGACACCACAGTTGAGCTGAGCTGACCTCGCAGCTTGTATATTGTCGATGGATATTAAAAGAGAGTTACTTCTGTCCAGAACCAATCAGCCGTCCTTAAATCTTCCCGCGCATCCTCAGAATTATGTGTGAGCATCCTACACATGATTCGACGTCCGGGCCCTGCGTGCAAGGCAAACAGTCGGCTATTTGCTGCTAGAGATTAGCCTTTGAACCGGCACTTGTCACCACGTGGCACTATAACCGTTCCGTATAGTGGCACAAAATAAGACTAACTTAGCACCGCCGCGTGCTAGTGACCTGACAACATCATGCATGTAGAGAAACAATTTGTGGCTTAAGACAATACAAATAAATATAACGTATGACGTGACTTCACGTTACTTATATTGGCCGTTTTTACCTATTTTTTGTTGTTGTATTATTAACTTTTTCTAAATAAACACGCCCTTCTTAGAAGCAGGAAGCCAAATAGAAGCATGTGATCTTAAAATCACAAATGCTGGGTGATTGTAGAATGCCCCTACAGAAATAGGGGAGCCAAATAGAAGCATGTGATCTTAAAATTACAAATGCTGGGTGATTGTAGAATGCCCCTACAGAAATAGAATCCTCATCTCTGCCCCGTAGGACGTTTTAAATATTCTTGGAATTTCAACATTATTTATGGTTACCGAGCACCTACCTAGAAATGGTTTCTCCATTATATATGAATTTTTAAGGAACGCCTATTAAGAAATCCTTATGAACTAATCAATTTCACACATCCTGGCCAAATTTCAAGTCTGGGTCCCTAAATCCCGACCGAAACTTTAAATTTAATTCTCAGACGTGATATGGATTCGATCCCTCCCAACAGGGAGGGGTTGAATCGACCCTTCTTCGTTGGACCAGAGTGTAAAATACCTCATAATTCTAGGAATAAATCCTCGCTTCACCAAATAGGGTAGACTCTCAGCCTCTCTCAATCGTGTGAGAGTAAAGGTAGAAAGACGCAAAACAATTTGAACCTTATTGCTTGGAGGTCAAAACAGTTTTCACCCGGGGTACCGATATTTGAATGCATAAACAACGGAATGGTTTGGAAATTAGTTTTGGAACAGGGAAACCATGGAGGTGACAACCCACAATTACTTAAACTTTCTAATCATTGTCTAAAGCAAGTTGAGTAAGGCGCAGCTTAGTGCACGTTTAGTCCGAAAACCGAATTGTTTCAGCCAGGAATAAACCGAGTTCAGAAAATCGGTAGATCTTTAAGAATCATTAATAGAAGTTACCTGTGGCTTCAGATTTCGCATTCAATCCAGAAGCAGCAAAATCAGTCAAATGCTTCATAATATTTGAAGCATTACCAGGTTTTCAGTTTAGGATTCATGGACGTGCTTGTATACACAATCACGCCGGTTATAATTTGGCTGGTCTAATGATGAACATGCCATACACAAAGGATGTCAAGAGATAACTGGTACCTAATGCACCTTACCCTGTTCAATCACGAAACAGATGCCAACTCTCACCTTTTTTCCAAATGTTCCACGGGCTGAGCTTCCGTCCGCCACTCACTGCAGGAAAATGGCGCTGGAAGATGCAAAAAGTCGCTTGGTTCAAAGAAAGAACTCAATATGGGGTAACCTGCCGCCTTTATTGCACTAAAGTTGGCGCCATTTTTCTGTCTTCACACCGAAGTATTCCAAAGGGGATTGAACATATCAAATGAACGCTCCATGCAGTACCACCTGGTGTTAGAAAACTCTCCTCTTCCAAAATAGGTACTAGATTAATAACCCATAATTTTGATCAGAGGTTACTTACACCAATTTGGATGTTAGATGTAGTACCACCTGGTGTTAGAAAACTTTCCTTGTTCCAATTAGGTACTGGATGAAGAGCCACCAGGGTACTGATCTAAGATAACGGTTATCCTACCTTTCGCTTGCATGTTGTTAGTACTCCAATCTAATATAGGCATGGAGTCCATGCAGTATGGATTGGAGAGTGAAAAACATGACAAATACATTGACACTGTAAAATGTACTTTGGTGAATCACTTTATTTGGTGTGTACGATTTCACTTCCGGATTAAGACTTAGCTTAGCAGCCCCAGGCTACTGAGCTATAAAAAAGAGTTCAAGTAGTACAGGGAGTACTAAAAAATTATCTGTGTGTAGCATAGTGCCCACCGAGATAAGTATGTTTTCATCGAACCAGGGCCTGGACTATTTTGGTTTCGTAACGAACTGTTACAGGACAACACTTTTGTGGAGAAGGCTAGATCAGAAATTGATAAAGCAGGGCGACGTTCTGAAATGTACCAGGATTTAAGTGACTGGGGCTAAAATTGGACCTGTTATAAAGTCAAATACAAGTGTTCAGCATAAAACGCTGGAAGGAAAAAGGACTAAGAAGACGCGAGGAAAATGCCAGCCTTCTCTGAGCGCTTGAGAGGTGCGAGGCTGAGTTGAGTCTAGGGTCTAACCACGCCCTATTTGAAAGATACCAGGAATTGACGAGCCGTGTCAACGTAATTGAGGAAGAAAAGGGCAGGAGGGCAATGACTTCCTCTGGTGCTAGGTGGATGGAAGAGGAAAGAGGCCGACCAGATATTTTCTAACTTGCACAAACATAGAAACGCAAAAGAAGCAAATTGAAGTAATGAAATCCGAACATGATGCATTTATCACTGATAGCCTTGAAATATTGAGTCATTGTAAAGATTACTTCAAAAAATTGCATACAACCCGCAAACTACGCCCCGGAAATGAGTTTCTATGCGATGACTTCTTAGATCCAAAAAACTGTTCCAAACTTAGAGCAGAGGATAGAGATATGTGTGACGCACCGTTAACCGAAGACCGTTACCCAAGGAGAGATCTGGCTCCCGAGAATTCCTTTCAATAGGGAAGGAGTTGGCGACGCTATATCATCCTACCAGCTGGTGCGCCTTTCAGCGCCAACAATTAGTATTGTTATTCTTGTGACGTCAGAACATAATAACTTCTCGCAGCACGAAGCCTCTTTGGAAGCATTATAAGGTCACGATTAAATCTGTATGGTGGTATATGTGATAAATAGACCATAAATTTACATGTAACATTTTATTTGCAACGATGATGCAACCACAGTTGCTGTTTTAAAAATGACGGCAGTTCGATGTCACACCCCACAAAGTACCGACAAGACATACATCCAGTTCAGTCACCCAAGAGTGCATGGCTTCCATTGAAAACAACATCACGGAAATCCACACGCATTCCCGGCTTGCTGAAAGCTACATATGTAATGGACCGGCGGACAAATCAGTTCCTGGGCGTGTTGCTCAGTAAGTGTGATAGATGGCAGGGCTGGAGTAGGCCAGGGGCACAGTACTGGCCGGGGTGTTGAAGGCGTATGATGTTGCGTAGTTGTAGGGGTATGTGCTGTAGGCGTTGTAGCCGCTGTAGGCGTACGGGTGGGTGGCGTAGGTGGAGATGTAGGTAGTACCGTCAGCCTTCTGGTCCTCGGCAGCGGCAGTGTCGCGCTTCTTCAGAGAGTGAACCAGAGGGCTGTATCCATAGCTGTAAGTGAGAGGGGGAAGCCGCATAGGTGCTGTACACCGAGGGGTGGCTGTAAGCGCCGTAGGTACCGTAGCTGTACGGGTACGTGCCGTAGGCGTACGGGTGGGTGGCGTAGGTGGTGTACAGAGTGGCGTCGTCGGCCTTCTGGTCCTCGGCAGCGGCAGTGTCGCGCTTCTTCAGAGAGTGAACCAGAGGGCTGTATCCATAGCTGTAAGTGAGAGGGGGAAGCCGCATAGGTGCTGTACACCGAGGGGTGGCTGTAAGCGCCGTAGGTACCGTAGCTGTACGGGTACGTGCCGTAGGCGTACGGGTGGGTGGCGTAGGTGGAGACGAAGGTGGCATCGTCAGCCTTCTGGTCCTCAGCGGCCAGGCAGGCACCGAACAGAGCAAGTACAATCTGCAAAAGAAAGAAAACAAATTTGATTACGTAGGAATATTTGGGACGGAAGAAAGCCCCATCTCTTTCTTCAACGAATTTTCAGATCAGATAATGAGGTTGAGTATGCTCCCTTGCTTGAGATCAGTACTTCAACGGTTTCATCAACTTTGTTTTTTTCTAAAAGAGCTGTAAGGTTTTGAAATAGAAATTATTTAAACGCCAGAGATCTAAAACTAGTATCGAGAGCCAAAGAGATGAGAAATGCATTTGAACATTCATAACTGTAAGCAGACACGAACATTCTCAATGGTGTAACACGAAACAACCGGCACAAAAAGTGCCCTGGTATAAGCGTTGGAGTAAGGGGACCATGGTCCTGCCCCTCTCCTGCTCTTCATACAAAAGTTTTCTGGTTTTGGAATGAATCGGCAAAGTACATAACCATCCAAAGGAAGGCAAACAAAGCCCAAATATAACTAGTATTTGGTTCTAGAGAAGAATGCTTCTGTCAGTAATGCGTTTGAAGACCGACTGGCCTCCTCAGTTTGTTTCCCGATACCGACGCTTATGCATACTGAACTCACCAGGAACTTCATGTCGGTGTTTAGTGAGCAGTTGTGGCACGAACTGTGACTGTCGCTCGGCTCTGCCCCGTTTTATACCAGCGCAGGTGCCTGTAGGCAAATCCCGTGATGAAGCGGACGTCCTATTCGCATGCTGCATCGCTGGGGGTGGGGAGAGGGGCGACCGCGCCCAGCCCAGTCTCGCTCAGGCAGACCACCGTGGGTTTACGCGGAGGAGGACCGACACTGCCCTCAACCATTTTTTCCGGCAGGCTCCCGGCTACCCCTATTTCCGGCAAGGGGGCAATATCGGCCCCCTAAGATCTCATGATCTATCCGGCCGATTTTGAAAATTCGAAGTGCGATAGATTCCCCTGACGCTAAACTGTATTTTGAAAAAAGAAAATTTCAAAATTTTGATTTTTAAGGGGAAGGTCGTGCAAAATATACAATTTTTGTGTATTTTTTAGATTTTCCATAACCCTTGTTTCTGTTGTACGATTTTCACAAAACTAGTTCAGATTTACAACTAATTGACTCAAAATTGTCATATACTCGAGTTACGCAAAAATTCGAAATTAAATGGCAGTTCCAGGACCAGGACTATGAGGGGAAATATGTACAACCTAAAAAGTTTTTGTTACGCGGATTAGAAACCGTCATATACTGCTTGGCATCTTTGACACATAAATAAATTAAAAAAACGAAAAACTCATCAGGGGCGGATGCAGTAAGGTAAAATAGTGGGGTAAAATACATACCAACAATATGCGAGTGGTATGCATGAGTATATTAGTCCCTCGACTAGTTGAAATTTATTTCTGATAATTTTTGCCCTCCCATGGCAGCTCTGGGAAAGGGGGTGACATAAGCGGATCAAGGACTCTCGTCGTGGGGGGTGGGGGTGATTGGAAACACATTTTGAATATACGACGATATTGAGTCGCGGCGGTGATACTGGCTGGGAATATATATTTTGAATATGTAATGTTACCCCCTCAAATACTGACACTTTTCCGCCATTGGTAACACGTTCCGTATGTTGTTGTCTCCGCGATCTGTCTATGGGCGAAATATTTCCTTAGTCGTTCCTGAAACTGAATACATACAGAGCATGCTAGTCTCGCACAACGCTCTAAGTGAACAAACATATGCTTTTATATTTGTGATTTACTCTACATTATAGTGACTAGACACGCCTCTGGTAATCTAAAATTGGGTTATAACTATTTTGAATTTTCATATAGGGGAAGTCCGTGCAAGAGTACGCACTTAACTTTCTACGGGCTTTCACTTTTCTCCTATAAGTCTAACAGCTAAAATTTTTATGTGATTGTTTAGCCTGAAGAATTGTCTATGTATGGTCCATGTTTCAACTGGATGTCTCTGAAAGGAACTTGCCACGAGCCCATCCAAAATAAAATGTCACGTGCGTACTCTTGCCGGAGTGGGTCGGTAAGAGTACGCAAGAGAGGCGGCTGGAGTACGCATTGCTGCCCCGCTGTGCTTTAGGTGCATAGGCCGTGTCGCGAAGTTTTTTGTCGCCAAACTAGGCGATTGTATGATGTTATATCGTTCTGAATATACAAGAACTATGTTGCAACGTTTGGCTTTCCAAATATGAGTTACGGACTCTGGTCCGAGTGAAAATTAAATTTTCCTATCTCTTAAGCATGCGCACTCTTGCCCAATGGTCTACTGCGTACTCTTGCCGGACATGCTCCCTTGGGAAGAAAGTCTTCATAAACATGTTGGCAGGCATTTTAGCGTGAGCTCCGGCCCTGGAGCACACTCCTAGCTCAGCCTTCTTACTGATGACAGACCGCAATACAATACTTTTGATAATAGAAGCATGGTCTACAAGTTTACCCAGTCAAGAAATATTCCTTCAAGGGTGCCCAAAAATTTATTTTGTTCTGTGCTCCCGCGGAAAGAACAGGAGCACGTTGAATTTTGGTGTGCAGCCTAGGCACTGACCCTGTTTTTTATACCAGGGTATCCACCATCTCAGTGGTTGCTAAGTAACCAAAACAGCTGCTGCGTACCCTTATCTCCTGCGTACTCTTACCCGCCCTTACCCTACCCAATTTTATTCGCCCTGGCACGGCTGTAAGCAGTCGTCTTCTCACTTACCAACGTTTAGTCCTTCTTGATAATATTCCCCCCATTTTGAACTGCTGTAACCGCCCCTGATGAATACAAATAGTGACAATTGTGAATGCACTATCATTTCACATAACAAATGATATAATAAAACCATATAACTGGTATCAGGATCAGCAGAGACGGCTTCCCTTTACAAAGAACCCACCGCATACGATAATACTTGGTTTGTGGATAGAACCTCCCAAAAACCCAGCCATAGCTCCACCCCTGGTAAATATATAATCTTGAAAATTTTAGGAAACCTGCCTGTGCTAGTTTTAGGAAAAGTCAGGAAGTTTCAAAGTTCTATCGCAAGCAGTTTCGGAGATATTCTTGAAAAACCTGAAGGGGGGGGGCAATATTAGCCCCCTGCCGGAAATAGGGTTAAACTGGCGACACTGAATACCAGAAAATGGCGAAGGCACAGAGCCTGTGGCCCCAGCATGACATATATGCTTACAAGCTATGTTATTGAACCTGATTTATGTAACCTTTTCTTCACGATTACTTAGGCAAATATTCGAACAATTTTTATACCACCCACCCCTGTGAACCTCCGAGCCACCTTTGCTCTGGTGGGAGGTTTCAAACACCCCCTCGAACTCGGCTCCTATGCGGGATAGCGAACATCAAGAAAGCTTGTGAATAGCCCATACAAATACATGAACATACTACAACAACCATTTTTGGGCTCAGGTCAATATGGAGGCGTTTACAAATCAAAGAATGTAGCATGTTAGAAAAGAGTTTTGCGGTTCTAGCGTCTGATAGAACTGAGCTAGAATCCATTTTAGGCACCATTCACTTCCTCTCGTTACGGCATATCGAATAACGTATGCTATAACTAAACCGTGAAACTGCACCTTTGGCCTTCTTTCTACTGCTATGCTATAACTATACTAGGTAAAAACATAAAATTGCCTGACCTGGGTCGGTCGGTCACCATCTGATCTACCATAGTCAATATCGATATCAATTGACTTGAAATAATGATAAACGTAATGGTATCAAAATAACAGCTGTAACATCCTTTTCTGCAAAGTTATTGACCTTCGTCTACAAACTGCTTTGCTAGCCCCAGATGACGTCTCTGAGGTCACCGGTCAAATATTGCAACATGAACCCGGAAAGGGGCGCAGGATCTGTATCTACACAAATACAGCCTAATTTCTGTTTTGCCCATGCATTTCCAATGGAGAGGTCACGATTCGTACCTGACACTGGGACATCGATATGGAAAATCTCTGAGTAAATTTTGTAGCACTCGGTGGGCCCATTATGTGGTAAAGGTTTCAATCCGCCTTCCTGCTTGGGAACCTACCGTTGCATGTGCCTCAACGTCTGACCAGTGTGGGGGGGGGGCAAAACCAGCTGTTTCAAATTCCTTTTGGGAGAGTAGAAACGTGAGAAATGGATTGTTCATCCGTACAGTTCATGCTTTTAATCATCACGTCAGCACGTATCCTTTCATCAACCCTTTTCTCTCTACTTTATCATCGTTTAGATCCTCCGTTATTAGATATCTTAGGGATCATCCGTTTTAGTGAGCTCTTTGGTTTTAGGATTTTATTGTTTTATATTATCATGTTGTTTTTCGTTTAACACGCGCGTTGACGGGGGTCTGAGCCACTTTCGCTTTGGCGAGGAGGGGCGGGTACCCGCCCCCCCTAAGATCTCGAGAACCGCGGTGGGTATCGAAAAACGGTAAACGGTGTTGGGTAGCCCATCCACTTCTCCATCGAAAATATTTAAACCATTTTTTTGCCAGGTCACATTTTGGGTCACGAGAGGTCAAAACATGCCGTCGTAGGGATAAAATGTAAATTAAGTTGTTCGGCCATTACATCTGAACAAGTAAAGATAGAGCAAAACGACTTTAACTATATGAATCCTCGCAGCAAGCCGAATCGAATGATATATAACTTGACCTTGCCAGAGGTCAAGAACATCTCAGGTTGGCTATCCACATATCCTTGATGCGACCAACGTGGCTACCTGAAGTGAAATAAACAGAGGCTATAAATTTCTCCCAGAAAATATGTCTCAGTGAGTAAAAATTTACCTTAAAAAAGTTGAAGTATCAAAAGAATTAAATTTACTGAGATTTGGAGACTAATCAATTACATATAGTACAGCGAACAGCTTAGTACCAAACAGCGAACAGCTATTCTTAGTACCAAACAGCGAAAGGTTAAGTATATGTGCAGTGATTACTAGTTGTATGTGCTGTAATACAAGCATGTGTCCATTTGCTGCACATATTAATCAGTCAAAAATGTTATCAAATACCTAATACAAAAAGACATGAAAAAATAATATGTGTTGTCAGAGTCTAGTACCCTTACTGCAACTGCTTGCTATGATCAATAATTGCTTAGATTATCTTGCTAAGATAGCAGACAACCACCATTTGACTGTAGCAGTCACAACGCTAAAACTTAAGCTACTTGATGGTTACATTTAATTCACATTCATTAAAATAATACATATAATTTCAATATACCCAATGCCTGCAACCAAATATGGGTAGTCAACCAGAGGACAAGCACCTCCTAATACCACAACCATCATCCAGCAAATCCTAGAAAGATTGAAGCAGATCAATGAGCATCACCACATTCACCTGCTCAATGGAAACTTTGGTGGAATCATCACAATTTTGTTAAGCTTGATTTGATAAAATTGGCCTAGGTAGGCACAAAAGAAACCTACCTGTAGTTTACCTGACTTCATGGGCACCAAACAGCATATCATTTTCAGCTCTTTCTTCCCTTGTTTATTGCCTTGCTCTGCTCTTTCTTCCTTATTTTGAGAAAATCAATAAAAATATGATGATAATGATGAGGTGCAAAGCCAGAACTTGCAACTCTCATCTTGATCTCCACGGGTCTACAGTTTGGGTATCTCGCATGCACTTGATTAAAATGTGTGCTCTAATTGACACCCTCAAATCACACTACTCTCCTGGGCTTTTGAGATCTGGCAGACTTCACTTTGTCCTACGTTTCTCTGGCTGCGGCATAATATATTAAAATTTGGTAGTGGCTTTACCACTGACAACAAAACCTCCTGTTTTGATTTAGCTCAACTACAGCCTCTTAGTAAGATACCCACACAGCAGCTTCAACACGTATTTCTGACTGTTTTCTTCTCGCTACTCCTGCGCCAGAAACGCAAAACTTTGTGGTTACCCAAGTGGCTACCTGTGGTCCCTAATCGTAATTTTCGTTGCCAGTCTGGCTACCAGACCATCTCTAATTCCGAAAAACGAGTCCTCAAGTACAACGTAAGCAGTGGAGTTACTATCTTATGCGGAGTAATTTCACTATGAATCCTGATACAGACTTTAAATTTTTCTCTTTTTTTCAAAATAAATGGTCGAATTCATATAAGTGAACGAATATTACCGTTCTCATGTCATCACAAATTAGAGTACCTTTATCTCATGGCTTTATATGGGTTAATTTCGTTGCCGATATGGCTACCTACCCATCTCTAACTTAGCTGCGAAATAACGCGAGTGAGTAAGGATAAATTATTTGTCACTAATTTGTATCGTCTGTCACTAACGTTATAATGGTACCTAAAATCAGTCAAGGGAGCATTGCATGTTATGGATCGTTCTTTTTACGTAGCGGTAATATCGTGGAAATACTTGGTTTGTGCTGGTAAGTGCAATTCTTGATGTCTGTCCATTCTCCGTGATTGGCTACCTAAGTTCTGGTCCTTGAACCTCATTTGGCTACCCACGAGCGTGGGCAAGTTGGTGAGATTCTTGACCTCTGGACCTTGCTAGGTCAAATCGAGGATGTGACCTGACCTGAGGTCAGGTCAGGGTCAAATTATATAAAATACATATCATTAGAACCACAAAGCCAAGGTAAATCTAATGCGGTTAAAATAAACGCTCTGTCACCATCCGTTACTGAGTTATTCAGTAAAAACCATTTTCCCATGTATTTTCAATGGAGAGGTCATGCCTCGTACCTGACCTTAGGTCATCGATATCAAAAATACCGGAACATATTTTAGAGAACTCGGTGGGCCCATTATGTGATGTGAGTTTCAACCGGATAAGTTCACCCTGCTCCGACTTATGCTATCTTAAACTTTTTTCAAGGTCAGGTCACGACCTGTAGTGACCTGACCTGAGGTGACCTAACCTTAAAATTTTCACAAAAGTTGTAAAATGATGTTTGAAACAACAAACAAAATGTTTCATGATGAAAAAGGTATGCCGAGTACGGCGGCACTACGCGCCGCCGCTTTTCTCCTGTCTTCGACAAACCCGAGGGGGTACCTGCCCCTGCCCGTCAATGCGCGTCTTAATAATTACACAGTTTTTTAATGTAATGCATCTGCGGTTGTACCTGTATATGTGACTATGTGTTCATCATCTCTTGTAAGTATTCATGTATTGTTTTATCAATGGACTTGAGCTGTAAATGGGATAATCTTGTTGCTCATATATACTGAATAAATACAAAATACAAAGTCCGATAGATTTACCGTTTTCTTTCTGATGTTACCATACAAAATTAGAGGTAAGCTCACTTGACCTGCACTGCTAACCTGACCTGAGATGACCCAAGCTAAAGATTATGAGAAAAGTTGCAGAGTCGTTCAAGGATCAGGAGTTCTAAGTACGGCGGTGCTATGCACCGCCGCATTTTTCATGCCTTCGGACAAACCCGAGGGGATGGTCAAACACCTCCCACCAGGGCCAGGGTGAATCCAGAAGAAAAACAGGCTTTGTATGTTTATACCAGTCAAGATGCATTGATGCTTGCTTAAAATACGTAAAGCTTGAATTTACTGATTTACACCTGGTGTTTATGTCCTATACAACGAAAGACATCAGAATAACATCATGTTGTTAAAATAATATATCCTTTTATTGCAAAACTACCAGGAGACTGTTTACGTTTGCTTAATTGGCTGCAATAAATGTACACTACACAATTATTGGTAGGCCATTTACAGGTACCTACTTATAGGCACATCTACAGGCACTGTACCACAATGCAGTCAACATCACCTTTGATGACGTCATTACTTTCTATAATTGTATAAGATTCTCGAATAGTGCATCGATAAAATATGGTATATATATTATATATATTATATATATATATATTTATATATTTATATATATATATATATATATATATATATATATATATATTCTTCAATACATGTCTTGTTAAAAGATATAGCATATCTTGTTTTCACGAGCTTCTTTCTCGTCTTCTCCAATGCTCGAAAAGTGCATTTTTGTAAATCTGATATTTGATTTATTAATTGGCCGAAAGTTGGCATCTTTTAGGTATACATTTAACGTTGCGACGCGTTTCGGAAGTGACATCTTCCATTATCAAGCACTTAAAACACTTATAAAAACACTCCTATTCAATTCTTATAAAAACACTATTCAAGACAGACTATTAGGCGAAAGTACTATCCAACGAAGTCACAGTGCTAGTAAAATTCTAACGAAAGAACACATAGAAGCTGCTAAACAACTGCGCAACAACAACAATATAATAATAAGGCGGGCAGACAAGTCTACCATTTACGTCATTCTAGACCGTGAGGAATATATGACTAAGATGGACAAGATATTGACGGATAAAACGAAGTTTAAACCAATCTCGAAGGACACAACAGCCCAACTAAAAGCCAAAGTAAACAGAATCATAAAAAGCGCCAATGCCTTGGCAGGTGGAGTGCACTTTGAGCCGATAGTTGGTGAATACCAGCCCGGATACGCATATGGAAATGTAAAGATCCATAAGACGGGAAACCCACTGCGCCCAATCATATCACAGTGTCCTACTCCTACATACAACATCGCAAAAAGACTGAACAAACTCATCGCTCCATATTTACCAATGGAGTTCGCATTGAAATCAACAGATGAGTTCACAAACATCCTGAGGACTAATCACCCTAAGGGAATACTGGCATCACTTGACGTGGAATCACTGTTCACGAATGTTCCGGTTACTGAAACCATCGACATTATCCTCGAAGACGTGTATAACCACCCAGAACTGCCACCACCAAACCTGGCTCCTAACATCATGAAGAGCCTGCTGAAGGCTTGCACGTCCGAGTCTCTGTTTAGAGCCCCCAATAACCAGCTCTACAGCCAGATTGATGGTGTAGCGATGGGGTCACCACTTGGCCCTCTGTTCGCCAACGCGTATATGTGCAGAGTGGAAAACAAGGTCATCAAATCACTGAACAGCCCACCGTATCTATTCTGCCGTTACGTGGATGACATCTTCCTGGACATTGAAAACCAGGACCAGCTACAAAAACTCAAGGAAAATCTTGAAACCAACTCTGTCCTCAAGTTCACCACCGAGAAGAGCATAGAAAACAAGCTCCCATTCCTTGACGTTGAGATTGAAAGCACGCACGGACTTTTCAAGACCAAGGTCTACAAAAAGCCTACGGATGCCGGTCGGTGTCTAAACGCCGGGAGCGAATGCCCTGACCGGTACAAAATCAGCGTTATCCGATCTTACGTCAGCAAAGCCATCAAACTCTCATCAGACTGGACAACCCTTCACGCTGAGCTGACTCGGGTCAAACAAGTTTTGGTCAACAACGGTTATACTAACAAAATTGTCGACCAAGAGATTAACAAACAAATGACCTCCCATGTGGCTCAGCAAGAGAAAGAAGAAAAACAGGAGACCGGAAAAGAAAAAATAACTCTTTACTATCAAAACCAGATGAGCCCATCATACAAAACCGATGAAAGAGTATTGCAGAAGATCGTGCATGATAATGTCCAACCAAAAAACAAAGAAGATCGACTCAACCTCATCGTTTACTATAACAACAAAAAAGTTCACAACCTGATAATGAAGAATAATCTCAACTCCAAACGTGACCACTTGAAGAGCACCAACGTAGTCTACCAGTTCTCATGCCCACACGAAGATTGTAAGCTTCGTAAGTGTAGCTACATTGGTGCCACAACAACGACATTATCCAGACGCCTCACTATGCATCTTGCAGAAGGAGCTCCCAAAACCCACATGAAGTTAGAACACCACCACGACCTCACCCGAAAAGACTTAACAGAGAACACCACTATCCTGAAACAAGAACCAAACCGGACGAAACTGTTCATACACGAAGCAGTACTTATCAGAAGAATGCAACCGGAGATTAACAAGCAAAGCAACCCAACTATCACACTGAGGCTTTTCTTCTAGCGCTGCAGAGAAGAAGAGCCCGTCTAGTTGTGTCACTATTCTGTCGTAATAATTGAATGAAAAATAATTGTCCTTTCAAAGTAGTTTAGATCGATTTCAAATATGATAGGAGTGTTTTTATAAGTGTTTTAAGTGCTTGATAATGGAAGATGTCACTTCCGAAACGCGTCGCAACGTTAAATGTATACCTAAAAGATGCCAACTTTCGGCCAATTAATAAATCAAATATCAGATTTACAAAAATGCACTCTTCGAGCATTGGAGAAGACGAGAAAGAAGCTCGTGAAAACAAGATATGCTATATCTTTTAACAAGACATGTATTGAAGAACATATTTTGCCTACGTATTCGAATATATATATATATTTATATATATTATATATATATATATATATATATATATATATATATATATATATATATATATATATATATATATATATATACCGTCAAAATACGAAAAATAGGTTACAAGAGTCTGCAGTAAGAAAACATGATTTTCTAAACTTTCAACGATATTCTGTATAACAAAACATATTTTTAGGGATGAAAAACTTTATTTTGATTTTCAGCCACATAAATTTCAAATCAGGAGTAATCCAAAATTGACACCGTAGTAGAAAAATATGCCGTTTCTAGCTAAAAGTGCTGGAAACAGCGGAAAATTTCCCATAACTACATCACGATGACATCATTGTCATCAGATCTGTACAATAGTCAATCTTTTAGCTCATTTACTTGTAATGGCTCTTGCTGTCCTTGGAAGTCCACGTTGACCAGGTTTAGGCTGTCTGACTGGCATTGGTAAACACTATATTATCACATCTTCCCGAAATGTGCAGTAATGTTCATGTTATCACGACAATGATTTTAAGATTTCATCAAAACCCAAATAAGTTTTGTATGTGGATCGAATCTCCTCCCAGACCATTAAAAGTAAAATACACCTTCAAGTTTTGATCAGGGTAGGAGAAACTGAATATATGATAATTTCAAAACATTTGCTTGCATTATCACCTCACTATGCTGAAAACTGACATGTTTGGGGTGGGAATGGGACTTTTCATTGACCATAAGATAGAGAGAATCGGATGGTAGATTTATTGCTAGGAGAGGACGCTCATAATCATCCCCGTGCCTGGTACGTTACAGCTCACACCCATGCCTTAGACGGGTTGAGGGAAATACAAAACTTAAGACGCATAGAGCCTAGCTATAGCATTAGGAAACTTATTGATAATAGATTATTATGTGTTTGTTGGTAACATGAAGCTTCTCTAGAAGCACTGTACCTACGGTCATTATTGAATTCACCTGGTGTGGTCGAGGCATATTCACCGTAGAGCTTTTTGGACTTTTTTATTTGCAACGATGATGCAACCACAGTTGCTGTTTTAAAAATGACGGCAGTTCGATGTCACACCCCACAAAGCACCGACAAGACATACATCCAGTTCAGTCACCCAAGAGTGGATGGCTTCCATCGAAAACAACATTACGGAAATCCACACGCATTCCCGGCTTGCTGAAAGCTACATATGTAATGGACCGGCGGACAAATCAGTTCCTGGGCGTGTTGCTCAGTAAGTGTGGTAGATGGCAGGGCTGGAGTAGGCCAGGGGCACAGTACTGGCCGGGGTGTTGAAGGCGTATGATGTTGCGTAGTTGTAGGGGTATGTGCTGTAGGCGTTGTAGCCGCTGTAGGCGTACGGGTGGGTGGCGTAGGTGGAGATGTAGGTGGTACCGTCAGCCTTCTGGTCCTCGGCAGCGGCAGTGTCGCGCTTCTTCAGAGAGTGAACCAGAGGGCTGTATCCATAGCTGTAAGTGAGAGGGGAAGCCGCATAGGTGCTGTACACCGAGGGGTGGCTGTAAGCGCCGTAGGTACCGTAGCTGTAGGGGTACGTGCCGTAGGCGTACGGGTGGGTGGCGTAGGTGGTGTACAGAGTGGCGTCGTCAGCCTTCTGGTCCTCGGCAGCGGCAGTGTCGCGCTTCTTCAGAGAGTGAACCAGAGGGCTGTATCCATAGCTGTAAGTGAAAGGGGAAGCCGCATAGGTGCTGTACACCGAGGGGTGGCTGTAAGCGCCGTAGGTACCGTAGCTGTACGGGTACGTGCCGTAGGCGTACGGGTGGGTGGCGTAGGTGGTGTACAGAGTGGCGTCGTCAGCCTTCTGGTCCTCGGCAGCGGCAGTGTCGCGCTTCTTCAGAGAGTGAACCAGAGGGCTGTATCCATAGCTGTAAGTGAAAGGGGAAGCCGCATAGGTGCTGTACACCGAGGGGTGGCTGTAAGCGCCGTAGGTACCGTAGCTGTACGGGTACGTGCCGTAGGCGTACGGGTGGGTGGCGTAGGTGGTGTACAGAGTGGCATCGTCAGCCTTCTGGTCCTCAGCGGCCAGGCAGGCGCCGAAAAGAGCAAGCACAATCTGGAAAAAGAAAAAAATTCATTATGTGAGAACATTTGGGACGGAAGAAAGCCCCATATCCCTCTTGAACGAATTTTTAGATCAGATCATGAGGCTGAGTATGCTCCCATGTTTAAGATTAGTACTTCAACGGCTTTAACAACTTTGTTTTTTCCTAAAAGAGCTGTAAGGCTTTAAAATATAGATTAATTAAACACTAGACATCTAAAATAGTATCGAGAGCCAAAGAGATGAGGAATGCATTTGAACTTTCATAACTGTATGCAAACACGAACATTCCCAATGATGTAACACAAAACAACCGGCACAAAAAGCGCCCTGGATTGGAATAGGGGGCCCTTGGGCCTGCCCCTCCCCCTCGCTGCTCACCAAAAAGTTTTTGGGTTTTTGAATGAATCAGCAAATTGTATAACCATCCATAGGAAGGCAAACAAAGCCCAAATATAACTAGTATTTGGTTCTAAAGAAGAATGCTTCTGTCAGTAGTACGTTTGAAGACCGACTGGCCTCCTCAGTTTGTTTCCCGATACCGACGCTTATGCATACTGAACTCACCAGGAACTTCATGTCGGTGTTTAGTGAGCAGTTGTGGCACGAACTGTGACTGTCGCTCGGCTCTGCCCCGTTTTATACCAGCGCAGGTGCCTGCGGGCAAATCTCACGGATGTGCAATTCGCATGCTGCATCGTTGGGGGTGGGGAGGGGGCGACCGCGCCCAGTCCAGTCTCGCTCAGGCAGACAACCGTGGGTTTACGCGGAGGAGGACACTGCCCTTAAACTGGCGACACTGAATACCAGAAAATGGTGAAGGCACAGAGCCTGTGGCCCCATCATGACATATATGCTTACAAGCTATGTTATTGAACCTGATTTATGTAGCATTTTCTTCACGATTACTTAAGGCAAATATTCGAGCAATTTTTATACCACCCACCCCTGTAAACCTCCGAGCCACCTTTGCTCTGGTGGGAGGTTTCAAACACCCCCTCGAACTTAGCTTCTATGCTGGATAGCGAAAATCAAGAAAAGCTTGTGAATAGCCCAGACAAATACATGAACATACTACAACAGCCATTTTTGGGCTCAGGTCAATATTGAGGCATTTACAAATCCAAGAATGTGGCATGTTAGAAATTTTACAGTTCTAGCGTCTGATAGAACTGAGCTAGAATAAATTTAGGCAACATTCAGTTCCTATCGTTACGGCATATCGAATAATTTATATCGAATAATAATAATAAATCGCATTGTATATTGAATATGTATCGAATAACGTATGCTATGACCATGCGAGGTAAAAACATAAAAATGGCCTGACCTGAGGTTAGCTCAAGGTCACTATCTAATCTATCATTGCCAATATCGATATCAATTGACTTGAAATAACAATAAAATGTAATGGTATCAAAATAAAAGCTGTATCATTGTTTTCTGCAACGTTATTGACCTTAGTCTACAAACTGCTTAACACGCGCATTGATTGGGGGCGGGTACCCGCCCCATCGGGTTTTTCGGAGACAGGAGAACAACGGCGGCGCGTAGCGCCGCCGTACTTTGCATACATTTTCTCTCATCATTTTTAAAACTTATTTAAAAAATCTTAAGGTTAGGTCATCTCAGTTAAGTTCAGTTCAGTTCAGTATATTTAGAAACAATCCACACGAGGTAAAAACAATGGGTGGCTATTCGTGTTTCCACGTCAGTCGTTAAAAGAAGGCAACAAGATAAGATAAAACTTGGGATAAAAGACAGATAAAATCATGCATACAGAGTAAAATCACACATAAAATCATACATAAAAAATACGGTCACTGCAACCCTCTCATCTGTCTATCCAGCAGCATACATCTTACAGTTGCCTTAAAAGGCACGTCTTCTCCTATATCCAGCTCGTTCAGCAGAGCTCCCCCCCGGTATGCCAGCCTACGCCGCCCGGCTTCAGTCCGGATCCGCGGGAGGGACAGCTCCGCTGACCGGCGTGTCGCGTGGTTGTGAATGGTATTGCGTGGTGGGCCTATGGTGTTAGCTATGTATGGTGGAGTGCCAGTGCGAATGGTTTTGTGAAGTGAGGAAAGTGTGTGATAGTGAATGAGGCTGTTTGCGTCCAGCCACTTCAGCCGCTCAACAACATCGGAAATGTGGTCGTGTTTCCGACGTCCGCTGATAACTCGGGCGCAGAAGTTGATGATTTTTTGAATTTTACGAATCTGAGTAGGGTTACATGAGCCGTAAACGCACAGACAGTAACGAACAACAGACAGAACTAGAGATTGGACGATTTGGGGCGTCAGCTGAGCCGGCACAACATGCCGAAGGTGAGTCAATGCGATTAGAAGGCCGTTACATTTGTTTTGGACCGAATTTACGTGTTGTTCAAAATTCAGGTGACGATCAGGTAATACTCCGAGACTTTTCACTACTTTTGAGTCGTTGATAGTAGAGTTTCCGAATTTAAGAGTAACTGGGGGAAAATTTCGTAGCATCGCTTTTGTTCCTAGGATCATCATCTGAGTTTTGGCGGTGTTCACTTTCATTCCGTTGACACAGAACCATTGAAGAAGAGAATCTAGTGCAATTTCCGCTCGTCGAATAAGATTTTGCAAGTCTTGTTTCTTACCAGTTATTAGAATTGATGTGTCATCTGCGAATTGCGTGATGACCACGTCGTCTTCGACATGGGAGAGAGAGGTCGTTGGTGAAGAGGAGGCATAGCACGCAAGAGAGGCTCCCACCTTGAAAAATTCCCATGCTATTGTTTTTTTGGCCAGATCTTATTACTGCACCAATGACGGAAGATTTGAGCTGAACTTGTTGGGTATGACCTCTTAGGTAGTTCTCGAACCAAAGTGTATCAATGCCATAGAGGTTTAGTTTTTGGAGTAATATTTGGTGCGGAATGACATCGAACATCTTGGATAAATCCAAAAGAATTAGAATTGTAATTTCGCCAGAATCCATCGCCCGGAAAACATGATCGGTGATGACGTTTAGGGCGGACTCAGTAGAAAAATTATGTCTATAACCATGCTGAGTATCCGAAAATAGTTGGTTGTTTTCGAGGTAGTTGACTAATTGATTTTGAACGACTTTTTCTACCAGTTTCATCGGTGGTGGCAATATAGTAATTGGTCTTGTGTCGGCCGGTCCAGCTGAAGTTTTAACTTTTGGAATAGGGGTTATCAGCGCACGTTTCCATCCGGAGGGAATTTGGCCAGTGACAAGACTCGAGTTAATAATGTCCAAAAAAATCCAATAGAAGAAAAGAATTTTGAGAACATAACTATGCTCAGACCATCACTTCCGGTGTTGTTGGACGGCTTCATGCTGAGAAGTGTGGCGTGCAGAGTCTGTATGTCGATGGGCTGGACGGTGAATGTGGACGTGGTGACGCGAGGCAGTTGCACTGGAACGGGGGTCGGTGGAGTGGGAATAGAGGCCGCGATGTTTGGTCCAACCGAAACGTAATAGTCGTTGAGTGCATCCGGGGTCATATCAAAGGGTTGCGTGTTCGTCTGTTTTTTGCCCAAGATGGGTCGCAAAAGCTGCCAAAACCTACCACGACCTTTTTGTAGAATTTCATTCTGAAAAAATAGGCGCGAGTCACGGCGAATAGCGGCTTTGCTCAAACGGTTCAGATTTTTGTACTCGAGACGGGACCCCCGCACCAGGGCTACTTGCCTCTGGTAAATGATGCGGCGTGTATGGTGTGAGAGTGGCAACACAACCGGATTACGAGCTGGAACGGAGCGGAGCGGTGCAACACGATCGAGTTCTAGCAAGAATGTTTGCTTAAAAATATCCCACTTGCCTTCGGTGGAGGCACATACGAGCATGGGCGACCAATCTATTGTAGCGATCTGGAGATGAAAAAGGTTTACATCGATGCGCCCTAAACAACGCTTCTGAAGCCTGCCAGTAACCGGCCTACTCTGCATGTCGGGACCGCGCAATACTATGCGGGTTATATCGTGCGGCCCGCCAAAATGGCACCGGGTGACACCACTCCTACGGACACGGTCGGCACAGTTGGTAGCGACAACATCAAGAACAGTATTGGCAGGCCGGTAAGTTGCAGATGTTCTGTTAACGATATCAAATCCGTAGTTGCTAAGTAACTGGCTTAGTTCAGGACGACATTCGCGTTGCTCTTTGAGCAGACAGTGGTTGAAATCTCCAGTAAGAATAAACTTATGATCGACATATTTTGCTAACATGGCCTGAAGCTGTGACTCGAAACAATACAGATCTTTTGACAGCTGATTTTGTGAATTATTTGGAACGCGATAAATAGAGCAAATTACGTACTTTAAACTGTTGCTTACTTTCACGGCAGTCCAGATGGATTCTAAGTTGCTACCTCGTGCGGCTGTAGGAGGCGTTGGTAGCAGCTCACACTGAAGGGAATCACGAAAATAGATTGCAACACCACCTTTTCCTTTTGGAAGCTTCAGGTTGGCTGGCCGGTCTCTTCGCAGTATGCTGTAGCCGTCGATTTGCAGAAGTCGATCCGGAATTTCAGGCGTCAGCCAGGTTTCGTTGAGACAGAGTAAGTCGAATCCATAGGTTTTCTGAATGTCGGTGCGAAGCTCAGGTAGGTGACCTCGAAGAGACTGAATGTTTAAATTGCCAATGAAAAGGTCTCGCCCTGTCGTTTCGGCATGCCGTCGCCAGTTGACACCTTCACGTCGGCCTCGTTGCCTGGATCCGCCTCTGCGAGTGCACCGAGGGGGCGCTTTTGGCGCAGGTGGACGCCCGTTGCGGGCTGGGAGGACCTCCCGACCCGCACTAGTTCTCCGCCAGGTCTTCCGACCGAAAATCCTCCCGCCCCTCAGGCACCTAAAATCACCAGGAAGACCTGGACACCCGCAGCAGGGTGGCAAAGCCACTCAGCTCGAGTGCCTGACAAGACTGATTTTCCTTTGCTACCTGCCCCCAAGCACTCTAAATTACCGGTGCTCCCCTTCCCAGGCGCCGCCAAAGGCAGGCACCGAGAAGGCCTCTAACGAGTGGCAACCCACCCCATCAGGGTAAAACGGCTGCCACTCAAACCAAAGTCCAAAAAGAAAATACTTCAACCCAAACTGAAACTGCTCCCCTCTCCTTGGAAAGAAGCGACGCTTCTTTCCAAATCGCACCGACCACCCGCACTTGCGGATCTCAAACCGACCTCATGGGTCATTTTATGCAGTTTCAGTTCTGAAGTGAGCTTGAAACGTCAGACGACAAAAGTCAGTCTGACCACGAGCTGTCCGGGACAGAGACCGACTCTGACGCCAGCAGTGCATCAGAGACGAGCTCTGCAAAAACTGTTGTAAACACTTCTAGTGCTCCCCTCCTGGAAACCCCCAGCCCCGGCACCTCCAGCCCCGGCAGCTCACCCGTAGCAAGGAAAATTAGCTTTTCTAGGCACTCTACCCCAGTTTCTCCTGCCAGCGATAGCAGCAGCAGCAGGTGCTCCTATAACCTTCGCAAGCGTAGATCCCTAAGCACAAACGTTAAAAACCACCATGGGTTCAATTCTGCAATGGAACACAAATGGCCTTATCGGGAAATTCCCGCTTTTTTCATCAATATTTGCTGAGAAAAAACCGGCACTAGCAGCATTACAAGAGACCCACTTTACTAATAAAGATAACGATAAATACAAAGTCTCGGGCTACTCTTGGTATCGCCATAACGTAAACGCTGCTGTCCGTAAGGGAGGCACAGCCATCCTAATCGAAAATAGCATCCCACACAGTCACGCGCCTTTGGTAACATCACTGGACTGTGTAGCTATTAGCTTGAAAATACAACACGTCCAATTGACGGTAGTTTCAACATACATATCTCCTTCCGACCCTGATCCAACGGATCGGGAACTCGCTCAACTATTTAATCAAATAAACCGGCCTTTGTTATTACTTGGAGACTTGAATGGTACCACCCATCCTGGGGCAGCGCCACACCAAACCGTAGAGGTGAAATTATATATGACGCAATAGGTTCCCAAAATTTAGTTATCCTAAATAACGGCGCACCAACCCGCCAAGCAACGCAAAGCGGATATTTAGACTCAGCCATTGATATTTCGTGCTGCACGCCTAGAATTGCGTCACTGTTTACCTGGGATGTCGAAGACAACCCAGGAATGAGCGATCACCTCCCAATCAAAATTGATATCCCCAAGGAGCACTCGACCGCGTTGATCTGTTTACCCCTTCCTGGAGTCTAAAACGAGCGGACTGGACAAAATTTGAGGCAGAGGTCGACCTCACACTGGTCACCGAAGGTGACCCACACTCGGCAGACATTGAATTAATACTAAGAGCCATAAGCTCAGCAGCACAAGTAGCAATACCAAAAACCAGAGGACCCCGGAAGAAAAACGGAGCCCCATGGTGGAACGCAGAGACGGCACACGCCAAAGCTCAAATGATAAGAGCCCGCAAGGCATATGAGAGGAGGGCACACAGCCCTACTCGATGTGCACTTCGGGCAGCAAAAGAACACTTTCGAAACACGTGCAAGCGGGTTCAAAAGGACAGTTTCTACTCTTTTGCCTCCAAATTCAACCGCTTCAATCCCACCACCCAAGTTTGGAAAACCATCAGAGCTTTCTCTGCGAAGCGACCACCCCGTGGACTCTTCCCTCAACTAAAAATAGCTGGCCAACCCATCACAGAACCTAAGGAAGTCATGGATAAATTTGCTGATCATTACGCCAGTGTCGCAGCTAATAACTCATACAGCCAGCGCTCCAAAGACCAGGCAGAATGGTGCAAAAGCACACATTCATCAATTATGGTAATCAAGAGTACTATAACGTACCATTTACAATGACCGAGCTAAATTACGCCATTAGCAAGTGTGGAAACACTGCAGTGGGCCCTGACGAAATTCACTACTCTTTCTTCAGGCACCTCAGCCAAACAGCACTAAAGTACCTGCTTTCGGTCATTAACAACATGTTTCTTAGCGACTCTTTCCCACATCGTGGCGGAGAGTATTATCATTCCCCTTCCAAAACCTGGCAAAGAAAAACAGACCCAAAGGATATCGCCCAATTTCGCTTACTAGCTGTGCTAGCAAGCTTGTCGAGCGCATGGTAAACGTTAGACTTCACGAGATCCTCGAAAAGAAACTTGATGCTATGCAATCAGGCTTCCGGCGCGGGCGAGCCACCACTGACAATTTGGTGAAACTAGTCTGTGACATCCAGAATGGCTTTTACAAAAGCAAGTAACAATAGCTGCATTCTTAGACATTAAATCGGCGTTCGATCGCGTACAAAAAGACGCCCTTTTGTTTAAATTAAGCAAGCTAGGAATTCGTGGCCACCTTGCAAAATTCATTGAAAACTTCCTCAAGGACAGTAAATTTAAAGTCCGTTGTGGCACCACATTCTCCTACCTGGCAACCCAAGACCAAGGCACACCCCAGGGTAGCGTTCTGTCCCCCACCCTCTTTCTAGTAATGATCAATGATCTCTTCGCCAAAAAGCTACCGCCTGGAATAAATTACTCCCTTTTTGCGGACGATGTCGCCATTTGGAAATCCACTGCAATCGATACCAGGCGGTATAATGAACCAGAATTTCAACATGCAACTACGCAGTTGCAGGATAGCTTAAACGACATCGATAATTGGTGTAGTTTAATGGGTCTATCACTCTCGGCGGAAAAATCATCAGTCGTTGTCTTTGCCAGAGCGCATTCCAGACACGACCCTCCACGGTTCCAAATCTCGGGTAAACCTATTGAATGCACCAATAGCTTCAAATTCTTGGGCGTCACCCTAGATTCCCGATTGAGTTTCAATGAGCATATCACCAAAGTCGTCTCTAGCTGTCAAAAGCGAGTCAACATTCTCCGCATGCTCGGCGGCACAGAGTATGGCGGGGATCGAAAGACCCTGCTTATGCTCTACAAGTCCCTGATTCGGTCCATTCTCGAGTATAATTCGTTCGTTTTTGATTCGACGAACAAGACCAATAAACTAAAGCTAGAGCGAGTCCAAAATGCCAGTATCCGGGCAGCCACAGGCGCGCTCAGAGAATCCCCCATCACCAGCCTGCTAACTGATAGCGGGCTATGCCCAATAAGCTGGGCGTCGCGTCTTGTCTGCATGGGCATTGCCCACCGCAGACAAGACGCGACGCCGAGCTTATTTCTTACTACATTAAGGTCCAATCCACCGAAAACCACCCGGCAAAACAATGTTTTGCCCATCCCAGACGAGCAAATAAAGCCACTCTACAGAAGTGGCCCCCATTTAAGCACAGAGTAGCGAAAACCCTGGAAAGCCTCAATCTTGCACTGCCAGCAATAATAGGCAAACCCCCACTCTCCCGCTTCTGGACTCGGAAAGAGCCCAGAGTGGAATTTCTTTTCACTTCCCGTAAAACGGACTTCTCAGAGGAAGAAGTCTCCCAGAAATTCCTCGAGTTCCGATCTTGTAACGCGGACAAGACTTTTATATTTACAGACGGCTCCAAAATAGGCGAAAAAGTAGGTCTCGGCATCTGGGGGCAAAATATTTGCCTACAGAAAAGACTTCCGGACAACTGCTCTATCTTCACAGCCGAGGCTGTTGCCATCCTAGATGCATTAGCCATAATCAGAACCCAAAATATCAACTCAGCCGTCATCTGTTCAGACTCTAAATCTGTCCTGCAGGCCGTCAGCAACGTAGTCAACCCCAGCCACCACGTAATAGCAGATATTCAGAAAGGTATCGATGATACCCTGATGTCTCTTTTCTTTGGATCCCGGGCCACTGCAAAATTCAAGGAAATGAAAAGGCCGATGAGCAGGCAAAAAGTCCCTAGAACTTAGAGAGATCGCACCCTTAATGTGGTCTGGAGATGATAGCAAAGCTCTCCTCCAGGACAGTATTCGGAAGCAAATTCAAAATAACTGGACAACAAGCCACAGCGCCCACCTATTCCATATCAAGCCTAACATCGGCTACTGGCCCAGTTCCAACCAAAGAGTCGCCGGCGCGAGGTTATTCTAACCAGACTCAGAAATGGACACACAAAATTAAATGCCTATTGGAACGCGGGTACCTGTGGTACCTGCGACGCAATGGAGAATCCCTATCACATTCTCATCGATTGTCCCCAGCACAATACCCATCGGCAACCCATGCTAGATTACTGCCGAATCCAAAACATCACTGTAGACCTAAAAACTCTGCTCGGTAACGACCATCCTGAGCTACTGGAAAGTCTTTACATTTCTAAAGGACTCTAGGCTAGAGAAGTTTCTATAAATCACCCCTCCCAGTATATATGATGGAGGGTGCATGGTGCACCCCCAAAGTAGGACTTGCCTATTTTCCAATCATAGATGATCCACTGCGAAATTTAAGCAATAGTTGTTTAACCTTTAAATGGTTCATTGTAGGCTAAGGATAGGTTATGTTAGGCTAGCTTTGAAATCAGGTTAGGTTAAATAGGTTAGATTTATTCACCGCAGTGATACCTTTCACTGCGGCTCTATGTAACCACACTCATACTCTTACTAACAATCTAACTATCCTCTCACACTTCTTTTTTGCGCGGCGGCTGCCCAGCAGAGGGGAGCTGCAACCTCACCTCCGGGTTGCAGGGTAAATTGCGGCACCCTGGCCAGGTGTTTAGCGCACTGTCTAAAATATGAAAATTATTGATTTAACGGAGGATTTCGAGTAACGTAGACAAGCGGACATCAGTAGCTGACACACAAAATTCTAAATACAAAATACAAAGTCCGATAGATTTACCGTTTTCTTTCTGATGTTACCATAAAAAATTAGAGGTAAGCTCACTTGACCTGCACTGCTAACCTGACCTGAGATGACCCAACCTTAAGATTATGATAAAAGTTGCAGAGTCGTTCAAGGATCAGGAGTTCTAAGTACGGCTGTGCTATGCACCGCCGTATTTTTCCTGCCTTCGGACAAACCCAAGGGGGTGTTCGAACACCTCCCACCAGGGCCAGGGTGAATCCAGAAGAAAAACAGGATTTGTATGTTTATACCAATCAAGATGCATTGATGCTTGCTGAAAATACGTAAAGGTGAAATTTACTGATTTACACATGGTGTCTATTTCATATAAAACGAACGACATGAAATATCATCATGTTGCTAGAATGATATCTTCTTTTATTGGAAATCTCCCGGGAGACTGTATACGTTTGCTTAATTGGCTACAATAAGTGTACACGACGCAATTATTCGTAAGGAATGTACAGGTATTTATAGGCACTTTTACAGGCACTGTACCACAGCGCGGTCAACCTCACCTTTGATGGCGTCATTACTTTCTATTGTATAAGATCGTTGATTAGTGCATCGATAAAATATGGTGTGTATATATCATCAAAATACGAACAATAAGTTAGAATACTCCTTTGTCCTTTGTTCCTTTGTACTGAGCTACCTTTGTTCTTGAAAATTGGTTTGACTGTGGCTATCTTCCGGAAATTCCCTATCTGTTATTCCCGCCATGGTAGACTGTGGTACGTTTTGATCAGTAAGCTGCTCAGAGGCATAGGCGGATCCAGGATGGCGCATCGGGGGAGGGGGGCAGTGGCGGATCTAGCCGGTCGCTTTGGGAGGGGCAAACCAAAATCAAAAAGCAAAAAACAAAACGTCACGGGGGTGAAAGATATTGGCTTAAGATACGTTTTCCTATCCAAGGCCCAATATCCACACTAAACTTCACTTGTTCTGCCTGAAGCTGAGAGTTGAAGCACCAAAGTCTTGCCCATAGGTAAACCAAAAAGAAGTCGGGGCAAAAGCGAGGTCGACCACACTGGCAAGTATCTTTTTGCCCTCCCCCTTCCCTGGATCCGCCACTGGGCGGGGGGTAACTTAACAGAGAGGGGCTTTTCTGACCAAGAGGGTGGTAATTTTGACCGGAAAAAAGCTAACAAGTTGGCATAAAATTAAGGAAAAAACAATTGTTTGAATAAATTTACGGCGAACCATACAATTTATCTGTATTCAAGGATTTAGGTGTTTTTTTCATCACTGGTACCTTTGAAAGTTTTAAAAAACCATTCACAAAATTATTGTTTTTCTCTGCTGACCCATTAAAAGTAAAACCGAGTGGCGAAACAAAAACTAAGCAAAACACAGTTTTTCCCTAAATTCACTGCGAACCCTACAACTTATTTGTTTGCTAGAGTATGGCTATTTCTTTAGCGCTGATATGTTAAGAAAACCTTACAGACGATTCACAAAAATAGTATTTTTGTCTGCTGACCCGTTGAGTGTAACACTGAGTGGAAAAACGAAAATTAAGAGGAAAAAAGTTTTTACCTGTATTCACGGCGAACCCTACAAGTTATTTGTTTGCTAGGGTATGGCTATTTCTTTAGCAGTGATATGTTAAGAAAAGCTTAAAGGCGATTCACAAAAACAGTATTTTTGTCTGCTGGCACGTTGAGTGTAACACTGAGTGGCAAAACAAAAATTAGGGAAAAAAACAATTGTTTGCCTAAATTTACGGCGAACCCTACAACTTATTTGTTTTCAAGGATGTAGGTGTTTTTTCATCACTGGTACCTTTGCAAATTTAAAAAGACCATTCACAAAAAAATATTATTTTTCTCTGATGACCCAGTAAAAGTAACACTGAGTGGCTAAACGAAAACTAAGCAAAACACAATTTTTTTACCCGAATTCACGGCGAACCCTACAACTTATTTGTTTGCTAGGGTATGGATATTTGTGAGCACTGATATGTTAAGAGAACCTTAAAGACGATTCACAAAAATAGTATTTT
This sequence comes from Lepas anatifera, assembly GCA_034440635.1. Lineage (NCBI taxonomy): Eukaryota > Metazoa > Arthropoda > Thecostraca > Lepadidae > Lepas > Lepas anatifera. Next base: position 64,401 of record JAOTON010000449.1, read on the forward strand.
TGTCTGCTGAACCGTTGAGTGTTACACTGAGTGGCGGATCCAGGGAAGGGGGCATAAAAGATATTTGCCCCCTCCAAACGGAAAATCTCGGGGCAAATACTATGTTTTGCCCCTCCAAAGTAGTCGACCTCGTTTTTGCCCCGACTTCCTTTTTAGTTTACCTATAAGCAGGACTTTGGTGCTTCAACTCTCAGCTTCAGGCAGAACCAGTGAAGTTCAATGTGAATATTGGGCCTTGGATAGGAAAAAGTATCTTAAGCCAATATCTTTCACCCCCGTGACGTTTTGTTTTTTGCTTTTTGATTTTGGTTTGCCCCTCCCAAAGCGACCGGCTAGATTCGCCACTGCCCCCCTCCCCCGATGCGCCATCCTGGATCCGCCTATGCCTCTGAGCAGCTTGCTGCTATGCATAAACTATGTGCGCTCTGATATTTGGGGGCGGGGGCCTCCTATGCCCCTTTGAACCACCATTTCAGCAAGCCAGGTATGTCATAGCTCCCATTATGATTGATTTGCATCTCTTATGGCAGACGAGCTGTGTGACTGGTAAATGGTCCGCTTGCTTTAAGGCCCGCCTTCGGTGGGCGGAGCTTGGAGGACTTTTGCCGATGGAAGTTTTTATCATTGGAATAAACGTGTTTTGTTGATGCTGGCTAAACTAGGACAGTTGAAGGTGTCGGTTTTTTGTGAATTATCTATGATATATGAGTAAATTCGATGTGGAACTGTTTTATATCTTAACAGATTAAGGTAGGAATGGCAGGGTTCGCAAGCATTTTTGTAAAACGGTCATTTTTACATAAAATGTACGCCTAGAGCGGAAATAATATATTTAATGGTTGTTTATATTTTTGTGAATGATGCTTACTGCAATGGCCGCGCTTAAACACCAAAAAACTGATGATAAGTATGTAATAAAGCGTTGATTTGGGGCTCACCACGCTTTTTGACAGGGCGGCTTTTGAAATTGAATTTCGAATTCAAAGCCAGGGGCTGGAGTTTTACGAAGTATGTGTTAATTGTGAATGATCTTTGGTGTCAATGGAAAGCACCAGGGCCGAAATGACACTTCTAGCTCTTTTTGTCTTAAAATTGTAGGGTTCGCCAGATTTTCGAGCTTTATATTTTGGTGACCTCTGGAGGTCAAACCGTTAGTTGTAAACACAAATGGTTTTAGGGGGCTACTAGGGACTTGCGTAGCAGTGCCCATGCAAAATTTCAGCAAAATCGGAGGGGACACGAATACGTATTTGAATACGAATACGAATACGTTGCTATTATCACGGACATAGTTTTTGATCCGTCAGTGTAGAACGACATATGATCTGCATACTGTGCGATGTGTTCGAGCGTCAATTGTTTAAATTCAGTAGGGATAGTATCGGATTTGGTTTTCCCTGCGAGAGTCATGTCGGTTTTTGGGCAGATAAGTTCCCAAGGCGGGATGTCTGAAAGCTCGCTATGAGTCACAACACGCGGCTGGATACCACTTTCGGCCGAGAAACGTTGGACGCGTACGCCCAGTGGGATTCCTCTTTGCACGTTCACAAACAGTCGTAGCATGTTCCGCGAGAAAACTGCGTTAGGTATATGTTGGGTGTGACGGAGACTGAGCCAGCTTATAGGCGTAACGCTGCCCGAGCAGGTGCCGTCGCAATGCGAGAGGTGGTTCATTTGCTTCCACAAACAAGCTGGAGCACGGTGTTGTCCTAAACGCACCTGTAGCCACTCGGAGTGCACTATGGTGAATCGTATCTAAACAGCGTTTAGCTGATTCCGACGCAGAATCGTATACAAAACAGGCGTAATCCATCTTGGAACGAACAAGAGACCGATAGAGAATGAGAAGTGTCTTCCTGTCCGCTCCGTACGATAGACGAGATGCACATTCAAAGATTTAAAACACTTGTCACGTATATTCCTAATGTGTGCGTTGTATGTCAGCCGTTTATCAAACGTTACTCCGAGAAACTTTGCTGTCGGTTGGAAAGTGATAGTTTTACTGCGCAACGATGCCAAAGGTTCCGGACAGGTCCTGCGCCTGCAAGAGAAATGAATACCAGCGTTTTTTTTGTCGAAAAATATAATTTATTTTTACTACTCCAGCGTTCCAGATGGTTCACGGCCAGCTGGAGTTGACGTGATAGTGAAGATGTTGTTGAAGATTTTGTCCATATTGCAATATCGTCCACGAATATGGAACTCTGTATGGATGATGGGAGGGATGTTGTGACGTCATTTATGGCTAAAGCGAAGAGACAAAAGGACCGCGTTTAAAGATTCTATCTCTTACCCCATCATTTTTACACCATCCCTGAATTTTTTACCACGGGTCACTCCAGGTCAGGTCACCAGGTGAGGTCAACCAAGGTCACCTCACTTCAACTTTTGAGCTCTATAAGAGCTACGTTTCTCTTTCGGTCTATTTGAAACTTCCTACAGTTCATGGCCCCGCCAGTGTCTACAAGGTGTATATCCGGGATTTTCGATTTCGTGACCTAAGGTCAGGTCACGAGGTGACCTCTCCCATTGAAAAAAACATTGGAAAAAGCTGTCTTATGATCTTAAAGCCACAAAAACGATTGCAAATGCTCGGCTTGCTCAGAAAAGCGTTTTTGACACCCTTTACGGATCCCAGGGGTCATATTTTCCCTTTGACCGCTCCAAGGTCATCCAAGGTCACCAGGGGTCAACAACAGTATTTTAGCAATAACGTTTAGCCTAATTAAGCTAAAGCATTGAAACAAACACCATCGTGTATGTCTCATCACTAGCTTTCATTTGATATACGGCAAGGTCACTTTCTGAACTTTCATAACCTCAGGTCATATGAGGTCACGAGGTGACCTCTGGATGTCAAACCACTGGCGAGAGGTCATTACGTTTCACATAACTGAGAAAGGACTGACATTTTTCTATCCGATGTAGTTTACCAGACCTCAATAGCTCTAATGGCATAAGAGTTATGCCCAGTTTTCTTAAAACGCGCATTGACGGGGGGCGGGTACCCGCCCCCTTCGGATTTTTCGGAGACAGCAGAAAAACAGTGGCGCGTAGTGCCGCCGTACTTGGCATACCTTTTTCTTCATCATTTTTACAACTTCTTTTCCGAACAGTTAAGGGATTTCAACCCCCCCCCACCCCGTAGCGATGCTTTTGTTAGCCACTCTCGGGATATAAATGGGTCATTCCAGGACAAATCGTCCAGGTAGGAAAAAGTCCAACATGACCCACTCCTCAGATTTCCACCAAACTTTTACTCAAGGCCGTCTATACAAAAGAACAATTGGGCCTATTTTCAGGTCAAAAGGTCAAAGAGGTCACCAGATAGAGGTCATGAAGGTTTCAAAGCTAACACAAACATTGAATCAGAAATAATTTCATCTCTTAAAAGTGCCTGATCCAAATTAATTTGTATGGATATCGCTGGATAGAAGATACCTACATCGGTTCATATAAGAAAAAAACTTTTCCTTCAGGTCAAGCTTTAACCTCGCGACCTTGTGATCTCCTCTTTAAATATAAAATTTAAAAAAAATATTCTAATTTTTCACTGGGTGCTCCTCAGGGTATAAGCTAACCAATGGTGGGTGTTCATTGTTTAAATCCGATTTAGTAACAAGTCACAGAGGCCATCAGCTAGGTAAAGTTATCGTTTTTGGCCATGAACGGTTCTCCGGCCACCTCGAAAAAATAGGTGGGGCTGGCCTCCGAGACCCCCTCCAGTGCGCGTGTTAAGAAAGTTGTGCAATGCCTCAAAGAGGTAATCCGCGGTGATGAGTGGAAATGATGCAGTGGTAAGCGGATATGAAAGAGGAAAAGTTGCGAAGTGTAAAACGAGGAGGTCTTAGACAAAAAACATAAGCCTAGTGATGTTTGTGCAAAGAGGAACTAAATTATTGTAGTGATTGAAGGCTGATTCAAATATTGTTCCAGATTAGACTGCCAATTAAAGGTACCTATTTCGATTATTAGAAGTAATTATGAAAACAAATAATTAAAAATACTCCGTTGCAGTGCATGTTTTTAGAGTGTATATTAATCAGCCTAATCAGAGTAAACTGACCTCAAACGCTCGATGAGAATAAACTGGGTCGTTTTTTTAATCGGTGTTTCTTTTCAGCAGCAATTTAATATTGAACGCGGGTACATTTTGCACCTTGCAAAGATTTTTCTACGCCAGGAATTTCACATTTTAATCTATTTTTACTCCCTCACTTCCAGTTTACACTGTTCCGGTTTAGCTGACAATCTTTTTACTCGAGTGGTATAATCATTTTCCCTCAAAACACATGCATTTTTGCATTAAATCGGTGTAAAATGGGTTGTGCAATAATGCTGGAAAGAGGAGTTGATTTTGGCACCATAAAAATAGTCCTACAATGGCGTACTTTTTGGTAGTTGATATTTTCATCACCCACGGGAAGGGTTTTATTATTCCTGTTTCATGGCATTTTACGCTTCTCAATCTAAAAATATCGGGTTAAAATATTCACGGAAAGAAGAGTGGATTTTGGCACCGTAGAAAAAATCTAACTTCTGGCGTACTTTCTTCAGTGTATAGCGAGATTACTGCACTCATTCTTTTCTGAAAAGTTGATACGTTGTTACTTGGCCTTTCTCATCGATTCATGGATGTTGAAAATTGGGATAAATCATATATTCGGCCACACCCCTTCGTCAGAATCATCAAACTGGCTCCCGATAAACATTTCCAACAGGGAAAGAGTTAGAGACGCCATATGACCCTGACAGATGGTGTGTCGATAAGCCCCAAAAATTATTGACTAGTTTTTGCACGACATTCTCAAGAGGATTTTGACAGCAACATCCACACATCATAGTAGGTATGTGTGCACGTAAAAGCTTGTCTCAATTTAGACTATAAACCACTTGCGTTTGATATTTTAGGAATTTACTTACCTTGCCACACTCATTAAGAAAAACAAAAAAATAGTTTATCGGTCAAATATCTCAATTTTTTTCTTTTTGTCGTGTTTGGCCGCGCGATTTCTCCTGTTGGTACTTTCTTGGAATCTGGCCTTCTTTGGCCCTTTTTCTAGTAGCTGGCATCTAGTCTATTTTTGGTTTGTCTCTTGTATAAATATGACTTCTTTTGGCCTTCTCTGCTCTTGAAAAGATGCTCCGACACCGAAAAAAAGAAAAAGAACAGCAGAAAAACTAGTATGGTGGTGAGAGGGAGGGACAGAACTTTGTAAAAAAATACGATCCAAAAAATGACGGCCACCAAACACCGGACCCGAGGCATGCGATACTATAGGCGCCCTTTGGGTGAAAAGTTGGCGACAAAGTGCATCCTCTGAGGCTCCACCCTCCCCCAATTATCAAAATCCTAGATCCATCACTGTTCGAGAGCAAAAATTCACAGTTGGAAAAACATGAAAAATGTTAAATGTTAGCGGGGAGTGGTGTGACCAAGGCCTTTAAATGTAAAGGTAGAACGCTCCGCTCTCAAAAAATGGTAACCTCTTTTTTAGAGATTTTTACGTTTGAGACGTCAGCGATTGCTCTCGAGGTGGAGCCGCCCATTCATTCCATGTTAATCGGCTACGGATCATGGACTGTTTGTACGGTTTCAAGATGCATCTGGCGAGGGGTAGACCAAGAATTAATTACCTCACGTCCACAAAAAAGCAGTATTATTGCCTTAACACGCAACCTATCTGCTGAGCCCCGTCATCTACAATACAGAGCGGCAATGCGTTGCTGGGCATCTCTAGGCGATTGCTGACGTCATCGTCATGGTGAATGCCAGATTTGAGGTTGCCATTTTTGGCATATGCTAAAAAAACCGGAGCGCAACCTCCTGGGTGTGACCAAGATAATTGATGGTGCTAAAACATTTTCGGGTTCTGTGGATAAAATCATTTGATGGCCACGCGGGATTGGAAGGGCACTCCTGGCTTCCTATGGTACATGGGTAGTGTACTAAAAAAAATACTGCGTCAAGTCACTATTAAACCGTCAACAATTAGTTTTAAACGGTGATACAGGTAGCTTTTCTGGTCGTTTTAGCCTCAAATCTGGGTTTTGTGGTATTTATTTGGCCATTTTGTAAAAAATGACCCCTTTTTGGACCTTTTTATAACTCCGTTTGGCCTTTCTCCGCCGAAAAAAACTGGCAGCCCTGGGCAGCATCTATAATCTTTAGAAGATGGAAGAACAAAAAATTTAGGAAACATTTTTTTAACACTGACGCCTCTAAGTTTTATTCCCCCCCCGACCCCCCGCCTCCAAATGGGGTCTTGATCCCCTAAAGACACTATAATTGCCAGCACAAGAAATGCCCCCCCCACTGATGTTTCCTTAAAAATGCCCTGGATCCAAGGGGACAGCAAAGTGGGCATGTGCCCCATAGGCAGATCCAGGGGGCAAAGGGAGTATGTGCCCCCCGCCATTGACCCTCGGCACCCCCTGAAATGGCCACGCCCCCTGAAATTTCGCTTCCCAACCCCCCTCACCCCAGGATGCGAAAGTCGGCTCCCACCGAAAGGGTTTTGCTTCCATCAGATAGGGTTTCTCGGTCAAGAATGGCGCCTCGCCCCCCGGGAAGGTGCCCCCGATCGGCAATCCTGGATCCGCCTTTGATGACGGCCCAAGGATAAAGGCCTACTCCAGCTAGAAGCAGGCTCAAGGGGAGTGGAAGGAGGCATAAGCGGAACTGGAGATTGCCCCACAGCCAGTCTGCAAAGTATGGCAGCAGGCCAGACGAGTCGCACCAGCCATCTAAAACTCTTCCACCACCAGCCTCCAAAAATTCACACCAATCTGCCTCATACCAGGGAAAAAATGCACCCATTCCTACCCCTACAATGCAATGCTACCTCAATCATTAGTCAGTTAGTTAAGGACTTTTTATAAGGCCCTCTCCTGTGTCTTAATAGCCATTCAGTCATTATTTGTTTAGTTTAAGTGTCTCTAACCTCGCAAATTTGCACCAGGTTGATAAAACTCGCACCACTCGGTCCTGTCTCCAAGGGCACTCGCACCGACGCGATCTCGTCGAAAATGCCATACTTTGTACACTGGCCTCACAGCCGCTTACCAGGTGGATGTGAATGGAAGTCAGATGGCTGAAAATTTCTGCAACAGAAAGCAGCATTTGAGCCTATCTTCTTCCCAATTCTCAGTTTCAACTTCCACTGCTTGGACAGCACCTTATCCTGAAGAAACTTGTGAAAGCTGAGACTTCGACACGTTATTCGGAATGATACACACTGAGGAACGCAGCAGTTCTGATTGGATCTAATGGTTATCCGTCTCTTCTCCATTTTCTTTGAACTTTCCAGGATTATAACAAACAAGAAAATAACGTCAGTCTTCAATGATCACGTCCAGGGGCGTAGAAACGGTTTGAAAAGTGGGGGGGCCAACCTTAGAGAGGGGCCCACCTCAAGGGGGCCCCAGTCCACGGGGGCCCATACTTATAATTTTTTTAGTTAGCTCGTTTGGTGTCAATAAGGCACGCATGCACACTAAGATGTCAATACATGGAAAATTGAGAAAATAAATTTTGCCCTATGTTTTCGAGTTGTACCTATTATGATATAATAAATCATAGTAAAACGCAAAAAAATTTTTTTGTTTTCACCTAGACCCTTTTCAAATACGAAATACATTGTTAAGCTCTTTTGGAGTATTTCAATCATTTTTCACCACGAACGCGTTTTCTTATATTTAGAGATGTTTAGGCCCCTTTCATCACATTTACAAAATTAGAAACTGTTTAGAAAACTACAGGCAATGCTTTGATACCAAATAGCCTCACTTAGCTATGCCTACTCAACTTGTATTTGCTTATTTAATGACAAAAATGGGAAAATTCATTTAGGTTATTACGGATCCCTTCTTTCCATCATTAGAGATTGATTTAGGTAAAGGCTGATCACAATAAAGACGCCTAGCTATATTTCAATACCTAAAATGCAGAGATCCGGCATGACTGCAAGTGCAACGTAGGTACTTGATGGCCAGCTTTGTGATGCCGAGGAGATGTGGGCATGGTGTTGTAGTGGTTAGTAACTTTGCTCTCCCCGCAACCAACCCGGGTTTAAGGCACGGCAGATTCCTTGTGCAAGGAGCAATTTGACTCCCAAGAAACCCCTCCAACAGGGAAAGAGTTGGCGACGCCATGTAATCCTGGCATCGAAAGACGTCGCGCCTTTCGATGGCTCAGGGACGACTGTTGCTCGGCATTTGGTGCGGGGTTCCTGTCCGATTCATGCTTTGTGTTGGGATTGATATGGGATGGAGTTTGATTGGGCCCAGTTCTCGGGACTCATTTGGAAACACTCGGGTAGTAGGTGCCTTGGCTTTTTTACGAAGCGCTCCTCCTCCAGGGGCTTGCAGGCAGCGTACTACCGAACTTAAACATTCCAAGACAAGCTATCGGGCCCGTTTAGGGTTTCTTGTTCTATATTACAGTTGCTGATATTTGTATATTCGTTGCGGGGGCCCACCTTAAAAGGGGGGCAGTATCCCCTGACCCCCGGTTCTTATGCATATGCCGCCCAGGGGAAGCCAAATTATCTCGGAGGGCCTCAAGGTCCAGACCATGGCTCAGGAATCCAGATCAGTCAGCTCAAGGGCCCAGACCGGTGCATTAGCCTCGGGACCAGCTTATCAAGGGGCCCTACATAAGCACAGGACCCCTAGGAGCTCATCACAGGGGAGCCCCAGATTCGCACAGTGTGCCAGATTAGCTTAGGGGCCCGATTCAGCTCGGAGGTCCCCAGGTCGACTTATGTAGGGTCTCAAAACAGCTCAAGGGGCTTGTTCAAGCTCACGGATCCCAGCTTAGCTCAATGACTAGAACAGTTCAGGGGCCCCAGACCAACTCAGGGCTCTTGTTCAGCACAGGCTAGCTCAGCTCAGGGGCACAGATCGGCTGATATAGGGTCCCTTCTCATACCAGCTCAGGGGGCTCCATTCAAGCTCACGGCCCCCAGCTTAGCCCAGAAACCCTAGAATAGTTCAGGGCCCCCATACCAGTTCAGAGGCCCCAGTTAAGCACAGGGGTACCCAGATTAGCTCAGGGCCCCAGCTAGGCTTAAGGGGGTCCCAGGGTGGCTGATATAGAGTCTCAAAACACAGTGGTGTAGCCAGGATTCGGCCCAGGAGGGGTCCGACTACCATCGGGGGTCCCAGGCCGGGGGTCCCCTTAGTAACCGGGGTCCATCTCATATATCTTTTGTATAGTATTTTGATGTTATAAAATTCACACGAAGGAAATTTTGTTGTGCCTTTTTAAGCATTTATTCTTATTTTGTTTATAGCTTGATTTTTTCGATCCGACCAAGTGTTGGTAAACTAAGGTCACCAAATATTAAGGATGGCCCATACCTTATTTGGTAGCGTGGCTATAATAACAGCTTTGTGCCATATTTCGGGAACTTCAATGTTGATGCGCGCATGATGTTAAACCTGAGTCTACCTCAATTCACTTGGGTAATCAGACATGTTATTGGAGGTCAGTCGTTTTGAGTACGAAGAAATGGTCTTCTACGGGAAACGATTAACAATTATTTCCCGGTGTGGAATCCATGAACTCTTTAATCAGAAACGGAAAGAAACGAATAAAAATACAAGGGATATGGTAGTGTGTCCTGAACGTTACATATCCTCTATTCCATCGACAGATCCTGTTGAGATCCAGTTACTTTCTTACCCTTGCTATCTTGTAAGCGAGCAAATTACCAAGACAAAAGGCGCCCAAGATATCTATCGCCTTGGCTCACTCTGTTATTGTTATTTTCAACCTTTCATACCTAGTTTCCTTTTTGGGATTATGCTCATCAATTTCTGTCATTACCCTTGTTTGTCTGGTTTCCTACGAACATATTTGAAAGTTGTTTATTTCAGAATATTTAGAAATGTAGTTATTGGTGTCAAGCTAATAGATTAAAAATTGACTGAAGTCCCTGTTCGATTTGCTCTTATGGTAAAATTATATCAATTTTTGCCTTTCCTTCGATAATGGTGCCTGATCGACATGTTTCAATTTGTCCTTTTTTAGTACGCAATAGGGGCAGATACATTTTTTCCGAGGCATCTGATTTTGCAAATTTTTATTTGAGCTCTGGGGCCACCTAAGACCAACACTTGTCGGCACTCACAAATCTAATTTTCGGCCGCTCTCCCGATTAGATCTCAGGGGGTCTCTGAGACCGATTCATGGCGCCTCTTGATCAAAACTGGGGCCCCTGAGAATCTCTCGTGACTCCTGAGATTAGTTATCGAAAAGCACCTCTGAGACCAATTATTGGGCCCCCAGATTTGCTCTGGAGGGGGGCTGAGACTGAATATCGTTGCCCTCCAGATTAGCTCTTGGGGTCCCCTGAGGCTGTCTTTGGGATGGGGGGAGGGGGCTGGGAATGACTTTCGATAGCCCTCTGAGACTTACTCTAGGGCGCCCCTGAGACAAACACCCCGGGGGGGTGGTGGTGGCGGAATCATCTCTGAGACTGAGTCTTTGGCGTTCCTGAGACTGACTCTCGGAGGCTCCAGATTAGCTCTCCCGGGGCTAAAGGCTGACTCGGGGTCCGTGAGACCAAAACTCGGGAGCACCTCTGGGAATTACTCTCAGAACCCCGAGATTAACTCTCGGATGTCCCTGAGACTGACACCCGAGAGCCCTCTGACACTAACTTTTGGGTGCTCCCTGAGATTGACTCTCGGGGCCGCTAATACCAAAACTTGGGGGAGGGGCACAGCCTGAGGCTAAATCTCGAGGGCTCCCAAAATTATCCCTCTGTGGCCCCCTGAAACCAGCACTCTGCGGATCAAATTAGACTAACTCTCGGACCCCCGGATTAACTCGCGGGGCCACCTGAAAGTAAATATTGACTCCTGAGAGAGAAGCCCGTGAGACTATGAGGGCCCCCGGGACCGACTCTTGGGGTGCTCTGAGACTGACTCTTTGGGTTCTCTGAGACAGACTCTCAGGGGGACCCTCGAGACCAAATCTCAGGGTCCCCTAAGACAGATTCTTGGGGTTCTCTGAGGCTGACTCTCAGGGGCCCCCTGAAATAGACTTTTGCGGAGCCCTGAGAACCACTCTCTGGGGGCCCCTGAGACTATCTGGGCCCCCTCCCCTGAGACAGACTCCCGGGGCCCCTGATACCGACTTTTGGGCCCCCTGAGACCAGCCCTCTGGGGCCCCCGAAATATACTTTTGGGGGTCTTGAGACCGACTCTCAGGGCGGGGGCCTTGAGGCCGACTCGGGACGCCCTGAGAACGAATCTTCAGGGACCCCCTGAGACTGACTCTGGGGGCCCCGTGATCAGAGAACTCTTTGCAGTGGTTCAGATTGACCCAAGGGAGGGTCTGCGGACGCCTAGGGCCCCCTTGGCTACACCACTGCATCCACACTTTCGGTGGCCCTCAGAAAGCACCATTTGGAGGCCCCTAAAATAATTGCTCTCCCCAGACCAATACTCCGGAGCCCCTTGATACTGATGCCCGGGGGATCCTAAGACCAAGCTCGGGGTCCCACTTAGATCAGGCTCAAGGGGCACCCTTAGGCCCATGCTCGCGCTTTTCTCAGGAGTAACTCGACACCGATGTTCCGGGGCCCTCAAGATCAATATTTCGAGCCCCTCCTCGAGACTAATGCTTAGTACTCTGGAGCCCCTCGATGCCGATACTTGGGGGTCCTGAACCCAGGCCTGGGGCCCCTGAGACCAAACTCTGGGTGTCATGAGGCCAATGCTCGTGCCTCACTCATGAGTCCCTCGATTTCAATAGTCGGGGGCACCCCAAGGGGGGCCCTGAACCCCTGAGACCAAGCTCGGGGGCCCCTGAGACCAAGCTCGAGGGGACCCTGAGACCAAGCTCGGATGCTCCCTGAGACCATCGAGGGCCCCCCGACACCAAGCTCGAGGGTTCCCTAAGACCAAGCTGGAGACCCCGTAAGACCAATATCGAAAGGCCCATGAGACCAAACATCGAAAGGCCCATGAGACCAAGTTTGCCCCCTGAGACCAAGCTTGGTTATCCCCAGAGATCAAGCTCAGGGCCCCTGAGACCAAGCTTAAGGACCCCCGAGATCAATGTTCGGTATTCCAGAGCCCTCGATATCGATGATCGGGGGCCCCTGTGACCAAGCTCGGAAGGCCCGTGAGAATAAGCTCGGGGCCCCTGAGTCCCAAGTTCAGGGTTCCCCTGAGACCACGCTCGGGGGCCCTGAGACCAAGCTCTGGCACGCCCTGAGACCAAAATCAGAAAGGTCCGTGAGTCCGAGCTCAGGGCCCCTGAAACAAAGCTTGGGGGGCGCTGAGACCATGTTCGGGGGCCCCTGAGACCAAGATCAGGGCCCCCGAGACCAATGCTCGTGTTTTCCAGTGCATACGGTCAGCCTTATGCATCAGATGCCCTCGGATGCCCCCCTGAGACCAAGTTCGAGGGCCCCTGACACTAAGCTCGGGGAGAAGAGGGCCTAAGACCAAGCTTGGGGGCACCCCTGAGACAAAGCTCGGAGAGGTCCCTGACACCAAGCTCGGGGGCCCCTGAGACCAAGCTCGGGGGCCCTGAGACCAAACTCGAAGGGCACCCTGAGACCAAACTCGGGAGCTCCCTGAGACCAAGCTCAGAGGGGCCCCAGACACCAAGTTCGGGGCCCCTGAGACCAAGCTCGGGGGCCCTGAGGCCAAGCTCAGGATCCCCTGAGAGTGAGCACAGGGGTCCCCCAAGATCAATACATCAATACATCAGCGTATTCGGCACTCTGGAGCGTGGAGCCCTCGATATCGACTATCGGGGTCTCCTGAGACCAAGCTCAGAAGGCCCCCCGAGACCAAGCTCAGGGGGCCCCCGAGATCAATGTTCGTGTTTTTAGTGCATAAGGTCAGCCCAGGGGGGTCCGCGGACTCCAGGGAACCCCTCCCCTGGCTACGCAACTGTCAGAACATCTCAAGGAGGCCCATTCAGGCTCACAGCCGCTAGGTCAGTGGCTGTAAAGCCCTATAAGAGGGTCCCAGACCATCTCAGGGGCCCTCAGTTCAACACAGAGGCCCATATTAGCTCTGATGACCAGATAAGCTTAAGGGCCCGGATCATCCAGGGGCCCCTTGTCGGCATATATGGGGTTTCAGAACAGTTCATGGTTTAAATCAAAGCTTATAACCTAATTTTAGGGCAGGGGTCCTATTACTGTGCAGGGGGCCTCAGATAAGTTTAGGGTCTTTTGTGCATCATAGGGGATCCAGATTAGCTCAAAGGACAATATTAACTTTACGGTCCCAGCTCAGCTCAGGGGCCCCCAGGTCGGTGCATATAGGGTCTGGCCAACTCACGGGGCCCTGTTCAAGGTCACGGTTCCTAGCTCAGTTTAGGCATCCTAGAACAAACAGTTCATGCTGCCCAAACCATCTCAGGGGCCCTCAGTTCAGCTCAAGGGGCCCAGATTAGCTCGTATGGCATCAGAGGCCAGTTCAGGGGCCCCGAGAAGCTCAGGGGACCTTAAAATTGACTCATAGGACCTCAACTTAGTTTAGGGGGTAAGTTTAACGGGGATCCGGGGCAAGCTATCGGGCCAGTTTGAGTTTCTTGCTTGATAGTACAGTTGTTGATATTCTTATCTCCGTTGCGGGGACCCATCACAGAAAAGTGGGGGGCCAGTGGCCCCTGGCCCCCCGGTTCCTACGCCTATGATCACGTCCACCCAACGTCACATGTAACCACGCTCTTTCACGAGTTTACCACGACTGAAAATCCGTTACTATAGGAACCGTGTAGAAACCAAGGTTTATTTTAAAATGTGCCGGATATGAAGCAGCCACGCCAGATGGCAGTCCCTCTCCTGGCGTTTCTAAAAAAATCCGCTAGATGCCAACACTTTCGATGACCGAGGCCAATTGACCCCGGTCACGCTCACCAGCGGCGCTAGTGTGCCCTCCAAGATGGCCGCGAAAGAGGGACTCCAAAAGGTAAACAACGTTAGTGGGCCCCGGGAATAGCATAGTAAGCGGTGAATTATACGTGTTTTATGTTTGGTATGTGGCAGCGGCTTATAACCAGCCACTGCGGAATGCAGAGAAGAATGCAAATTCGAAAAGTTTTTGGTCCCAAGGAGCAAAGCTTGTAGTCAGCATCAGGTTGAAGTTTGCTGCCCCCCCACTTCTTTGCCCGGTGGCGACGCTTGTGTTTGGAAACGCATTTTCCATCGTACATTAAAACTGGAATTTCAGACAGCTTGAAACAAATAAAGGCGTATATTTACCGAATTATTTCAAGATGTCAGTTTTCCAGGCTAAAAGGAATGCAGCCACAGGCGGATCCAGGGGGACGGCAAAGTGGGCACATGCCCCATAGGCAGATCCAGGGGCAAAGGGGTATGTGCCCACCACCATCGGCGCCCCTGAAATGGCCACGCCCCCTGAAATTTCCCTTTCCACCACCATCCCCCTCCCAGGATACGAAAGTCGGCTCCCACCGATAGGGTTTCCGGTTAAGAATGGTGCACCGCCCCCCGGGAAGGTGCCCCTGATCGGCAATCCTGGATCCGCCTATGATGACGGCCCAAGGATTAAGGCTTACTCCTGCTAGAAGCAGGCTCAAGGGGAGTGGAAGGAGGCATAAGCGGAACTGGAGATTGCCTCACAGCCAGTCTGCAAAGTATGGCAGTAGGCCAGACAAGTCGCACCAGCCATCTTAAGTTCTCGCACCAC
>JAOTON010000450.1:0-135416 GCA_034440635.1 Lepas anatifera
TAACAGCCGGATGAAGTTAACGGAAGGTCAAGGAGATGGTGTAGACGTGGTCCATCATTGTCACATGGATTATATGTGTTTGATTGTGAGTGATTATGGTGAATCTAGAAAATCACGAATTTTTAACGAAAAAACTAGCAAGTACCTATTTGTAACCGGGCAATACGTGTGATGTGTGCTTTATATGCGGTGCACACTGATGCAGATTTACAAAACGCATCTGTGGCACCAAATGTATTATTTGTATGAAAAAGGCGTTTTTAGGCCCCAGTTCGATCTGTCAGCACAGTTTTGTCAGCACCAATCAGCGGGCTGCATTGTGCCTACGTCATAGGACTGTAGCCTCTTCCCGGGAGCTAGTCCGAGAGGTTTTACGGGCTGACGGCCTGCTGTTGTGCTGCTGAAAAGACTGTAACAGCACGGCAGCGGCAGCCTTCTATTTTTTTAATGGTATAAAGGTTTAAGTTTCCGTTGCTTAGCACAAACTAGAGGCGATTATGGCGCTGATGTTTCTTTTCTGGAGGAGAGGTTAGAGGACCTGCTGATAAACCTGTGCTGACAGATCAGACAGGACCTTTGATTCATCGGTATATATATATATATGTATGTGTGTGTATGACAAATGTATGCGTATATGTACATACATATGTATACATATATGTACGAATGCATATATATATATATATATATATATATATATATATATATATATATATATATATGTATACTTGGCAGTATATTTTCTTTTATGGATGTGGTGTTGAATGCCAGAGCATATTTACATTTTTAGAGTTTCTTAGATGTTTGTTCTAAATTTCGTATCAATATTTTTGTGTTGTTGGGCAAAGCATGTATTATTTCTCCAAAGCCAGACATATTTCACAATATTGCTGCAGCTAACTAGTTTCAACGCATCGTACGTCATCTTCCGAGCACTTTAAGAGCAATAAATTGTAAAAATGATGATGGAAACACTGCCTAAGTTATCATTATGTGTAAATATTAATATATATATATATATAAACATTTGACGATTCGATGGGACAAAATTCTTAAGGTAACTCACTAGTGTTTCATGGCTTTAAATAATTCTGTTAGTTCGTCGAGCGGAAAAAGGGTGGAGCACTTCACTGCTGTGAGACCATTACACATGAATAGATTAATGCAACATTGATTAGTACGGCTGAACAAATTATATGTCGACAACTACCGAGTAGACACTCTCCCCCAATTTTTATTATCAGAATTAGAAGTCACTGCCAAATAGTTCAGTTCTGCGATAGGAATTGATCTGCTTATTTATGAAAGGACGTTCCTTGATGGTCAGGAGTGCCTCGAATATCCACAACTTTCGATTATCTCTACATGATTTCATGATGACCGTGTTCTCCTGTAAGTCTTGTCTCGTCAGTTCAATTCCATGTTGTTGTCCCATATGTTCGTGTGGGCCTCCGGTGTTCTTGTGCATTGTGCATATCCTTGATAGGGTGGTCGTTGTTGCACCTATGTAGTGACAGGGATGACGCTGACAGTCGTCATGTGGGCAAGTAAACTTGTACACTACACAGGTGCGTTGGAATGGTTCGGTGCTGAAGGTCATGTTGTTTTTTCATGAAAAGGTTTTTGTTCTTTTGCTCTTGTAGTAGACAATGAGCTTGATCTTGTTATCTTTGTCCGTAGGCATCAGGTTGTTGTTTATAATGTTCTTTAAGACACGTTCGTCTACCTTATGTGAAGGAGACATCTGGTTCTGGTAGTAGAGTTTTAATGTATTTTGCTCAGTTCTCTGCTCTTGCTTAGCGTATTTGGCAAGTTGGGATGTGATTTCTCTGTCGATGTCACTGTTGGAGAAATGTTATTTGCAAGCATCTGCTTTGAATGTTGAAGCTCTCATGGACTGACTCCCATGTGTTGCAATACTTGACTGCTCTTCTGATGTAGGATCTTTACGCCAATGTTAGGATCACCACGCCAATCCTGTATCTCTCAGGACATTCACTTAGTCCATTCATGCAACGTCCTGTGTTGGTGGGTTTACGGTGTACCTTTGTCTTGAATGTGCCGTCACTTGCGTCTATGTCGATGTCCAAAAACGCGATGCGCTGCTCAGTGCTGATGTCGGTAGTGAACTTTAACACTGATTGCTCTTCCATTGTCGCTTTCAATACTTCTAGATGCTCAGCATCCTTAACCTGGAGGTACAGATCATCAACATATCGGCAATATTGTGTTGGTTTTGGAATTATGTTTTCCAGCACTTGGTTTTCTACCTTGCACATATACATGTTTGCAAGAGAGGCCCCAGAGGGGACCCCATAGCAACCCCATCTGTTTGACGATAGAGATGTCCAGACGGGCAGCGAAAGAGCGCTTCTGATGTGCAGGCCAGGAGCATTTTCTTGAGGAGTTGGGATGTCAGGCAAGGTGGTGGGAGGGCCGAGTGGTTATAGACGCAGTTCAGAATGATGTCAATTGTTTCTGCTATAGGGACGTTGGTAAATAGGCTTTCCACGTCTAGGGATGCCATTAAACCGTCAGGTTGGCTTGCATGGATGATGTCAACAAAGTCATCTGAGGATTTCAGGCAGTATTTGTCTGGTAAGTATGGTGTGATTAGCCGGTTTAGTCTTTTTGCCAGGTGGTAGGTGGGCGTGGAGATTTGCGATATGATAGGGCGAAGGGGATTTCCTGCTTTATGGGTTTTGACATTCCCGTACGCATAGCCTGGTGCGTAGTCACCAACGATAGGTTCAAAGTGGACCCCTCCGATAACAGCGTTTGCGCTGTGAATCAATTTGTTGACCTTAGCCTGCAATTCCTTTGTGTTGTTCCTGCTCACTCTAGTAAACTTACTATTATCCGAGAGAATTGTATCCATCTTCTGTAGGTATTCATCCTTATTTAGAATTACAAAATTAGAAGATTTGTCTGCTCTTCTTATTATGATGGTGTCATTTTCACGTAGTTCTCGACTGGCTTGACGAAGTTCATCCGTTAATAGTGTACTTCGCCTGGAATCCCTGATCTTTCTTCCCTCTACTGCCAATAAAGCCTTGAGGTTTTCATGCACAAGTACCTTTTTGTCTTCTTCCAGACGTAGAATGTCCTGGTAGAGCATCTCCATGTTTGCCTTTTTCTCCAAAGGGTCATACTTTATTTGAATATGGCAGTTTAAGCCTAAGTTAAGTAATTCCTTTTGACTTTCTGTCAGCTGTACAGAGGACAAGTTGAGATACCCATCACTGGATTCAGAAAGCACAAGATCACCTCCATAGAGTCTTGCCAATTTCTTGATAGTTTTAACCTTAAGGGCATGGTCACTTTTGCTAGATATTTCATCAAGCTTAGCATGGATGGTTTGTAGGAGACGCTGATCAAGAGAACATCTAGAAAGACTTGTTCTCAATTGTTGAATTCTATCACTAAGAACTTTGAGTTCTTCTCCTTTTGCTTCAATTTCATGCTGCACAATCTGCTTTCTGTAGTTTTTGGTGAATGTTTTTGCTCTTATTGCCGGGTCAACTTTTATATCTGTATACTTCGGCAGCATATTTTCTTTTATGCATGTGGTGTTGAATGCCAGAGCATATTTACATTTTGAGAGTTTCTTAGATGTTTGTTCTAAATGTCGTATCAATATTTTTGTGTCGTTGGGCAAAGCATGTATTATTTCTCCAAAGCCAGACATATTTCACAACATTGCTGCAGCTAACTAGTTTCAATGCATCGTACGTCATCTTCAGAGCACTTTAAGAGCAATAAATTGTGAAAATGATGATGGAAACACTGCCTAAGTTATCATTATGTGTAAATATTAATATATATATATATAAACATTTGACGATTCGATGGGACAAAATTCTTAAGGTAACTCACTAGTGTTTCATGGCTTTAAATAATTCTGTTAGTTCGTCGAGCGGAAAAAGGGGTGGAGCACTTCACTGCTGTGAGACCATTACACATGAATAGATTAATGCAACATTGATTAGTACGGCTGAACAAATTATATGCCGATAACTACCGGGTAGACACTCTCCCCCCATTTTTAATATCAGAATTAGAAGTCACTGCCAAATAGTTCAGTTCTGCGATAGGAATTGACCTGCTTATTTATGAAAGGACGTTTCTTATATATATATATATATATATATATATATATATATATTAATATGTACACATAATGATAATTTAGGCAGTGTTTCCATCATCATTTTCACAATTTATTGCTCTTAAAGTGCTCTGAAGATGACGTACGATGCGTTGAAACTAGTTAGCTGCAGCAATATTGTGAAATATGTCTGGCTTTGGAGAAATAATACATGCTTTGCCCAACGACACAAAAATATTGATACGACATTTAGAACAAACATCTAAGAAACTCTCAATATGTAAATATGCTCTGGCATTCAACACCACATGCATAAAAGAATATATATATATATATATATATATATATATATATATATATATATATATAGTTGCTGCTCATTTTAGTGGTCTGAGGTTTCCAAAGTAATCCTTTATTTTCCAATACACGGAAAATGTCAATGCCGTAAATATTTGAACTCTATTCAAGTGCTCTTACCATATCAATCAAACAACCTACGTGGAGAGACACTGTGGAGTCGGAGATATATCGTGTTGGGCTTTCATCCGCATTGCCATAAAAAAGTTTGGAAGTTTTCGATATGTTTGCCGTGTGCTGAAATGTGTGCCTGCGGCATGCTAACAAGGTTTTGGAGTACATGCCGAAAACTTCCGAAACTTTATTTATATGAGTGGATGGTAGAGTGTATGAACAGCATCACGAAAAATGAACTTCCGTAAACGGCTATCGTCCGAGGGAAGAAACACGCTGTGTGCGCATATTGACGTAACCGAAAGTAACCTTACCTCGCGTGTAGCCAGTGGTGAAGGTATCGATTTCCGCCCGCCAATGACCGTGGCTGCACGAAGTGAGTTATGTATTCCAGGACAAAGGCCACACATTTGTGTCTGACAGACTGTGTTGACCTGACAGGAAAGGTCGGGTTCATCGGCCGTAGCTGCGGCTCAGGCGAATACGGAGGGAGCAGCTATCCGCACTCGTCCATGAGCGTGCGCAAATCGCCACATCGCTGCGTCATCCGCGTGTGACTTCAGTCGTCAAAACCGCCCTCCACGACTGCTACGGCTGGCAAATACAGCCACACCCACGTGCCGGGAGATGTAGCGCCTGCCGTGCCGCTCACTGCCCGGTCAGACGGCAGACGTCAGACTGGTCTGACGGCGGTGCGACGGTGATGGCGGGCTGCAGGGCGCCGGCGCTCGGCTGGCAGCGGGCGCTGTACGTCTCAGCGCTGGTGCTGGGAATGGCGGGGCAGATGCTGCTGATCGCGAGGCTGAGGGGAACGCCATCTGCCGTCTGTGCGCACCGCCGCCGATGGTGAGTCACCCGGATTGAGGTCTCGGCCAGAGGATGGTTTGATCCATACGATTTTGCTGATTGATAGGAGAAAATGGGAAATGTCTAGCAAATAAGTGTTGGCAAGGATACTATGCAGGTGTGAGTCCTGGGTAAGCTCCTGGATTTTTCCTGGAAACAATCTATATACCCTAGGCTTTCTTCTCGTATCCATTCGTTAATGCATGCAGTGGGCATATCTGCATCAAGCTTACGGTTGCTTATTGCATAGCAATAATCACTTGTAGCCATGGCATGTATCTGCACACACACACACACACACACACACACACACACACACACACACACACACACACACACACACACAAAAAAACACACACACACGCACGCCGCACGCGCGCACGCACGCACGCACGCACGCACGCACGCACGCACGCATACAAGAATGCATAAGTGTCGTCACCGGCAAAAAAGTGGGGGGGCAGCCAAACTGCAACCTGATACTGACAAAAAAACTTTCAATATCAGGACCAAAAACTGTTTGAATTTGGGCTCCTTGTTGACTTCCGCAGCGGCTGGATATAAGAATGTCCAGTTTTCTCTCATTTTGACTGAGATCAGGAAATTTTTGGCCAAAAGTGGGGGGCCAGGCCCCCTGGCCCCTCCTTTTCCGACGCGTATGCAAGAATGGTTAAAAGTCAAGACAGGAGAAACGTCCGCACTCAAGTCCAGCGGCAGGCGCCGCACGATACTCCTGAGATCAAATATGAGCACAGGCAGAGTAAAGAAAAGCCTCAGAAGAGTGACAATGGGAGAGTGCCGGGAAGAAGGTAAAGGAAGTGTCGAGAGAGATGTGGTACTGATGAGACTGTGAGACCGTGAGGGAGACGCGATACCGTGTCGGGCTGTGAGCCTCGAGAAAACCAGCTCGGGCGGCGAAGCGAGTAACGTGGTGACGACGGGTCCGCAGTGGCAGGGGGAGGGGTGGGCGAGCTCGCCGGGAAGCGAGTCTTTGTCTGATAGGCATCAAACCTCGCTCCGTTTCCATAAGGTACCAGGCAAAACTGCATTAGATCCCTTCAATGGCTGTGCAGTTCTTGCTCACATGGGCAATTACTTTAACTTTCATCACGGTTTCGACTACGAGGCGCTCACAACCCTCATGGTTTGGAGGGGGAATCTTATAAGACCCGGGGATTTCAAAATAAATCGACCAAGCCATAATGCCCTTTGCCTTATATAGCTATCTGGGGTACTTGTTACGCTTTGACATTTTCGGTTTCGTTTGTCCAGCGCATGGTATATCATCGGGAAAATTTGAGGAATTACACAAAAATCAATGTTTGAATGCTCCATACATCGCTGGCTAATCATAATAAGGATCTAAAGATGTAAAGCCAAATTCTTGTTGCGCCACTGATGTATCGCACTTAGGAATCGCTGATGTATGTTGTATCAGACTGTTTTGGCAGATATTGTATATATCCTGAAATGGTCATATTACCCCCTTTTCTTCGTGCCCCTAGCCAGTTTTCTGGTACACTGATCATTTTGCGCACTGGATGTAGACAATTGTGGGAAGTGCAATTATAAGGATCTATACTTCCATTTTCAAGGAATTTTGACATGGTTTTAAAAGCTGAGATAAATGAGCCAGTTGACTTTTCATGACAAATAGATAACGAAAATACACTGATCGGAAATATAGAAAGGCGTAATTGCTTTTTTCACAAAATTTGCTAAGACGATATGCACTTATAAGGTATATGACACATCACACCCCATTTAATGACACAATACGCCCAATTAGTGCGGGGAGTTGAAACAGCTGAAAGGGGTCAATTTTCCAATTCACTGACGGAACCCCAAGAAGATTTTGGTACTTCAATTTAAAACCTCACCAAAACTTTTTACATAATCTGAGCAAGAAGCCACTAGAAATCACATGGAAATAAAAGAGAGGGGAATAAACCTCATCCACATAATACTCAGGGGCGTCACCACATAATTTTTACTGGGGGCGGGGAGGGGGCGTGACGGACCCTGGACAGGTGATGGCCAGGGGACGGACCCTGGGCAGGTGACGACCAGGGGAGGGATGGACCCCGAACAGGTGATGACCGGGAGAGGGACGGACCCTGGGCAGGTGATGACCGGGGGAGGGACGGACTCCGGACAGATGATGACTGGGGAGGGACGGACCCCGAACAGGTGATGACCGGGGAGGACGGACCCGGGCAGGTGATGACCGGGGAGGGACGGACTCCGAACAGTTGATGGCCAGGGGAGGGACGAACCCCGAACAGGTGATGACTGGCGGGAGGGACGGACCCCGACAGGTGATGATCGGGGGGGACGGACCCCGAACAGGTGATGACCGTCGAGGGACGGACCCCGAACAGGTGATGACCGAAGGAGAAACGGAACCAGGACAGGTGATGACCGGGGAAGGGACGGACCCCGAACAGGTGATGACCGGGGAGGGACGGACCCCGAACAGGTGATGACCGGAGGAGGGACGGACCCGGAACAGGTGATGACCGGAGGAGGGATGGAACCCGGACAGGTGCTGACCGGGGAGGGGCGGAACCAGATCGTACCAGAGGAGGGACGGAACCAGGACAGGTGATGACCGGGAGGGACAGAATCCGGACAGGCTATGAAACAATATATGTCAGAAGGTTCGAAATTCCCCTTCGGGAAATTTATACCACAATGTAAAGCATGTAATCCCTCCAAAACATGGACGAGTGACTGAGCCAGATAATTTAAGTTCAGATGATCTAAACAAACATTTTACTTCAATAGATAAAATCACCTAAGACGAAATGGATACACAATTTAGATGCTCAGGACGGGTGACTCTCAATACTCGTTTACCGAGGGTAAATTCAGGCAGTCTTAGACTTACCCTGGTTACTTTGAAGGAACTGCAAAAATAGTTTTTTTCGATGCCGAACAAGGATTTTCCCATTCAAGATTATATACCGGTCTAAGTTTTGAAAATAAAGTACCCTATCATCGGGCGTTTTTTGTTGCTTATCATTAACTCTAGCTTTCTTTCGGAAACGGTTCCTCCAAAATGGAAGTCAGTGCTAGCCATTCGGATGTACGAAAAAGCGATCCATTTATCGCAGCTAACTTGAGACCGGTCCCAAGATTCCCATTATTTGTAAAATTGTCGAGAAACTGGCATTGAATCAACTTTCGCAATACCTAAATTAACAGCACCCCCTGCGACGAAACAGCGACAAAAGCTAAAATTTTGGAACGCCTAATTATTGCTAAAGGTACTTTTTTAAGGTACTTTTTGGGCCCAATACTTGCAATCATCATGGAAAACATGATGATAGTGGCGGATCCAGGAAGGGCAAAGGCATTTGCTACCCCCCCTCTCAAACGGAAAAGCTCGGGGACAAAACTATTTTCCCCCTCCACAGCTGTCGACTTCCTTTTTGCCCCGACTCCTTTTTAGTTTATAAGCAAGGTTTTGGTGTTTCAACTCTCATCTTCAAACACAACGAGTCAATTTCAGTGTAAACCCCGGCCTGCGGCCAGGGCCAGCGCCTCACCGACGCAGGGGAGCCGTGTGACAATGTGTTGAAAGTAAATCATATTTCCTTCTAAAACTAACTCTTCATAAGCATGTAGGTCAGCTTCATCATTCTATCCTTTTGAAATAATTAATAAACTGTGCTTGGCCAACCCAGGATTCGAACCGGGGAACACTGATCACGACATAGGGTCTCAGACGACTAGACCATCCACCACGCTGCACCTCCTCCCGCTAGCCCTACGCCTGTGACCCGTCTGGAGGTCACTGACTGGGCGGCTGGTCGGTAAAACTCAGCCAACGTGGCCCCGGCGACGGGTGTTATGTTCGTACAGAAAAGGCACGGCATAAAGTTGTTTTTAGAAAACAAACCAAACATTATATCGGCCTGGACTTACCTGTGCCGGTGACTCAGAACCCTAAGCTAGCTTCATGCCAAGTCTCATCCACTTCCATCTATTTTAAGTACTTGAAACCATGGTGAGAAATAAACATGTTCCCGAAAATTTAGCACCTTGAAATACATTTTCACACAAATTACTCAGAAACCGTTAGATATAAGTGGGTTGGATAATCAAGTGAAAGACTGCAATTGAATTTCCTATTCAGCCATGTCAATTTTGAGCTTGTCACTGGCATGTACTCGGAACGGAGAAGCTACAAATGAAAAGTTTTTTTACTAAAATTATATTTACATCTATAAAATAAAGAATTTTGATATCACGATTTCCATCTCCAAATATCATCAGGCGGAAGCAATAATCTTTCATTGTCTGAAATGAAAGTCAAACCGGTCAATTAGATCGCGAGATATTAAGATTTGAATGGAATTAGCAAAAATGTAGTACTCCGGAATAATGGCAAAAACTAGGTCAAAATTTTACGTTTTGTACTAGAAACCATGGCTAAGTACAATACAATTTACCTAACTACTCCCAGGTGGCTGCCTGTATTCCAACTGAAGCGCGCATTTTGACATTTCGGGCTTATAAGTCAGCCATCAATTTTCTGTAACTTTTTTGCCTGCATCAGAAATACCGCATTTTTGCAGAATAAATACTGCTTGACCTGCTCGAAACCTTTTCTTACCTGGCCGCTGCTGTTTATTCAAAGGAGACAAATTCCAAGTTCGCAGCTTAAAGGGAATGTGGCACCTTGGTCGAATCCTGAATTTTGTGAAATTAGGCGTACTTTTAGCCAAAAATAATGAAACCACTCATGATTTCTCTGAAAAATGTACAATAAGCTCAATAAATTATTTTTAAAAATACTCCTCTAGAAAAAGAAATAGATATCAGCCTCTGGATGATGTCACGATCTGGCAACCACTACCATACTTGAAACGCTTCAAGGGCTTCGATTGGCCGATGCTCATCGTGACGTCAGCATATGTCGTCACACCAGTAGCTCATAACGATGGCCGCCCGGCGACGGGCTGATGGGGGGCTAGTGTCAGGTAGGTTTTAGCTTTTTCTACGGAAATATCGAGTTCCAAGACAAATGAAATATGGAGTACCGAGTTTTCCGACTTGCTTTACCACTTGGCTGTCTCAGTTAAAATCACGTTGTGAAGGTGCCACATTCCCTTTAAGAAGTGATTCTAAGAAAAATACAAAATTGAAAAAGTTTGTTTCGAAACTTCTAAAAAACTATTTTCGATTAAGATTCAGAGCTCTAGTTTGGTTGTCTGGCGTAGGAGCACTATCACCCCACGATGTTGTAGAGTTCTAGCATAAATTATCAGACCCGACAAGCGGCCAAAATAGAGCCTTTGTGAAAGTTCAATCCGCTTCGCTCCATAGATTTCGTCATGCGGCTCTGAATTGAAGCTTACGTGTATGTACATACCTTTGATGGAAAAATACGCATCTTTTTCGCCACGTGTTTGACCGTGCGACCTTTTATTTATGTTTTGCCTAATTATATTTAATTGCTAAAGGTATGGTCGCAGCATGTAAAATTTGTGTTTGACCAGTGCTTTTAAATTCTCATGGCCCTGTATCATACCAGACACATTCCGCCCGCGGAGGTGCTCCTTAATTCAATGGTGTTCTCTCATATCCATTACTGTATCCAGGTTTATGGCAGCACGAATTCCGAATGGAAAGACAAAATCCAGAATTTGTTCAATTTCGCTGCACGAGTTATATCCGGCAGAAGAAAACTTGACCATATTTCGGACGTTCTTAAAGGGAATGTGGTACCGTTATGACGTGATTTTAACTGAGATAGCCAATTCTTTAAATGCCATAATGTGGAGTCGATTTTCGTAGGATCTCGTTCGGACTTCCTCCACAAGAAGATATTTGGGGTTGGAGCTTTCGTACTGTATTACAGTGCTTCGTCAGCGATGATCGTTCGGAATATAAGGGGGATAAAAAGACACCTGACGAAGCACTGTAATACAGTACGAAAGCTCCGACCCCCAATATCTTCTTGTGGAGGAAGTCCGAACGAGATCCTATGAGATAGCCAAGTTGTAAAGCATGCCGGAAAACCAGGTACTCAATATATCATTTGTCTTGACACTCAAAATTTCCGAGGAGAAAAGCTAAGAACCTACCTGAAATGTACTCCACATGTACCCAAGCCAGGCAGCCACAGTTGTCAGCTGTTGGTGTGACGACATCGCTGACGTCACGGTGAGTAATCAGTCAACTGAAGCCCTTGAAGCTTATTGAATATGGTAGTAGTTGCCAGATCACGACGTCGTCCACAGGCAGAGGTTTATTTTTCACCCTAGAGGAGCATTTTAAAAATCAAAATATTGAGCTCATTGTACATTTTTCAGAGAAATCATGGACGTTTTCATGATTTGCGGATAAAAATACCCCTAATTACACCATTCGACCAAGGTGCCGCATTCCCCTTTAAAGATCTGAAGTGGCTTGACGCCCGTAAGTACTTAGATTATTTTGATTTATGTCTGATGCGTAGGTTGATCATTTCAGGTGAGACCATGTCACGTGCCTCTTGCTTGCACTTTAATAGGGGCCAATTGAAACGCGAAACAAAACAGTCAGGACATTTGGCATCGTCAGGACCACAAAACAACCATGACATAGGTAATAATTTTCATTTATCGTGGATCTCAACTGTTCAATACACCATGCATATCTCTCAGATCTCCTCACGAAATAAGCTATGGCGTGTTTAAAAAGTTACCAGGCAAATACTCCATGTTGAGTAGTTTTGTTTTACCTGCTCGGTACCGTGCTCAGTTTTAGAACTTTTAAGTTCTATATTTTTACTTGCTTTCACGCTATTGTATTTCTTGCAATGTGTATTGACGAGGTGCAGTAGCACTGTTTTTTTATGTTGGTGATGACAAAGCCCTTAGAATAGCCCAAGTGTGAGGAACGGTCTGCTTCTGTCAGTACATACAGGCATACATACATTGACGCAGAGGAAAATGCAAGAAAACATATAGAAACGTGGAATAGCTTCTCTAAATATGATGGTTCTGCACACTGCTAATTTCCGGCTGCCTTTGAAAACCATTAGGGATCATCTTTTACCCCCGCCTTACCGTGATGGGGCAAATGTTAAGAAGTCCCTTTCGAAAACATATGGCGGGCATCACAATTTCAAGAAAATTCAGCTGTATGAAAGATGTCTGTCCTGCTGTTTTGTTTCTTCTCATATAAAAAACAATGTCCGGTTTTCTGCCACGACCTCGATATCTTCTCTCTCAATGGAGCTTTGGCCAGGCGTGAATCGATGCCGTCGTGTATTAATTAGGTATTAATGATAAGATATGTGTGACCTTTCTTTTTCATCCATAACTGCGGAATGTGATTTATTTTTGTTTTCATGTTACTATTATGTGCTTATTTGGTGCATATGATCACTTGGTCCATACATTGAAAAATGTTCCTACAATACAATAGACCACGTACGCAAAACACCTCCCAGCTAAAATAAAAAGTTTAAAATCGTTTTGAAATAGGGGGTTAATGTCTCCAGCTCCCAGCACCAACAGGTATTTCAGTGATATTTTCGTTCATGATGTTTTCGACTGTAACATTCTAAAACATAGAGCACATAATACGCTGAGCGATCAATATAAAGATGAATAAAAAGGCTAAAATAGAAAGCTAAAGCCAGAACTCTGGCTAGAATGAGAGAAAATCACTGCAAACGCTTGGCATGCGTCCGAACCTGTGCTCTATAACGTGTGTGACAAAACATGAACCTGAACACACGGTAAGAAGAGATGAACGTCACTTCGAGATCCGGTGAAAGGCTGCCCGTTTCACAATGATTTACTCTTTCTCCATTCCACTGCGAGGTATATAGCCGCCTGAAATCAACATTTCATATTTGCGTAGCATCTGCGGTTTTTTCATCCGCCAGTGGTCTTGCCCGTCGTGCGATCTGTCAATGCCAGGCATTGCAGCACACCGTGCGGCTTGATGCAGCCCCCATCCCTCAGTTGACTGCGGTGTTGCAGGGGATGCTACCGCCACTTCCCCGGCTCCGACTCCGATGCTGAACAGCATGCCGCCTCTGCTGGTCGTCGTCGTGGCCTCAACACCCAGGAGCGGCTCCTCTCTTCTGGGTGAGACGCAGACAAAGTGGCACGCCAATGAACCGGGAAAATATAATTATGTATGTAGGTACAACATGAAACGTGTATGTCTTATGGATGCATGTGTGCATTGCACATCCGTTCGATATTGCGAGTCAGGAAAAACTACGCTCAAATTTGCAAAACGGCGTGGCCACTCTTTGTGTTTGGACATTTGTATTTTATTTATGTAAAATACGCCCGTAAAAATTGGCCTAGCAAACTTAAAATTAGTCTGAAATTAGTATGTGTGGTTTGGTTCCAAAACCTTGATGACATGCTCTGTAGTTTCCTGAATATAAACCGGTTGAAAGGGAATGTAGCACCTTGGTTTAATTCCAGACTATGGTGGTTTTTGGAATCATCTATGCTGAAAATAATGGAATTTGCCTTATGGCTTCTGAAATATTGACAAGCCTAATCTTTAGTTTTATTTAATTATCCTCTGCTGGTAATAAAAGACTGTGGCGGATCTAATTGGTCGGTTTGGGGGTAAACCAAAGTATAAAAAGACGTCACGCAGTGAAAATTGCTTTACAATATGACTTGACGGTATAATTTGGGGTATTTGAGGTAGTAAAAACAAACAAAAAACGTCACGGCGTGAAAAATATGGGCTCAATATACCTTTTTCCTATCCAAGGCCCAATACTTACACTGAACTTAACTGGTTCTGTTTGAAGTTGGGAGTTGAAGCACCAGAATCTTGCTTATAAACTAAAAATGACTCGGGGAAAAAGGAGGTCGACCGCTTTCGAGGGGAGACAAAAACATAGTTTGCCCCGTACTTTTCCGTTTGGGGGAATGCCTTTTTGCCCCTCCCCTGGATCCGTCACTGATAAAGTCTCCGAATTATCGTGACCTCAAATCGGCACATGAGCTGACAATTTGTTGTGCCAGATTGAGCCTGTTTGATTTGAGCAGAAATGTATACGAATACAACTGAAGCGTTTTTGGCTAAAGGAGGCTACCATCAGCAATTAAAGTAACATTTATCAAATTTCTTCTATTTTCCTTGATATATTAAAACATATTTCGCTTTCAGTGCATTCAATAAAGCAAGTTATACGCATTTGTAATAGATAGCACCAAAGTTATGTTCAGCACGTGGGTTTTAAAGATGTCCAAGCGAGAAAAATTTGTCCGCGCAGCACGCCAGCACGCGCGGGGGGGGCTTGAGCTTGATGTCACTTTCCTAAGTTTTCCTCATATCACGTACAAATGACCGGGGAGGACAGATTCGATGAATTATTACCTTCTTCTCCACGAACGGTAAGTTCTGGGATAAATAGAATATTGATCTTGTGGTTTCTCGGCAAGCTCTATCACATGGCTATCTCAATTAAAATATAATCATGATTGGTGCTACATTTAACGTAAGTGGAGCCCTGTCTTGCTGTGAAGCATAGGCAGAGGAAACGGGGGGGCAGGGTGGCGGCTGCCCCACGTTTGACTGGGGACAGTCTCCCCTCCAACATTGAACTGATTCTGGGTTTCCTTACAAATGAATGATTGGCTGAATCTTTCCTCCCGCGGTGACATTCCCCCCTTGGAGGTTCCTGTGCCTATGATGTGAGGAATCCTTCCACAACTTTTAAATTATACTCTAGCATTTGTTTAAATCGTTCCTGGCTGTGCGAACTGTTGTGTGACACGGCCACGTATTTAATGTGCTTCTGTGGTTTCGTCTGGCCTCACCTGGTGATATGGGATTTGTCTCAATCTGCATTTCTGGCTTGGATTCGCGTTCCAATTGAAAAATGTACGTTTCTTTGGTGTTTTATTGCTATTTTTGTTATCATCAAAGCTTATTATTTAAATAGAGCATGAATATTTTCTGGTAAAGCATCTATCCTATCTAGTGAGGCCCGCCTGGCTACCCGTTCAAATGGGTGGCATACCTTTTCTAGTAAGAAGAAGCTGCTTATAAGATTACCCGCTAGCTCTCCGCGGACAAACATAGCTGAAATTTCCATAGGTTTATGCCAAACCTATTCAACCAAAGATTACTTTACTTATATTATATATATTATATTATTTATTATTATATTATAGGTATTATATATTATATTATAGGTACTAAGTTACTCAACCTGCCTAATCTGCCTATCTCATTTACCTTCACCCTAATTACTCAATCAACCCGTGCTTTCAAATAGGTGAGTATTTAGTTAGAAAAAGACAAACTCACCTCGACCCTCGACATAGTCAAAGTGGAATTTCGTGGAAGAAGCGGACTTGCATCAGAGCAATCCTTCAAGTAATGACTCAGAGTGTTCTTTCAGGTGCAAGTGACTAGGTTAGCCTAAACTTTTTATTATAAACTTTTTATTATTTACAGTTCTTGGAATGAAAATTTGAAGTGTTTTGAAACTATTTTTAAAGGAGAAAACCATTGATGAGCCGGGAAAGGGGGCTTTGACCTCCGAATAGAACATCTCCCAGCCTAGGAGCTCAGATTCAGGAAATCGAGCGGCAGAGTGTTGCATGAATCTGGTCAAGTAACTAACAAGTAACGTCAAGTAACACTTTCGAGAGTCGGCGCTCCATCAAGCTCCCATTGCCTCACATCCCGGTGACGAACACAGTTCCATCAACGATACGGAGGCAGGTTCACGACATAACCATAATTTGTGCTTTCTTGGTCGTGATCTGTTTGAGGAATTTCATTACACACGCACTCAGCTCCACAACAGTGCCGCACCAAGGTTGGGAGCTGTAGAGTGTAAAGTAGGGTATTAAGTTTTTGTGTCAAAAGTTCGTAGGAAAATGTATATACATACTTAAAAGAACGTAAGCAAGTGAACCTCACCTAACCTAGAATGTAAAGTAAAGACATAAAGTTCATATTCCAAAACTACCTGCGAAAAAGTCCGTACGCAAAAGTACGTAAGCAAATGTAGGTACATACATACGTAGGGTATAAAGTTCGTATGGCATGAATCGCCACACGGACAATAGAGCTCTTTAGCAAAACACGTACTTTATTAACTTTTTGGATGCCATAAGTGCGTAGGAAACAGTACATACACTAAAGTATGTATGTAAATTCACCTTGGGTATACAGTTAGTAGGTCAAGACTACGTAGGAGAAAGTTTTTTTAGAAATGTAAAAATGTAGGAGAAAGTACGTAAAATTTACCAAAAAAATTACGTAAGTAAAATCACGCGAGGTAGGAGTATGCAGCGCAACAACTAATTAGGTTCAGCATACTTTGATGTTATAGCCAGAAGCCAGAAACATTATAGTCAGAAGAGATAATAAAATTTTCGAAAAAACTATGCCGGCACCAATAAAAATCCCTTCCGGTGCCATCTGGTGCACTCCTCTTCTTTCCACTCAGTGTCGGATCCAAGCTTACGGTTTATGAGGGGGGGCAACGAGACCCAACATCGTGAAAACATGTGTTTTTTTTAATAAAATCGGAAAAATTGGGTGTTTTGTGGAGGGGGTTATTGCCCGGTTTACCTCCCCCTGGATCCGCCAGTGCTTCCAGTCACACTGCTAAATTTTGTTGACATCTCTCAGAATAATGTGTCCTGTCTTGAAACCAAGCCAGATTTCACACCCATTTTGGGTTTTACATCGCGTGATTCCCCTAGCACCAACACCCGGTCACGGTGTGACATAAGGGGCAAAAGTATGGGAGCGCAGGCGATCGCCCCATTCAGAGGTATCTGACTCCCCTGATATTTCCATAGATTACCCCATAAGGGGGCCACCTCTTGAGGTGTGACACTCATGCGGGTTTCAGACACCCCCAACACCCCCACAAGACCCGATAAATTGGTGTCAGTCTGACACCTCAACCGGAGGTCGTTCAAATAAATACGTAAAGTTATGACGGCCAGTGGCAGATCCAGGGGGGGCAAAAAGGCATTTGCCCCCCAACGGAAAAGCTCGGGGCAAAACTATGTTTTTGCCCCCAAAATGATCCACCTCCTTTTTCCCAGACTTCTTTTTAGTTCGAAAGCAAGATTTTGGTGCTTCAACTCCCAACTTCAAACAGAGCCAGTTAAGTTAAGTGGAAATATGGGGCTTTGGATAGGAAAAAAGTATCTTGAGCCCATATTTTTCACCCGGTGACGTTTTTTTGCTTTTGCCTCACATACCCAAAATTCTACTGGGAAGTCATATTGTAGCGCTGTTTTGCAGTGCGTGACGTTTTTTTTTTGCTTTTCGACTTTGGTTTGCCCCTCTCAAACCGACCGGCTAGATCCGCCACTGATGACGACCATGCCTTTTGTCGTGATATAGCCTACACACTGAAGCGCCCTAAAACCATAATACGTCTTTCGTCTTCATGAAAGAATAATCTCTTCGCCTTGCTGCGGAAATGAATACAGCACATATTATTACAAATGTATATTCAATGAGAATGCCATCGTTTTGAGATCGTTCTACGCAATATATTTGTTATTGGCTCAAAGCTGACCCAACTTGAATAAGAGTGCACTTTAGCTACTTTGGTTCAATTATGGTAAGAAAATAAATTCTGTTTGTAGGTACATCCATCTCAACTTGTTTAACTACCTATTCACGCCATTCTGTTGCATTGGATTCCGTCGATTAAGCTATAGAACCCAAATGTGGTTGAGATGGTGTGGAGTCTGAATCAGAGCCGCTATGAATCAACTAGAACTTGCCTATATTTTTGGATCTGTAACATAATCAACTGAAACGAATTCAACGAGATTTCATGATTATGCATTCAAGCAATACAAGTTAAATACACAAACTGAGACACTTGGTTTTGCCTCATCTAATTGAGTGAGGTAGCCAGAGTTTGCTCTTCTTCAGATGAAGTAACTTTTGAATCAGTAACAAGTCTGCTCATTCGCAGTATATTGAGGCTAGGGCCTTAAGGGTATTGGTTTGCTCAAGGTTATGACCACTACCCAGTTAACCTCGCCCCGGGCCATGTGCCCCTAGGTTTTTCGGGATGCGAAACGACGGGCGCAGCACCGCGATGAGGGCTCTCCCGCATTCCACACCCTGAAATTTTACCGGCCAGGTCGGTCCGGGTCAGGTCTCTTTTAGGTCTGTAGGCTCATTTCAATGATCGATTTGAACTCCTAACTTGCCCCTCGTGGTGTATATCGGGTTTTATTTGCCTGGGTGTGGGACCTCCCATTGAAGCATGGTGAAGCTTTTCTGATATAAGCCACAAATGATTGCAATACTCACTGCTGAACGTTTTGACCCCTTTCCGGGGTTTTTGTGTTTTAGGTGCCGGCAAAACAGTATTTTGAATCTTTGCCTAATTGGTGGGGTGAAACACCATGTGTTTGTTTGCGGCTTTTTTGTTAGGGGTCCTTTGTTTGGTGACTGGTTTTGGTAGGTGACCTTGTCCACTGGGGGGGTCTGCGGGAAGGTGGATGCTAGTCTGGCCTAGCTTATGTAGTTTGTCGTTGTATGTTTTGGTGAATGATTTGCCTTTGGTAACCATGACAACAGGATTACTACGGTTTGTTTTGGCACGCCTTTTTGTAGGGGCCCGGGTTAAATATAACTTTGTATCCAGCCAGTAAACTGCAAACAGTCCCAATTGCAACAACATTCAGTTCAAAGCAGAACATTATCAATCCTTCGTCTACGCGTTCATTATTCCGAGGACAAACCATGTATTCCATGGACAAATTGTCTCAGATCTGAAGCATGCGACGCTCCCACATTAGAAGCTCCGCTGTTCGTGCATGCGTAATAGCCGTCACTAACACCCGATATTTTGATTTGGGGACTGGGCTCCCTCTTGAAACCTCTGTGGGGGGGTTGATCAGACTGAAAAGGGAGGTAGCTGGGGTCACTTATTGAGGGAGTAGAAAACTACGTGACACCACGGAAACCCTTCCAAAATTAGACGACGAACTGTAGGTGCAAAAACCGACTGTGTGTTTTTTTGCAATTTCATGCTACTCCAACACCGGTGACAGGCGTATGGACCCGTTTAATGGTGTTCAAGGTGTTAATTCTCGCCCCGCTGGGGTTTGTTTGAACACCCCCTCTAGGTTCTTTTTTACGGCAGAACGAAAAAACAGCGGTGCGAAGCGCCGCCGTACTTTGCACACTTTATTCTTGATCAATTCCGCAACTTTCTCTAAAATTTTAAGGTTGGGTCATCTCAGGTCAGGCCGCCAGTGCAGGTCAAGTGACCTCACCTCCAAAAATGCTTAAGGTGGCAAAAGTAAGAAATGGGCGAACATATCGTATTAAAACTTATACCACATAATGGGCCATCAATTACTACAAAATATTTTCCGGGATTTTTCACATCGATGACTTAGAGCCAGGTACGGATCATGAATTCTTCATTGGAAATGCATGGGGAAAACAGAAATTTGACTGTATTTGTGTAGATACAGCTGCGTTGAGAGGTCATTTGGGGCTACTTAAGCAGGTTTCAGACTTGGGTCAATAACTTTGCAGAAAATGATGATAAATATTCTTGACACCATTACGTTTGGATTGCTATTGCAAGTCAATCAATATGCATTTTTACTATGCTAAGTTGGATAGTGACCTTGACCTGACCTTAGGTCAGGTCATTATGTTTTGACCTAGTATAGTCATATTATACATCATTCGAGTCGCCGTAACAAGAGGAAGCAAATGGTGCCTAACAAATGATTTTAACTCCCCTCTGTCAGACGCTAGAGCTAGGAAACTTGTATCTAACATGCCACCTTCTTTGACCTGTCATGACCTCAGTATTGACCTGAGCAAAACAGTGACCGAAGCAGTTGATTCATGAATTTTTATGATCTATCCAACAGCGTCGCATTTTTTCGTTATACCGCACAGGAGCCGAGTTCGAGGGGGGGTGTTTGAATAACCCGTCCACCAGGGCGAAGGTGGCTCGGAGGCGAAGTTGGCTCGGAGCGTGTTAAAGGGAGTGTCCCACTTTTGTAATCGGTTTTGAACTGAAATAGCAGTTTTGTAGAGTGTGTTGAGAAACCACTATCTGCGTGTTTAATTTCACGCAAAGCTCTCGGTATAAGATATCCGCCTGCTTTAAAGCTCAAAGTAAAGGGGCTTATTGCCTCATTTCAAACCCTGAAGGAATACCTTCCATATGGTTGCACTGATCTGATTGGTCGTAAGCCCAAGCCTCGCCCACTCGCTGAAACTACCACCCTAACGAGCGAACCAGCGTGCGACACGCCTATCGACCGAAATCTTCGGGCTATTAGCCGTCCATTGCAGAGCGTCAAATGCCCCCAATGGTCGCAATACACATCACGTCCCCCTCTCCCGTACTTGGCAAAAAAGTATCTTTTTCTGTTCAAAATCCAACTCTGAAATTGTTTCTTTACATTAGGCGTATGTTTAGTTTTTTTACCAGTGCTTAATAAGGCCGAGGATGGACGGGTGGGCCGAGAATGCGATTGCCGTGGCAAGTGAACAAATATGCTAAGTAGACTGATGATGAGAGAGGACGTTCTCAGCGGAAAATCGGCTGCGGGTCCTGCGATTATTTCACCGTGTATTTGAATAGCCCCTGGATGTGATTTTTGCCTGGAAACTCTGTGAATGGGCCTTTACAGCGAGTCTATGATGAAGGTTTGGAATTTCATTGGTTTTTAAAACTGTTATTTTGAAGACGTGACATATTGTTCAAAAAGAGGAGATATTTCTGTTCTTAGTGTGTGAAGGTGGGGGCAAATGTTGATATTCAGACATCTCTTGTTTTTAAATCATTATGTCTAGAATTTCAACAAAGTGGTCTATTCCCTTTAGAGCGACCTTCATTTTTTCACGCTGGGAATAAAAAAAGTGCACTAGTGCACCCTCTCACCCGCCTCATCTGCCTCTCAAAAGCTACCTGTCGGTAGGCAGGGCATGTTTTAAGGAATTGGGGCTGGTGGGCGTTTGGATGAAAAGGGCATATTGTTCCATCAAGAGGGCACCTCCAGGTCTTTGGAAGGCTATAAAAGGGGCAGCTTCTTTGCTTCATACACGGGGTTTTTGTTTAAAATCAATACCACATTTCAGAAACATTCAAATACAAGTCTATATTTTCAGTTATCCAAATATTCAAGGCGTATTTTTTGTTTAATGTACGGGATGCCCTAGGACGGAAGCCTCTGTGGGACACAGATGGCCGGAAACATCCTCCATGTTGCCGTTGGTCCCCGTTACACAATGTGTGCCATCTACTTCGTGTTTTTTGTGCAAAGCTTCCGAAATTTTTCTGAATTTTGAGGTCACCACTTGGTATTCCTCGCGTTTCTGCAATGGCAGACTTTCAGCCCTTGGCATGCTTTACAGGTTTTTGGCACTCAGGTCAGACGGAAAACTGAGATAAAGGAGGTAGGATTGAGACAGAAGCTAGAGGTGGTGCAAATGCTAAAAGTGCAGGATGATAGGAACGAAAAAGGGTAGCATAACGCCCCGTATGGACATTAGCACGTGCTCCATTGGGGTGGGGGATGAAATTCGGCGTCCTCCCCTCTTGGTTTCGCTGAAAAATAGTACAATCGAAGGGACACAGAACAACTCAACTTACGGCACATTTATCACCTATCAATACTACGCATCTCACCTAAATTTTCAAAATAGGATGAGGTCATTGGGATCTAAAAGCTGTGATTCGGATTTGTCGTTTGTCGCAGGGCATTTGTTAAGGAAAAATCCGTGTGGGGGGCATTTATTGTGCTGGTCATTATAGCGAGATCAGGGGACCAATGCCGCATTTGGATAGGGGGAGGGGGGTAATAAAACTAAAACACGTAAGTGTTTTAAAAAATGTTTCACAATTTTTGTGTTATTCCATGTTGTAGAGATTATAAAAGCCGCCCAGGGTTGCCATTTTTCGGCTGGAGAGGCCAAATCGAGTTAGAAAAAGGGCTGAGAGAGGTAAAATTTTATTTTCATTAAAATGGCTAAATGAATACCGGAAAAGCCCGATTTTAGGCTAAAAAGACCACTAACGGTAGCCATAAGGCCACAAAAATGACTTGTATCACAGTTTAAAACTAATTGTTAATAGTTTGATCTTGACTTGACGCAATATTTCTTTGCACGCTACCCATTTAATAGGAAGATAAGAGTTCCCTTCCAATCCCGCGTGGCCATCAAATTAGTGTATCCCCATAACATATTTGTGAGCATCATCAATTATCTTGGCCGCACCACTGCCCGCTAACGTTTAATTTTTTCCTGTTTTTTTTTCAAGCTGTGATTTTTTTTGCTCTTGAACAGTGACGGATCTAGGATTTTGGTAAGTGGGGGGAGGGCGGAGTCTCAGAGTGCCATCAACTTTCATCCAAAGGGCGCCTATAGTATCGCATCCTTCGTGTCCGGATTTCAGTGGCCACCATTTTTGTGGAACGTGTTTTTAACAAAGTTCTGTCCCTCCCTCCCACCGCCATAATAGTTGTTCTGCTGCTATGTTGCTTTTTTGGTGTCAGAACATCCTATTCAATACCGGAGAAGGGCAAAAGAAGCCAAAACTATACAAAGGACAAACCAAGCGTAGTCTAGGTGCCAGCTGCTAGAAAAGGGGCCAACATAAAGAGTAGAGGTGGGACTGTTTGGTCCCGCGGTCCCGGCGCCGGGACCAGGTTTGGTTCCGGCGGGACTAAAGCCGGGACCAAAGGCTAGACGCCGGGACTGTGCCGGGACCAGAGCCAGTTTGGATCAAGCGAAATTCATGATAATGGTTTCCACATTTTATCTAAAACAAAGATATGGGACAAAATATAACTGTTACTTTCAAGCGCTTCATTGCCTCCTTGATAGAATTTTCCAACTTTATAAGATGAGAAAAGTATCAATTCAACTAGATGAAAGAGCAAAAATAATGTTGCACATACACAGCACAGAACTCAGCTCCCACTAAGTTTCCTTCTTTGGAACCACATTTTCAGATGTAATCCCTATTCCATCACTTGACTATAAAGCAACTCAGTGACACAACCAAAATACAACCCAAAAATGGTGGGTACTAGGGTAAAAATCACTTTAAATTGAAGAAAAAAAACGTTTTTGCATATAGGTACTGTAAGGCATTGAAACAAAAGCTTGATTGAAAAGAGAATTCTAGATTGGTGATTGGAAATGGCTGTCCCTACCAATCCCACTGTTTCAATCGCCTTCTCTCTCTAAAAAAATGCTCAACAATATTTTAAATTACGTCTGCACGTTATGTCGTGAATAAAACATGAATGGCTTCAATTTCTTCAACCAAATTCAACTACCGCACCACGCTTCGTTGTCGTAGCCAACAACAAGAAGAATAATAAAAGTAAAAGAACAAGTGTGCGCCATTGCTGTCTTTGAAGAAAAATTCAACCAAGTAGAAGCTCAAGCTTTAGTAACCTCAGGGTAAAAACGTATTTAAAACCACGTGATAATTCATAAAATATCATCTTTATTCTCTTACATAACGACGTGATAATGTACTGTTTGTCTTTAGTGCGCCGTCTGTGGCTGCTGTAATATTTGTTTGCCAATTACAAGCAAATTTTGTTATTGGCATTGATAATTATCAATTTTGATTTGCTTAAAATAATAGAAAGCCGTTTTAACACGAATCAAAGACGACAGTTTTTGCTATTAGCTTTGCTTTCTCACAGACCTATGCTTGGCCTCCATATTTGGAAATCCATGCTTGGACATTAGCCCTTTTGTTTGTGTGTGTTGGGAAGGAAGGAAGGAAGGAAGGTGGGGGCTTACCTAATTGTTTTTTGAGAACTACTTAGGTATGTAAAACATTAATTGTCAGTTCCTTCATCCAGCGTATCAACTCGCATAATTCTTCATAAACAGCCAAAAGCAATCCTTTTGTCACATGCCAACTGCAAAAGTGATATGTCAAATTGCTCCTGTGCTTTGGTGATTTGATCTTAAGGCTCTTGAAGGTATTTGTGTCCTGACCTTCCCTGATAAAACTTAGGTATGCTTATTGATTGAATGTTTATGGATGGGCAGAATGGAGGTGTGATGCTGCTTAAATTTGGATTGACATATAGTTTCTTACCTTTTAAGGGTTTAACATGCAAATGTTTCTTTAGAGAGCATTGTCAGATAATTGTGGTCATTTTTCATGATAGTAGGTAAAGATTTACTGAAGCTCTGGTTCATACATTATGTTGATTTGTTTATGCACTGATGATATGAATTTGCTTGATATTTTTGGCTCTTAATCCACAAGAAATTAGTATGTTTAAAAGCCAATAAGTGGGAATAAGGCTGCTGGGACCAGGCCGGGACCACATCTTTCCTCGCCAGGACTAGGCCGGGACCAAGGAATGTTGGTCGGGACCGGGACCGGGACCGGGACCAGCTTTTTCCAAAAAGTCCCACCTCTAATAAAGAGCTGCTCCGGAAATAACGTTACC
The DNA here is from genome assembly GCA_034440635.1 of Lepas anatifera. NCBI lineage: Eukaryota > Metazoa > Arthropoda > Thecostraca > Lepadidae > Lepas > Lepas anatifera. The sequence continues at coordinate 24,871 of JAOTON010000450.1, forward strand.
AACTCCGGAGGTCCAGATCAGCTTAAATGGCACCAGATTAGCGCGGAGTGCATCGGATGGGCTCAGGAGGCCGATTGATGGCTCAGGATACACCAGATAGACTCAGGGGGCATTAGTTCAGCTCAGGGGGCAACATATTTGCTTGGGGGCACCAAATCGATCAGCTAGTAAGCCCAGATCAGCTCCTAGCCCGCAGACCAGAGCAGGGGCCTATATCAGCTATGGGAGCACCATATCAGCTGAGAGGACAAGGGATCAGCTCAGTGACCCGCGACCATCTCGGGGCCCAGATCATCTCGGGGGTACCAGATCAAGTCAGGAGGATTTTAATCAGCTCAGGAGCCCCATACCAACCAGCTCAGGGCCCTCATCAGCCTCGGTGGGCCCAGCTCAGCTCAGGGCGCCAGAGCTGCTCAGGAAATCACGTAATCAACTCATAAGGCTCAGATCAGCTTAAATGGCACCATATTAGCTCCGGGAGCACCATACTCCCTCAGAGGGTATCAGATGGGCTCAGGAGGCACAATGCTGGCTCAGGAGGCACCAGCTCGACTCAGGGAACATTAGTTTAGCCCAGTGGTCCCCGACCAGCTTGGGCCAGATCAACTCGGGGATACCAGATCCAGTGGGGAGGCAGCTCAGCTCAGGAGCCGCAAACTAGATCAGGGGTCCTGATCAGCCTCGGTGGGCCCAGTTCAGCCCAGGGCTCCAGAGTTGCTCAGAAAATCACGTATCGTATCGTAATCAACTCAGAAGGCTCAGATCAGTTCAAATGGCACTAGATTAACTCAGGGGGCACCAGACCAGCTCAGAGGGCATCAGCTGGGTTCAAGAGGCACAATGATAGCTTAAAGGGAATGTGGCACCTTGGTCGAATCCTGGAATTTAGTGTAATTAGGCGTACTTTTAGCCGAAAATAATGAAACCACTCATTATTTCTCTGAAAAATGTACAATAAGCCCAATATTTTGATTTTCAAAATACTCCTCTAGGAAAAGAAATAAATATCTGCCTGTGGATGATGTCATGATCTGGCAACCACTGCCATACTCGAAACTCGTCAAGGGCTTCGATTGGCTGATGCTCATCGTGACGTCAGCATATGTCGGCACACCAGCAGCTCACAACAATGGCCGCCCGGCAAGGGGTAGATGAGGGGTAGGTGTCAGGTAGGTTTTGTTTTTTTCTACGGAAATATCGAGTTCCAAGACAAATGATATATGAAGTACCGGGTTTTCCGACTTGCTTTACAACTTGGTTATCTCAGTTAAAATCACGTTATGAAGGTGCCACATTACCTTTAAGAGGCACCCGACCGACTCAGGGGGCATAAGTTTAGCTCAGGGGGCAACATATCTGCCTAGGAGGCACCAGATCGATCAGCTCGGGGGCCAAGATCAGCCCCTAGTCCCCAGATCAAAGGATTTAATCAGCTCAGGGAGCACCATATCAGCTCAGGGGGCACAAGATCGGCTCAGGGTGTACCACATCTAAGGAGACATTAATAATCAGCTCAGTGAGCACCTGATCATCTCAAGAGGCACCATATCGGCTCGGGGGGACAGTACATCGATTCCGAGAGGCATGAGATCAGCTCAGGGCTCTTAGATCAGCTCAAGGGGCACTAGAACAGCTATTAGAGCACCAGGCATGCTCGGATGCATCAGACTAACTCAGAGACGTGATCAGCCACGTGATCAGCTCAAGGGGTCAATACCAGCTCAGGGGGCACCAGGTAAACTCAAGGGGCACCAGACTAGCTTCGCCCGTACGATTATTGGTGACGATGAGATATTAAATAGACACGGATTAGGTGCCCATACACATTTCAGGTGCTTGGAACGCTACAGAATGCCCTAGCTGACTAAAAAGATACTTAATTGTCAAACAATAGTTTTAATCGCTACATGTGGTGTAGTTGCATCTAGGTTCAACGGCGTAGGGCACCAAATTTCGAGCGGCACAGCCCAAACGGAGTACACCACCTAGCGATCAAAGGGCAATCCGGAACCGATGAGGGGAGGGGCACAGGGCCTGGCTGCGCCACTGTGTGGTGTTGCAGTCAAAATTAACTAGAGAGTGTAGCGCAAAACCAGTTAATAATTTGTTGGGCTTATCGACGCACCAACTGTCAGGGTCATATGCCGTCGCCAACTTTTTCCCTGATGGAAGGGTTTCTCGGGAGCCAGTTTGATGAATCTGACAAAGGCCTGTGACCGAATGTATAATCTATTACATTTTTTAACATCAAGGAGTCGATGAGAAGGGCCAACTAACAGCATATCATCTTTACAGAAAAGAAATGGATGCAGTGATCTCACTATAAATTTCACGTATGCAACCACCACAATAATAAGTAAGCAGGCTAAGCACTTCGCACCGCGACACCAGCAACCAGTCTGACGCAATTTGACTTCACCGTGTCCCGCCTCATCCACGAACGGGCTCTGAGCGCTGACAACTGACCGCGTGTGAAATGAGAGCATCATACAATCCTACGGTACAGGCTGGGGTGTGGGCTTTCGGTCGGAAGAACACGATGTTTGATTGGTTGTAGGCTCCAGGGCTGTAACTAGTTGATGCTGAGGCTGCTTTGTCGGGATTTCTCGTAATTGCTCGCTTTGTTTCGTTTTTGAACGATGGAGTAGACAGCCACTGGTGGAATTTTTTGACACAATTTTTGCTGATTATCAATTTGAGACGAGCTTTAGAACACAATTATTATTATCGGGTGGTGTTCTGTCTTATTTTCGTTAGGTGAGTTTGTGTATGCTCAATTTTAAGTTATATACAGTCCATTTTACTGGGGGCCAATTTCCGGGCACTGGGGGGGGCATTTCGGCCGACTGGGGGGGGGCAAATGGCCCCCCAGTTAACATGTTAAAAATGGCCCAGGGGTACGTCACGGGTGATCCTAGCGGGATCACGATTTATGATAGAATTAGGTAGACGTACTAGAACAGAAATCTCAGCAAAATCTATTCCTACGCCGGTGAAAAAATAAAATATGGGGGTGGGCAGCAGAGGATATGGAAAAGGGTGCTGTTGACATACATATGAGCGTCAGGAAAGACGGACAATAGAGGAGAGCAGAGCACTAGTGGGCAGTCAGATAGGGCCGAACAAGGTAGAAAAGAAGGAAAAGCAGGGCGCTGATAGGCAGACAGAAGAGATCGGGAAGAATGGATAAGAGAAGGAGGCGGGGTACTGTTGGGCAGCTTAATAGGGCCGAGTATTGCGGACAAGAAGAGTGACAGTGCGCTGTGAGGCAATCAGATGTAGCTTTGCGTGGCGGTAAATGGGAAGGCCGGGCGCCAATCGGTGTGCGACCAGCTACATGGAGCTGCACAAAAGCGTAAATGGGTCTGCTATGCACCCGATGTGGAGCCACACTTCCTGAATAGCTTTAAAGAGAGTCAACTCAGGGCTTTACTCGGATCACCTCTCCGGACGAGCATTCCGTGCCACGCTCAGTCAACAGAGAGGGCCGTAAAACTGACAAGCGAGTCAGTTGCCAGCGTATGCGGCGCTGACCGCCAAGATGGCAAGGCGCTCAACAAGATGGCGTTTCGCCGCCGTTAGAGAAAATAGACGCAAGTGGTGCTCGGAGTCGATTTTGCTTTGGGTTCAGCACTTGTCCCTGTAGCTCATGGCAGTGGAAGGCTGTCGTCTTTATTCATCAAGCAATAAAGGTACTCTGGTAATGTTTTGTTTTTATGTGTTTTATTGCAGTTCTTGTCATAATTCGTAAATCGCTGATATCGTGGTATCTCTGAATCAAGAGTGGCACCACCTACCGCAACCTGCCGGTCGCCAAGCTTTGCCGATTTGCATAATTTTCTTTCTAAATGTTTTTCACTTTTCTCACTAATTGTCTCCCGAAAAATTATTGCTTTCTTCCGCCCCTGTCTTTTCTTGTGCTGGAAAATAATGCAAACTGGCATTCCTGGTTGGATTCATGCGAGAAATAATGTAAAAGTACCACATTTTAAGTCAGTACGCTTCCTGGACTGCCCGGGGAGCAACGCACCGTAAGGTGCCGTGCGGCACAGTATACCACCGTTAGGCATAAAATCGCAATATTTGAGGCGCAATGAATTAGGCAAAGGAAACCCTATGAACGTGCAGTTTGCGCAGAACTGTAGCTAAGAAACTGTTCTAACTGATCAATTTCATTTTCTTCTGCTTTTCCCAGTGATTGCTGCTTGGGGCTGCAAAAACCTGCATCTTCTCTGTTTTTCGAAACCTTGAAGGCGAATGGGCGGGCTAAAGAAATCGAAATTAAAAATTTCAAGGTCTAATTCGAAATCAGCGGGTCCGAGAATATCAGAAACCGACTGGTCCCGAAACATTAAAGAAAAGTTGCCAAAAGGGCCCCTACTCTTGAGTCCCGAGGGACATATCGATGGTCGGAGGCACCCCGAGATCAATAGTGCCCCCCCTTCCCCGAGATCAATGTTCGGTACTCCAGAGCCATCGATACCGATGATCAGGGGACCCCCTGAGACCAAGCTCAGGAGTCCCTGAGACCAAGCTTGGGGGTCCCTGAGACCAAGCTCGGGGGGCCGAGACCAAGCTCGGGGGCCCTTCTGAGACCAAACTCGCGGAGCCCGCTGTGAAAAAGCTCAGGGTGCCCCTGAGACCAAGCTCGGGGCCCTCTGAGACCAAGCTCGGTTGGCCCCTGAGACCAAGCTCGAGGGGGGGCTGAGACCAAGTTCGAAAGGCCCGTGAGACCATGCTCGGGGGGGCTAAGACCAAGCTCAGGAATCCGAAACCAAGCTAAGGGGGCCACCGAGATCAATGTTCGGTACTTCGGAGCCCTCGATACCAATGATCTGGGGCCCCCTGAGACCAAGCTCGGAAGGCCCGTGAGACCAAGTTCGGGGGCCCCTGTGACCAAGCTCAGGGGGCCCTGAGACCAAGATCGGGACCCCCTAAGACCAAGCTCGGGGGCCCCTGAGACCAAGCTCGGGGACCCCCTGAGACAGCTTAGGGGGTCCCTGAGACTAATGCTCGTGTTTTCAAGTGCATAAGGTCAGCCCAAGGAAGGGGGGGCGTGGATCCCAGGGACCCCCCTTTTGGCTATGCCATTGCCTGTCACATGACACACAAAACACAGAATGCAGGGGTATTTACAACATATTTGAAAGCTGATTCGTAATTTCTATTATTCCCATTTATCCGATCCTCCATTTCGATCTATTACTGAGCAGAAAAGCTCCAAGAACTCGCCACTTTACCCAGTGATTGCTCCCAGGCTTTTCAGAAAATATTTCTGCACTTGAATTGTACCTTAACATTAAGTTTGCATGAGAAGTTTTCACCCACGATCAGGAAATGTAGTCTCTAAGCAGAGTAAACAATTTATTCACTGATTCCAGGTAATATTATTACAATAAACCCAAGGCACGGAGATAAACAAACAGATATTGGCACAGAGACGATGGGAAGCCCTAGATCTTTTCAGTCCTAGGGTTTGTTCCGGTGCCTCCTCAGAAAAAAGATGAGAGAAGCTTAGAGGACCTCAAAGCAGGCACGAAAATTGGTGTCCGCTGGAAAAAACTTCAGTGATAATCTTCAGTGTTTTTTACATTTCCGGATTCGAGGGGAGAGGCCAGGGAACATCTTAGCAATTGAAGAAAAATTGAAACTTTGATTGAAACAATTGAAACACTGGAGAAAAAAGTATTTAAAGGAGGTAAAAGGCGGTTTGAAAAAGGTAGATACATCTATTCACTTATATAGCATCCTATTAACCTGTTGGGTCAACTTTTTATCGGCTCAGTTGACTCGCTGTCTTAACAGCTCCACTCAGCTCATTGACGTGGTGTGAACTGACTCAATTAAAATCAACTCACCGATCTATCTTTTTCGATTCAAATATACTCACCTCAGAGTCGAACCAGTCAGAATTTGAGTTAAACTCCGAATCCGACTCGCGAGTCGCACAACTCAGATCTTAGAAATGCCGTTCAAACGTTTGATGATTTTATGCGGTGCCGATGCTGGCCAAGTTTCTAAAGGCTACCCTCGAATTTGTCAATGGAACAGTTCTTGAGATCCTCTGAGGTATGCTAATAGAATGCGTTTTAAAATATTTGCAAAAACATGTGTATCATCACCTCAAACGACAATCGACGGCAAAGGGTTCACACAAGCACGTTATTGCTACCTGCTCTTGCTTTTATGTTTGGTTTAAAACATGTTGAAACGCACGTAGTTCTCGCAGCTGTGCTCTGGTGCGTGGATAGCGCACCCGAGCGCTTACATCAAGCAACTCTGCAATGACTACCAGAACATGGCTTGTGGTTTCTATGCCTGGTTTGCGTGCAGTGATGAATCTTCTATCAGTATGTAAGCTCAAAAGTCGTTTTGCAAAAGTTGCAAACCTTGCATTTTCGTAATATTGGCCTCGGACGACGGAGGCCACCAGAGACCATGTGCGTCGCTCAGAAACGTTTCAGAGAGTTTTCTATTAGAATTCAACACAGGCGTGCAGAAAAACAAAAACCCACAGTCTTGCTGGTACATATTTTGTAAAACTTTAAATAACACGGTTGCCTACAAAGCTGCCTGGCTAAAGCCGCAAAGCTATAAGCGTAAAAATGATAAATAATCCACATACGTCAGAAAACTACTGCAAAGCTATTCAAGATCATAGACTGCGCAGAAAAGAGAAATAATTTTAGTCAGAACCATGTCTGATGAAGCAGATTGTCTTCATACAAAATAAAATAAAACTTGACAGTTTACATCCAACAAAAACACTGACACGAAAAACTCCAATCACTAAAACAGCAGAATACGTGCCATGGAAGAGCCGGCAAATAACTCAGTCAAAATGATAACCAGCCCAGCGCACTGCCACAGGTTAGGAGGCCTCAGCCGTGGACTCATCTGCTGGTTCTGCAGCGTTGGCGGTCTTGGATGGCGAGCGGACCTGCAGCTCGGTCTCATCCTCTGAGTCCTGGCCGTCACACTCTGCCTGTTGGGTGACACAACCTGTCCCAGTCAACTCTTCTGACCCTGCTCTGTGGGCTTCACTGTCGGTGGAAGCGGCTACCAGCTGCTTTTCGGAGGTGGAGTGGTCTGCACTAATTCCCAGTGCCTGGGACTCTATCGCATTCAACTCAGCAGGTGTCTCCTTCTCCCACACGTGTTCAATGCACAGCTCGCTGTGGCCGTCAATACTCACCGACACCTCTGCCGTGGATGTACGGAGAGATAGCTTTGGATCAGAATCGCAGCGGAGTACCATGCGAGAAGCAGTGAGGCTGCAGGTGGGGTGGGAGAGGGGTATGTGACCAAAAGAGCTGGATGACAAAGCAGCCAGTTTCGGTAAAGGCATACTGGCAGTAGATCTCGGGTGGTCGTGGGGCAGCTTGAGTCCACCTTTGGCCAGTAGTTTGGAAAACTTGCTTTTAGGCTCATAGGCAGGCTCCTCAGTTTGCTCGGAGGTGACCTCGGCTGGTGGTACAGTCTCCGACGGCTCGTGTTCACCCTCGGGATCTTCGTCCGGATGTTCTGCGTGGATGACAACACACTCTTCGCTGATAGGTGATGCTAGCTCGTGCGCTTTGCTGAAAGTGGCATGATCAAGAAGGACTTGCTCCACCTGGCGCTGCGTTTTGTCTCGGTACTCTGGCAAAATTTGCAGATCAGGATTTTGCACACACATAAAACTGTGTCGGTTCTTTATCGTGTTTGAGTCCATGCACTCTGGAAGCGTTGTTGGCATTGACAATCGTTTGGACATCTTCAGACCCAATAGGGGCGCTGTGGAAATGGCTGGTAAGGAGCCTCGGCTCTTAACGAACTCTGCCATGTGCGACACAGGTGGCGCGTGGGCGTGGTCCTCGTGGCCCAGCCGGTCTTCGCTGTGCTGAACTGACACTGCAGCTAGGCTGCTCAGCAGCACACTTGAGTTAAGACTTAACCTCCGGCCACCAAAGGTCGGTGCAAAATCTGGAGCTTTGTCTATATTATCTTCTGGATCGTCTTGCTTTGTGGGCGTGATCACCATGGCCTGATCATTCGGCTCGATGGTTCCCTGAGCTAGCATTTCACTAAGCTTTCCATGCGTGACGCTTAGCGCCTTCTTCAGCACACCTCTTGCCTGTGCTAGTGTTGATCCTACCATGTCAGATACCAGCTTTGAAACGTCCTTGATGAAGTGATTTCGCTCCTTTTCGCTCATAGAATATATGTCTAGAGGCTCTGATTCCGAGCTTGTATCCGTCTTTGCCTTTTGAAGCTTCTCCAGCTTCTCCATAACACTGTTGCGGAGCTTTTCTCGAGCCGCTAACATCGAGGGTGTGGAAGACATATTTTTGGCCGGATCCTTGCCCGCGCCCTGGCTCTGCAGATTCTGAAGCAGTTGCCTCTCAGCCTGCACGGTAATTTCTTCCACCAGCTGCAAAGAACTGCCACTGACTGCCGGCATCATAACAAACACTCTTCTAAGTCGCTCCTCGCTGGGAATAGGCGTGGACGGCCTTCCACCCACCGGTTTTAAATAGGAGACGTGCTGACCCGGTTCCAGAGGACGCTCGAATTCCATCTTCCTATCACTAAACTGCACGTGCTCACCCTCCAAGGATACGGCGCTGCACGTGCGCTGGCGTTGAACCTCCGCCTGAATGTCAAGGCTGCTGATGCCGAGAAGCTGCAGGTTGCAGCTGCTTCCTTGCATCAGTCTCGAGAACACTCCCTTAGCGAGACGCATCGTGTCACTTACAATTCGATTTGCAATTGTCCTTGCATGGTCCTCATCTGGTTTCTCGGCCGACCATGAAATGGTGAAGCGGTCGATGACCGGCTGTGAAGACACCCTCATTAGTCGTCGAGTGCTGTCATTGTTGGCTTGAGTGCGACGGTAGTGTTCAATAATCCTAGCCGGGCTCATCTGTTTTGCGAGTTCTCCAGCTTCGGCGAAGAAAAACTTTTCCGTGATTCTGTCAGCTATCAACTCGTTTAGAAGCTTCTGCATATTTTGATGAGGGCCATATTCCTCAAATATTTTTTCGTTCTTACCTGAAGTATCGTCGGTGAAAATGCAAGCAAAGCCTTTATGTCTGACAGTGACCTGTCACTCAGAGCTTTCATCAGCCTTTCTTGGCGGTACCAGAGTTCTGTGTATACCTTATCAGGTCCTTCAAGTAGGTCTGACGCTTTGCTTGCTGTAGTATTTTCCTCCATTTCGCGGAGAGACTTCACTACTTTTGTGTAGTAAGCATCATCCTTCTCTCTTTGTTCAATATCTCGAGATTCTCCCAACTGCCGTATTCTCTCTTCGTCTTCTCTCATTAGCTTAACCATTATGCCGTGCTTTCGATCCTCCCGCCCCTGATCAATGATCCTTCTTCGTGCATGGTTTGCTTCTTGCTTCATATGGTTTTTTGTCTGCCACTGCTGTTTCATTTTTTGCTGCTGCTCTTCAACCAAAGCTTTTCTGCTTTCTTCACGACGCTGCTGCGCCACTATTTTTCGGTTGCGCAGCATTTGTTGTTCTAATAACTTCTTTCGGATGGCTCGGTTCTTCTCTTCTTTTGATGGAATATATGCTGTACAATTTTTTTAATTGATTGCTCACGTTTTTTGGCATCTCGGGATACGGAAATAGTTGAAGCCAAAAAATCACTCGATGTGTAGTTATCCAGATGTTCAGGAGGGCTGTCATAATTGCCCCAAATCTCATCAGAAGAGCGATTAGCTATGGAGCTCGGGTTTTCTACAAGCCTGTATCCACTTAACCTTTGATACATTTTCAGTTTCCGCATGACCTACAGGAAGTTTATGGTGGTTTCAAAATTGTGTGTGACACGCTAAGTTTTATATGACAATAGATTTAGCAGCGCAAAAATAAGTAAGAGTACTCTAAATGCCACTTTTGTCAAACGCAATCATCTAACCACGCAATTTTTGGGTCAGAGAAGTGGTCACAATAATAATTCATTGCCCCGTTCATTGAAGAAAAGCGTCTCTGAGAAATAACGCAATAAAACTGTGTTCATTTTTAGGTTTTACGGCCTCAAACGTTGGCCAAATCACATAAACATCACAAGGAGTCGATCGAGGATCGCGCTAACAAATTGTGTCCGACTCTGCAATCTACTGAGTCGTTGATTTACCGCACCGGGCTCCTCGTGAGTACTGCAGTTAACACTTTTGATTTTGACGTTTAGACTGAAACTTTACCTGCAATTTATATAGGCACTTCCAGCGTGCGAAGCTCAATATTTTTCCTGTTGACGAGCAAAGCCCTGTATTTCAAGAGAATTGCACCAGCAAACTCAATTCATTTTCACTAAACACAAAGGAGGCAGAGATCTCTCACAAATGGCTTGAAAGAGACGAAGCACAACGGTTTGTACATCGTAGAACACATTGTAAATAAGCGGCTTACATTGGGTGTGTATGTCACGTGCTTGGGGGTGGGGGAGGGAAGGGGGTTGAGTGTGGTTGGGGAAGTACGTAAGTCTGGGCGGGTGAATACTCCCGCGTGTGCCAACTATGCATCACTACTGGCGTCGATGATGCTCTGCTCTAGGAATACATATTTGTGCCTTTCTTTCCGCACTTAGCACCAACAGGAAAAAATCAAATCGCAGGTGAATTCGGTTTGGATAAAAACAACTTAAAGCTATGCACAAGATGGCTCTGTTGCCGCGAACGCTGATGCATCATTAAGGGTAGCCTAAAATGCACAAGTTTCTCAAAAGTATCAGGAACCGGGGTTTCCCATTGCTACTTGTGAGAATTCTCTAGAGTTTAAAAATATAATTTCCCATTGATACTTGAGAGAGATTCTCGACAACAAAAAATACAATTTTGACATAGTTTCGGCATTTACCAAAAGCAGTTGGAAGCTCAGCTGCAGAGGAGGACGCTGCTAACAAATTATAAAACCGCTACCGCTTCTTCCGCTATTTTGGCCGACGGAAGCTGCTACCGCTTCTAGCGGCTTTATAAAAATCGCGAAAACCCTACCCGCCACTTCATTATCGCTCCTTTTTTATAAAGCGCTAATGAAACACTGCACAAAATTGTCGTTATTTATAGTAACCTATTTAAGAGCTTTAAAACGTACCCGAGAGTAAGAAATGGTCTATCATTATCTTTATGCACATTTTTGTTAGTGAACCCTAAGTTTACTTGATTACAATCCCAACACCGCGACTAGGGGCTTTTTCCAGCGCCTCCTCAGAAAAAGATGAGAGGAACTTAGAGGACGTCGGGGCTGGTGCGAAAATCAGTGTCCGATGGAAAGAACTGGTGGGAGATATCAGCTGATTGCGACTGATCAGCGCTAACGTGGCGGGCGTAGCAAAGCTAAGGAATTATCAAGATTTAGTTTGGGCCTGCCATGCTCACTTAATGTATTTAAGCTGAGGGGACATACAAAAAAACAACAACAACAACAACAATAGAACAGCATAATCGAAGCCTTAAACTATCTACAAACGTCGTTTCTCACCAAAAAAACAAACAAATTGTTTTGAACTATCAATTGCAATTCATGAGCCAGAATTTGTGCTCCTCTGACCTGCTCCGAAAAAACCACCTTTCGTTTGAGAGGAAATTGGAACAGGTTGAAGATGAGCTTGGATGAGCTTCAAGAAAGTTTGAGGAGGCGCTGGAACGGGCGAGAGGAAGCTGGAGAAGCTTTGGGGAAGTTAGAGCAGGTCTGGGGCACTTGAGCATGCCATGTGCGTCTCTATTAGAGGTGGGAGTTTCGGGAAATTTTGCAGGCCCGGGCCCGGGCCCGGTCTGCTGCTGATTTTAGAAGCCCGCCACAAGCCCGGCTTGTGAAAGAAATGGCTTATCAAGCCCGGGAAGGCCCGGTGTCATGGAAAAACCATAAACGACTATATACAACATTTATTTACTTTAAAGCTGTTTCAAATACATGTTTAAAGCCAATTTATGCTGGAAAAAGTTTTGGTTTCACCCAAAACCATGTTAAAAAGGTGCATGCAGCATCAGTTGCCTCAGCTATCTTAATAATTCAGCATATAATGATGCTGAAAAAACACACAGTATAAAACATGGCTTGTTTATTATGCAAGCTGACTTTAGGTAATGACCAGCATCACCTTATAAAAACAATGGGCATTCTAGATAGAGGTATGCACATGGCAGCTATAAGAATCAGGATGAAATAAGCCCACTCATATTAGACATTTCCTCCAGCATTGCACTTAAATAAATCATGGTGTGCTTGCACGAGCTTCGTAATTGAGTTCCAATAATGTTTATGAATAGAGGAGAGAGCAGTGAAAAGTTTTCGGCTAAAACTTTTCAGAATATCATAGCAGAATGTTTGTGAATGAACCAAAAATCCTTCACATTGTCCCTCAATTGTTACATGTGAGCATTTTCTTTTAGTTTAGTCACTAGACAGCTTGAAAGATAGTCAAAAGATCGTTCTGCTTGGGTCAGCCCGGTCTGCAAAGTAGGTAAGCCAACAGGCCAACAAGGGCCATCAGCCATATAGAATCATCAAACCACCAGCCATAAATAACCGCTAGTTTTCCACAGGTTCGCACCAAACATGGAATGAAAAGATTGCACCAATCTCCACCAAAAGTAAATACTCGAGTCCAGCACATCACCATGCGGGCCTGAACACTATTTCTGTTCGTTTTGTTGTATGTTACGGGCTTGCGCTTAGTAGGTATCTGCAGCGCCGTGCTTGTCTACATCAGAGTAATCATTTATGGAAATATTTTTCACAAAAATTTACCAGAATAGTATGTTTATTTCAGTGAATGTATTTTAATACTCTTGAAAATATATTTTAAAAATTTCACAGATTCAAAAAATAAGCACAAAGTGTGTGGTGTCGTGGGGCGCGGGGGGGGGGATGCATTTGTTTTCTTCCTGAGAATAGGCAACCTTTTTGCGCACTTGTTTCATATATGACGCTTTTCTGGCTTTGCAAAGCTTTACAAGCTGCTCAAGACTGTGGAATTTGGCGTATCTTAAGTCCATAATTTGGATACTCTGTTTTTGTGTTCCGTGTTTCTATGTTTCTGTACATTTTTTAGCGTGGTGGGAGGGAAGTGTAAAGTAATGGTATCTTGGGAGGGAAGTGCTATTATGTTCAAAGCTTATAATATAAGTTTTATTTTATAGAGGTCAGGGAAGTGTCTCCACAAGGAAAATGCAACAAATAATGTCAAGTGTATTCATGTTTTGGTGCAATTTCAAAGGTTCCTTCTAAGGCTGACTGCTCTCCCCAGTTTCTCCCCACAACTGACTAATTTATGTTTTGAAGTATTTCGATCAAAAACATGTTTTCTTTGTGCCTATTCCCTTGCTTATACTAGCTTTTTTTAGTGGATTCTGCATCTTTTGGGCAATGAAATAGCAAAATGAAGCTGTGGAAGGGTCAAACTTATCAACATTTTTTCTTGCATCTAGAGTTAGTTGGCCAATTTGACAATTATGGGCTCCCACTAGATAGTTTGTATCTGACATATTCACTTGGCCATTTTTCGTAGAGGACAGGGGAATGGCTCCATAGATAACATTTTTTTACCTGAAGCAGAAAGCTTCTGGAAAGAATGTTCTAGCTAGAGCTAGGTGTTAGTATCAATATGATAGCAGCAAATTGGTGAAATGACTTCCTTTGAAATGGTATACTGACAATATGGAAGTAACAAATGGGCTATCACAATTTATACTTTGTTCACCCATATGTGACTTTAAGATTTTGAAGTCATCAGGATATTCATAAGATGCCAGTACAGCATGGATGTGTGCAACTGTAGGCATTATTCAATATTTGATTATAAATATTGATACAGGTTTAAGTAACTTGCTTTTGACCCTGGCATGAGTAACAGGTAGAAAGCTAGAGCTTCATGCTATTACATTCCTGATGTATGTCTAAAAGTCCATGTCTCAAAATTAATTGTAAATTGCATTTTCAAAAGCTGCTGGTGCATGAATAAGATTATTTTTCAGTGGAAAAAACTAGGTCTGTACTGAAAAAGGCTTATTTAACTTACAGAAAATTGAATTTGAAGTCCCAGTTCAGTTGAAGCCCGGAATGAGCCTGAGTGAAGCCCGTTATCAGCCCGGCATTGGCTTATATCAGGCCTTCAGGCCCGGTCCAAGCCCGCAGGCCTGGGCCGGGCTTTTGCCCTGGGCCCCCGGGCCTAGAAAGTCCCACCTCTAGTCTCTATGGACATGTTCCAGCGCCTCCAAACATGTTCTAACTTCCTCAAAGTCACTCCAACTTCCTCTCACCGTTCCACCGCCTCCTCAAACTGCCTCAAAGTTTCTCTAAGCTCATCTCAAACCTGCTCTAATCTCCTCTCAAGCGAAAGGTGGATTTTCGGAGCAGGTTAGAGGAGCACAAATCTGGTGCACGAAGTTCAATTGATAAACCAAAACGAATCATAGCTCAGTGAGAAACGACGTTTGTGGCAAGTTCATGGTTTTGATTTCAGTGTTTTTTACATTTCCGGATTCGAGGGGGAGGCCAGGGAACATCTTAGCAACTCATCATCATGCTCCTCGCCGCAGCACTTCAAAACTTATGAACGTTTTTCTTCATTTTATCAATTCAACGTTTCAATTGCTTATTTCTTAGGCCCATCTGGTCTGAAGAAATCATCAGGCAAAAATAATACATGAACTCGAAAAATGAAACAAGCTCCATCTCCTGTATTGTCTTGGACATTCAAAGTGGTGAAACTGACTGAAAAATACATTTGAAATCTCTCAAAAACTACTCATCAACTATATTTAGTATTACCTCTTCACTTCAACCACCGCAACACCACGCGTCGTCTTTGTCGTCGTTGAAGAATAGGCACAAAAATACAAGTGTGTGCTATTGCTGTCTTTGAAGAAAAATTCAGCCAAGCAAAACCATGCGATGATTCATTTTAAGAATGCATCTATTGTTTCGCTACACATGATATTGTTTCTTCTATCTTAAACACACGCACTAGAGGGGGGCCTCGGAGCCCCCCACCTGTTTTTCCAGGGTAGCCAGAGAACAGCTCGTAGCCGAAAAACTATACTTTGCCACATTTAACCGAATTTAATAGCGCGTTGAATGGTGAAACATTCTGAAAATCTATCGACAATTTTTTTAATTATAGGCTTTCAAATTCAGACCTGCATTTTGAGATCACCGTAATCGCGCGGTCGAACCAGTTCACTTGCATTGGCCATGGCACAGTGGTGACTTGGGTCATAACGCCATATAACCGATATTATATGTCAAGGTCACTTCACATAAAGGTAAAAGGTCACAAGTCAAGGTCATATAAGCAATTTCAAGGTCACTGATCTCAGTGCTTCCAGGGGCATTCCAGGACAAAACGACCAAAAATATTTCGCGGTATAGCCTAGATTCTGAAGGCGCCCTATAAACCCCCCACCACAAATATTTCAATTTGACACCACCATGTCTAGAAAAATCTGAAACTTTACCTCCGGGGTAGTTTTGGACCAGAAACACGCCTGTGAGAATCTTAGCCCCCCCCCGACCAACGGTGACCGAGTTATAGCCCGAGGCATTTTCGGGAGGTCACCTTGTGGACTCATCTTTGATGCTTCATAACTCAAAAACACATTGCCTGATTAACAAGTTTTGTATATCATTGAACTCGTCTTGAACCTTGCATTATTTTGAAGAAATAAAATCTTAAAAATTTTGACTTTCAATTCGTTTGACCTTTTCTTTTGTGACCTAGCTTGACCTGTTGGCAGTTGAAATTGACCTTTTTGACACCTCAAAAATTCTGCTTCATAAATTATCTTTCCATAATTTTTTTAATGGGTTCTTGCTCTATATTTCAAATTATTACCACCTAAGGTAGGTATGTAGCAGAGTTGTGTGACTCGTGAGTCAGAGTCAGAGTTTAACTCAAATTCCGACTCATTCGACTCCTGAGTTGAGTTGAGTTGAGTCAAAAAAATTAGACAAGTGAGTTGAGTTGAGTTGAGTCGGTTCACAACACGTCAATGAGTTGAGTTTAGTTGAGTTGTGAAGACAGCGAGTTAAATGAGTTGACGAAAGAAGTTGGCTCAGCAGGTAAACATGATGTCAAATAAAAGTGTTTAAATTTGCCTACCTTTTGCAAAACTCCTTTAACCTCCTTTAAATACATTTTCCTCCAGTGTTTCAATTGTTTAACACGCGCCCCGCTGGGGTCCCTTGCATGACGCGCCCCGCTGGGGGGGGCGTTTTTCGCCTCCCCGTATCTCGTTCCCACGAAACCTAAACAAAATTACGGGCGGCGTTAAGCTCCTGACAAGAGGAAGGAATTTATGATAATAATTTTTATTTCAGGTCAATATTGAGGTCAGCATAGGTCAAAGAATGCTCCATGGGCTTACAACAGAGCAGTGTATGTACGTTTCCCTCTGGTCGCCCTCAGGGGAGCTAGAGCATATATTTATGCATCATTGGTTCCTCTCATCGCGGTGAATTGAATGATGTTAATATGACCTTGCTAGGTCAAATAGTCAAATGACCTGGCCCCGACCTAGGTCAGGGTCGCAGAGTGACCTGGTATGGTCGTGTTGCATATCAATCGACTCCCCGTGACAATATAAACACAATAATAGCAAAATGGGAGCTTTATCTCAATTCAGTAAGAAGTTATTGGCAAACAATCACTCCTACTCCCGTGACCTGATATGACCTTTGAGAGGTCAGATGCTCAAAACTCAACTTTATGGTCAAGATCGTGGTAAGAATAGACAGTTTAAGGATTTTCAGCCTTATCTATCCAGTATTTCCTGAAAATGAGTCCATTCTATTTTACCATAGACTTATAGTGGGGTGACCACAAAATTGACCCCACCTTTGGTCACCAATATCGAAATTCGAGATAGCAGATTTGTAGACCGCAATGACCTTATCATATCGTGGAAGTTTCAAACTGATCGGTTTGCTAATGTTCCCTGGGCGCTGCTTCAAACTCGTAATTTTAGGTTTTGAGGTCGGGCCACTTGACCCTGATTGCTCCATGACCTGACATGCCTTAACTCAAAAATTTGGCCAGATGTGTAAAATTGATCAGGGATAAGGTACCATAAGTTTCGTTGTTCTGCTTTCTTCGTGTTTTAGCTATCTGGGAAAACCAGGAGGGGCGATTTCGCCCCCAGCGGGACGCGTGTTAAATAAAAGTTTCAATTTGTTTCAACATACCAATAATCATATGGTTCAATTGCTTATTTTAAAGGCCCATCCGGTCTGAAAAATCCCTATGCACAAATAATACATATAATCGAAAAACCTAACAGTTTCCTTTCACTGGCCTTGTCTTAAACATTTGAAGTGGTGGAACGCACTACAAAATACATTTCAAATCGCTCAAAAACTTATTATCTTCAATATTTAACATTACTTATTTACTTCAAACACTCCAACAACACGCGTCGTCGTCGCTGATTGTGTTGTGTTGTCGTTCGTCAGAGTGGTCGTCTTCTGAGAATAGTGTGCGCCATTGCTGTCTTTGAAGAACAAATTCAGCCGAGTATAGGTTCAAGCTTAACTAGCCTGAAGGCAAAAAGTGTAAACATCACGTGATAATTCATGAAGTGATGCAAATATTTATATACCTACATGCTATATTGTTTCTTTTGTTCTAAATGCGCCGTCTGCCGCCGCTCTTTTCATTTTGCCTTTTGATAGCAGATACCTACTGCTATTAGCATAGACAAATTAGACCCTTGATTAGACAAAACTATTGCGACGCCTTTATCGCAAGAATCAGAGGAATTATTTCATATTACTGTTTTTGTCTGATCAGAGACCGTTGCTTGGCGTCTGTGTTTTATTTGGAAAGCTATACATTGGCAATTTTCTATGAAATCGTTCTCCAATTTTCAAGAGCGATAGGTATGTATTGTATTGGAGGTTCTGAAGGTGATAATTGGGTTGGGTTTTAAATATGAATATATTAAAATACAACACGTTGATAGATTTTCCATTTCTATTGTTCTTTGTCATATATGGTATACTTTTTCTTAAGGTTTGCTGTAGTACTTAGAATTAGCAATTGCAACTAGGTACTCGAGTAATTATTGCTTAAATTTTGATCAAACTCATGGCATATTAATGTTCATTTATAAAAATTACCTAGCATCGTTCTTTAACAGAAAAAAGCAATGCCTCTACCATCCCTACAAATACAGTTTATATCATGTGTTTTAGCCTGGACCTTTTTGACAGTGTGGAGGCTCAATTTTTTGTCTGTGTTGGTGAACCGTGCCTTTTAGGTTCCTTTCCATCATTTCCTGTTTAATATGATTGTCCTTTTGAGTAATTGCGCTGTGTGATTTTTTGCGGCAGTCTGGGTTAAGTTATTTATGGTTGCTGGCTAATTGTCAACCAATGTTTGAATGCCAATGAATTAATTTTGCTTCTTTTATTCTTCTGTTTCGTGTCAGACTTTCTTAACCGTTCTTTTGCTGGTTTATTGATTTATTTCTTAATTCTTATATTATCTACAGATTTCACATTTATTTATTTTATTTTGAAAAGGAATCAAAGTTTGAGTTGAGTTGAGTCGTGAGTTGTGTCAGAGTTGAGTCGGATGAATTTAGCCTTGAGTCAGAGTTGAGTTGACTCATTGAACTCTTGGTCATGAGTTGAGTCGGAGTTGAGTCAACCGCTCTCAGCACTTGAGTTGAGTTGAGTCGACTCAAGAAATTTCTGAAACGCACAACTCTGGTATGTAGACGGTTTTTGACCACTGCAGTAGCACAGTTTTATGTTTAACACCGCAAACAAAGCGATTGCTTTTGGAATCGGTTGCTGGCAATGACATTGCATTGTCTTTACGAAATTTTCATCGTGCAAGCGTCAAAGTGTATGAGAATTAATACGCGCTCACACGGGGGTGGGCAACCGGCCTCTTCAGGTTTCCACAGGTAGTAAAAAAACATTATCGCCCAGCGCCACCGTACTTCATCTACCTCTAACTCGACATTTTTGCAACTTCTGGCAAAATTATTTAGGTAAACTGGCAGGTGGTAGGTACCGTAAATACCGTAGGTCAGCTGGCAACTGGCTGGTGAGAGGATGACCTAAGGTAGGCAGCCGTCCTTATCCTTTGTGCGTCGTTCAACCTTGGTTCCTTAATTAACCCTTCATCGTGGGAGTTGCTCGTTTGGGTGGTGGGGTCGGGGTCTCCGTGAAAAGTTCCTTGATGACTCTAGTGAGACTCCGAAGCCTAAAACCGAACTGGCAACAACTTGGACATGATTTATAATAAAGAAAAATAGCAGCCATTAAAAGTGATAGAAAAAGATACATTGTTTCGAGGGGAGACGAGGGCAAAGGAACTTGCCCTCGTCTTCCTTAAGTAAATGCTTACTTATTACTCCCTATTAAGTAAATACTTATTTAGCCTTGCACCCTTAAACAAATATTTACAAAGATGTCGCGAATTTATCAATAATTGATATAAGTATAACTTATCCTGTAAGCACCACTAACTCACAATTACGTTGTTCCCGGAGATGAAAAATAGTATCGATACAAGGTGACTCAGTGAAGCACAACATACCTTTGAGAGGATTCATACAATATAAAAAATGTGTCTGAAAGGCTTTCATTCCCAGGGGGTAATTTGAATCTGCTCATATATGCGAACAAATGTTGTTCTGAAATCATAACGCATTCGACTTGGCCACTTGAACAGGTTGCCTTATATGATATTTTTAAAAGGTGATTATGTTATAGCCGACACGGGTCCCAGTTCAACCACCACTTCAAAAGGCTTTTTATTTGTGTTTTTTAATGATTAGGGGTGGGAAATTTTGAAACAATATCGAGAGCCACTACGTGAAAATAAATAGCAAATTGTATCATGTGTTTTAGTCCTCTCACAAGCCCTTCGAACTACATTGAACCAAGAAGTAGTGCTTGAAATGAAAAAAGAGAACATTCAAAGGATGTTTTACCACTTTTATCACTGTTTCCACGTTTCATTGCAGGCGTTCGGGCACCTACAGATATAATTCCACACTCCTGGTGCCTTGTATTATCATTGAAGAATAAGGAAATACACTGAGATGCCTTCAGCACTGACACTGACTTTGTCCTGCACAAACGCACATTCATTCACCTGCAGTGATGGCCGTCAGACCACTCATTACTCAAGCCAAATAATTTATACCAGTATATTTAATATTTCCTTTGCATTGGAAATTCACCATGACTAAATTTGCGACCATTCGCGCAGCACCCATAAAAGAAAGTCTTCTTGCACAGCACGACACTGTTTGATTCAAACATAGGTATACGAAACCCGAACCTCTCTTCCTTTGTTTGTAGAGATTTAATGAACAGTGATGGATGTCTTATTTATCGCTGGTATTCTATGAGAATTTTGATTCATTTTTCTATAATTGCATTGGCGAACAGACTTTGGAGCTGTCTGGCAACATTGACTATGCTTAATTGTGGAATGTGCAAGAACTTAATCGTGCTGAAAAATGTATGCGTATGAAAAGCATGTGTGCCTTTGGCATCACGTATTTTACCTTTCACTGGACTTTTTAAACCATCGTGATATGTTGCCGGTTTGGCCGTGCTCTTGATATGGTCGCAGGCGCCCTTGCTGTGAGACGTAGTGAAAACGCTTCATTCACATATTTCAATTTTGTTTCGATATAACTTTTACACTGGAATTAAACTTTTGTATTGCTTTAAAATCGTGTGCATGGCGGCGCAATTTGATGAAGTTAATATTTTTGCATTGTGCAGCACAGCTCTCCGTCAGGACATGTACATTCGTCAGTCATTTTTATCACTTCATGCTCCAGGCATAAGTCCTGAAGAAAAAAACACGAGCCATCGCAGGCTCCGTGATATCACACAGGCTCCGTGGCCTAATTGTTGGTTATCTCTGCTGTCCATTAAATCATGAAGAATGAACAGTCCACTGAGAGCAACGGCGCTAAATAGCCCTTTTAATCTCTACCGACAATGTTACATACAATCGTTTGGTCGGGTCACCTTTCAGGTCACTCGAGGTCAAAGTATTCCTCACAGGAACACAATGGAAAGCTAAATTATGTGTTTCGGAATTTTTTTTTAATTTCGGAATTAACCTGCTTTATGACCTAGAGCCTGACCTAGAGCCGGGCTTATTTCTGTATGGTAAAAAAAATAATCAAACTGCAGTGGAAAGTCAGACGCGGCACCGTAAAAATAAAACCTCCATAACAATTTTCGACAATGTTCAATTCTCGCAAGTTATCAAAATTTACCAATTGCCCCATGCATTTCTAATGGAGAGATCGTGACCTTGTCCCAGGTTATTGATATGGAAATCCTGCTACGAACAATTATATTGCTCGGTGACCTTACTATGTGATGTGAATCTAAGTACGATAGATTAAATGTGATCTTACTGATGCACCTCCAAAGTTTGTTTTCGAGGTTAGGTCTCTTGACCTGGGTTGGCGGTCGGACCTGATATGACCCAAACCTAAAATGTTGCCAAAAGCTGCAAAAATGTCGAGTTAGAGGTAGATGAAGTACGGTGGCGCTGGGCGATGATTTTTTATACTACCTGTGGAAACTTGAAGAGGCCGGTTGCCCACCCCCGTGTGGGCGCGTGTTGACTCTCATACACTTTGACGCTTGCACGTTGAAAATTTCGTAAAGACAATGCAATGTCATTGAAAGCAACCGATCTCAAAAGCAATCGCTTTGTTTGCGGTATTAAACATAAAACTGTGCTTCTGCAGTGGTCAAAAACCGTGTGCATACCTACCTTGGGTGGGAAAAGTTTGGAATTTATAGCAAAAACGCATTTTGTAAATTTTTTATCGAAAGATGAATTATGAAGAAAAATGTTTGAGGTGTCAAAATGTCAATTTCAACTGCCAACAGGTCAAGCTAGGTCACAAGAGAAAAGGGACAAACGAATTAAAGGTCAAAATTTTTGAAATTTTATTTTTTTCTTCAAAATAATGTATGGTTCAAGACGAGTTCAATGATATACAAAACTTGTTAATCAGGCAATGCGTTTTTTAGTTATGAAGCATGAAAGATGAGTCTACAAGGTGACCTCCCGAAAATGCCTTGGGCTATAACTCGGTCACCGTTGGTCGGAGGGGGCTAAGATTCTCACAGGCGTGTTTCTGGCCCAAAACTACCCCGGAGACAAAGTTTCAGATTTTTCTAGACATGGTGGTGTCAAGCCTTGGTCGATCTGTCCTGGAATGCCCCTCCGGTCAAATGGCGTTACCCGGTCTGAAATATATCATACTATGGCGTCATAATTAAGATACCTCAATGCAAAGGTCAAGGTCAAAGGTTTTCGGGAAAGGACAAACCTCATTTCCCGCCAAACAGTTGCTATAGTGCTGGTCATATTGTACATTATAAGAAGTATACCATATTTTGACCTTATAAGTCATTGACCTTGAATGACCCAAATCATTCTTGAATCATTGACCTTGACCCCAAAACTCTAGGGAAGGTTATTTGCGACCTTACCTCTATGATCCTGATCCGTCTTTAGATTATTCCCGCCAATTTTCCCGCATAATCACGGCATTTTCATCTCGGTCCCCAGTCTGACTAAGATTTGACCTTTATAACCTCGTTTGAACTTGAAGACATTGACCTAAGTCAATAAAGATTGGTCATGATGTAGTTCACCATAACCCCCACCCATCCCCCCTTAAATGGCGTTTTTCTACGTTACTTCGTTTCCGAGATCTTAGGGGGGCCTACCAGGCCCCCTCCAGTGCGAGTTAGTGCCATACCCCTCTCCAGTGCGGGTGTTAATGCGCCGTCTGCAGCTGCATCACTGCCTATTAAAACCAGCAATGTCTACTTTGCCTATTAAAACAGGTCTTGATTAAAACCAGACATTGCTATTGGCGTAGGAAACTCTGACCTTTGATTTGATGAAAATGTTCAAAAGCCATTATTGCACGTATCAGAGAAAAGATTTCCCTTTACTGGTTTTGTAAGCAAAAAAATGGGAAAGCCATGCATTATAAATTTTCCTATTGAACCGTGCTGCTATTTTGAACAGCGACAGGTATGTTGTAGTACTTTACTGGAGGTTTTCAAGCTGAGAATTGGATTGGTGTAAAAAATTTGAATACATTAAAATAAAATACGTATATCCAGGGGCGCCGCCACATAAATTTTACAGGGGGGACGGACCCGGGTGGGTGCTGACACGGGGAGGCGAATTTTGAGCGTATTCGGTACCTGGCAACATTCATGACAATGGACCCAAAATTTGGGGGGACGTCCCCCTGGTTGGGCAACAGGGGGACATGTCCCCGTCCCCCCCTCTCGCTTTCGGCGCCCATGCGTATATCAAATTTCCATTTGTATTGTTATTTGTCATATGTGGTATACTATTTCTTAGGTTTTGCTGGAGTTCTTGGAATTTGCAGTTGCAGCTCCTCCAGTAATTATTGCTTAAATTTTCATTCAGCGTAGGTATGACATAGGAATGTTTCAATTAGCAAAATTACCTGCCATCCTTCTTTAGGAGAAACTAAAAGCAATACCTATATTATTTCTACAAATGCAGTATATATCATGAGTTTTTTTAGCTGGGAGATTTTCTGATAATATGAGATGCAATTATTTGCGTGTGCTTGGTATAACCTCAACCCTTTTAGGCTCCTTTTTATTCTATGTACCTAAAGTTAAAAGTGCAATGCTCTCTTCAGAAATAATTGCAACATGATGTGGAAGTTTTATCTGGCAGTGAGTCTGAAAGAATTAAAAAAAGTAATTCATAGTTGTTGGGTAATTGTTTGTTGGAATGTTAATTAATACATTTTCCATCCATTAATATTCAGTTCTCTGTTTTATTTTCTGTATGGCTTGTATTTTTACGGTCTTTTTATTTATTCATGAATTATCATTATGTATGTATTTATCATTTATTTATTTTGTTTTGAAACCGAGTCAAAGTTTGAATTGAGTTGAGTCGTGAGTTGAGTCCGAGTTGAGTTGACAACATTTAAGCTTGAGTCGGAGTTGAGTCGGCTCCTGAAATATTGACGGTGAGTTGAGTCAGAGTTGAGTCAACCCCTGTCAGCACGCGAGTTGAGTTGAGCCGAGTAAATGATTCTGAAACGCACAACTCTGCTAAGGATGAGCTTTAAAAGGGGAAAACATAAAATTTGCGTCCACTTGCAGCTATGTGCTCCATATTACACATAATAGCTCAAGTTTTGGTTGTAACGGCCGGCTGTAGCGCTAAGGCATGGCAATGGCTGATTGATTCTGCAGCTGTGCCTGAAGATGCACTACTCACAATCTGTTCGGTGAGCGTAAAAACAATCAACACGGGGGTGCCTCCGCTATTTGAATGTGCAGGGATTTGGCCTTCGTTGAGCGTCACGTTTGGATGGTGAGGGTTGACCGTGTTCTTAGGAGCAGGAGGGAAATCCACCTTTCTTAGATGTGTTTGTATCCAGAAATGCTTCTGGTGGTCTCTGCACACACGTATACCGAAATGTATACGTGCTTGTACACTGAACACGTGTCTGTACTACTGACCTGTATATTCCGGCCACTTCCCACCACGCCCCATCCATTCAGGAGGAAGTGATATCAAACATTTTTCAGAGCTAAACGTATCTGCAGCACTCCCGAAAGCCAAAAAGATGAAGGAAGTAACGTAAAACGGATTCTCCAGAACAACGGTAAGAGTACCACCTTCATTCAGAAAGCTATTTCAAACTCGTCTCGTAAATTTGCTATCCAGGAACAAATATCAAACTACAACTGCCCCTTTTATGTCCCCTTACCATATTTAAAGGGAGTGAGCGAGCCTATCGCCGTCTGCTAATGGATAACAATACCATTTTGAGACACTCATCACGCAAAATTCGAAATTCCCTAGTCAAGACCGTGTATGACCGTGTAAGACCTGAGGACAAAAAGGGGGGTGGCTTACAAAATTACGTGTAAGTGCGGGAAAACTTACGTGGGTGAATATGGACGTCCATTGAAGGGAATGTGGCACCTTCATAACGTGATTTTAACTGAGATAGCCAAGTTGTAAAGCAAGTCGGAAAACCCGGTACTCCATATGTCATTTGTTTTGGAACTCGATATTTCCGTAGAAAAAAGCTAAAACCTTCCAGACACCAGCCCCCTCATCAGCCCGTCGCCGGGCGGCCATTGTTGTGAGCTGCTGGTGTGACGACTTATGCTGACGTCACGACGATGAGCACCAGCCAATCGAAGCCCTTGAAGGGTTCAAGTATGGTAGCGGTTGCCAGATCGTGACATCATCCACAGGCTGATATTTATTTCTTTTTCTAGAGGAGTATTTTTAAAAACAAAATATTGAGCTTATTGTAAATTTTTTCAGAGAAATCATAAGTGGTTTCATTTTGTTCAGCTAAAAGTGCGCCTAACTGCACTAAATTCCAGGATTCGACCAGGGTACCACATTCCCTTTAAACGTCCGCATAGGTGTTCGTGAAATGCACAACCAAAAACAATCACCTATTTACCCCACAAGGCAGGAAATCTGGCCTAAATCAGCAGCTGGATAAAATAAACCGTTCGGGAGGCTTTGGAGATTCGTGAGTGCGGGTCAGAAATGAAGCAGGGGTGGGGAAATTTACCATCAACATGATTTAGGACATCGTTTTGGGGTGACAAGTATGATATACGTGCAATGTGCTCTCTCACTTACTTCCTAAACTGTAGTGACATGTGAAATGTGAATACGATATCCGCACTATTTGTAATTCCTCGTTATCTTCCTTTGCATTCAAATGTTTGTTCCCGCGTTGTTATTTTTGTGGTCGGTTCTATCTCGCATTAGGATTCGTATTTATAGTGTCAGCCCCACGCAAGCTGCTAGACGAAACGAAATGAGCCAAACGAAAAAATTTAAAGGCTATTTTTACATAATCTAGAGTGCTTTTTATATGTTTTACCAGTGTTCAAGGGCCAGCAAAACGCTTCCAAATATATGGTTAAATTTCTCATTTTTTATTTCAAGCCTCAGTGTTGGTCCAAAAAAGTGAAAAGAAACGTATGTTCACAAATCGCTTAGCATCATTGTGAGCTTATCGTTGAGCTTAAAGCAAGCCAAATCAAGAATGTATGCTGAATCTTTTGTAGTCTATCGAGATGAGTTTTGGCGACCCCCTCAAATTACACAGCAAAATTCCATAATATATCAAATGCTTCCGAAATAAGCCGCCAAGATTGGTTCGGATTTCAACTTTCCACACGCCCCCGCTCCGAATGGCCACCTGAAGGGATGGAATCATTCGACCTAGTGCCGTATTCGTCTTCCCAACAATATGACTCAGATGGTTCACAAACGTCAATTTGGAATCTGAAGGGATTTGGAATCCCACATGAAGGTCAAGGTCATTGAACCGAGTATTCTAGTTAGATGACATTATTCAGTATGACGTATTGCTATGACTTTATAGCGTTTGGGACGTACTGCTATGACTTCATAGTTAAGGCTACTGAATGTCAAAGTCAAGTTCAAAGGTTTCTTTTCAAGATCGAGGCCTCATTTCCCGCCCAAAGGCTGCCATAGTGCCAGTTATACTGTACATTATTGGGAATATGTCATGTTTTACGCCAAAGGTCAGTGACCTTGAATGATCTTGACGTAGACATTCTAGAGATAATTGTGTAGGACCTTACCTCTATGACCTTAGTCTGTTTTAGTGTGTTTCCCGGCTATTCCCGGGTGCTATAATAATAACGGTATTTCCCGATAGACTTCCAGCACGGCACAGATTTCACCATTACGACCTCGTTTGACCTTGAAGGTATTTGGCTGTATTGTAGATCACCATCGCTCCCACACACTCTCAAACGACCCTTCTTCTAGCCCTCTTAGTTTTTAAATCTCGGGAGGGGGCTTTCTGGGACCCCTCCACTGTGCGTGTTGATTTATCGATATATTTCTCAACTTGATGTTTTCAATGGTGACAGTAAATGGGTGACGATGCCATTATGTCACAGTATTCTGACTCGTGACCAGAGGCTATCCCAGACATGGCGTTTGGGACTTTAACTGGAAACCTTTGCTCGGTAATAAAAATAATCATAATATTTTTGATAATTGGTTTCTGGACTGAGTATTAATTCGGTTGTTTGCTTCATTCCATTAAAATCGATGCAATTGCCATTCCTTTCAAGGAAACTTTTTCTGAAAACCCCCAAAATGAAAGCATGATAAACAATGGAAACCGAAGACTAGGTCCGAAAAAGTCGGAACCGTAACGACGCGTCGACGCTTCGCTTTTTCAAAATACCGACGCGTTGATTTCACTCTGGTGCACGAATTTACTGCCCTACGCAGTATCCGGTGTTCTGTTACGCTTCCTGCGTTTACAAGCATCCTCTTTCTCACGCAAAGTCAACCTGACATCAGTATCCTGACGCAAAGCCAGCCTGACTTCTCATGATGTCATTTGTAATTCCAAAGAGCCGTTGGTGCTTCTTCGTTCTCGCTCAATGGAGAAGAAGCGACACCGTATGACCCTGGCAGTTGGCGCGTCGTCAAACTCACAATTATTATTATCAATGGGGAAGAAATTAAAGAATACAAAAAAGCTTCATATCTTAGTCATATAGCAAAAGAAAGATCTTACTGTTTACGAAGATATCCTCAGGCAGAGAAGGCTTCTTTTTGCCAGGAGAAATGCTCTCATTCGGAAATGCAATGTCTGCTCCATAGGGTGCCGGATATCCCAGGTGCACCCGGGTGCCGGATATCCCAGGCACACCCTAGCGGCGGGGTATACCAGGCACACCCTAGCGGCGGGGTATACCAGACACACCCTAGCGGCGGGGTATACCAGACACACCCAAGCGCCGGGTATCCCTGGTACACCCCATCACCGGGTATCCCAGGCACACCCTAGCGGCGGGGTATACCAGACACACCCAAGCGCCGGGTATCCCAGGTACACCCCATCGCCGGGTAATTTCAGGTACACCTGGACGCCGGGTATCCCAGCTGCACCCTTAACCGGGTATCCCAGGTACACCCGATCGCCGGGTATCCCAGGTACACCCGATCACCGGGTATCCCAGGTGCACCCGGGCGCGGGTATCCCAGGTGCACTCGGGCGCCGGTTGCTTTGAAGCGAGTAAACTGAACTTATACTGGCGTTAGATCTAAGCTAACGAGGGCTCCTCATAGATCAGGTATGAGGACGCCAGCGGTGACGCGAAATATGCGCTGTGTTGTTTCGGCCAGGAGCTGAACCTGAATGTTTGGGTGTAGAGTCTATTTACCGTGGCCATTCAGGTTTTATGAATCTTGAAAAATATTGCTGTTTCTGTCTTTCTAGATGGGGTTCAATTTCGGGTCACAATGAGTTAGTGATTATTAGAAATAACAAATATTGCGTGTTGAGCCGCAGACAGTTGTTATATTTCGATGTGTCTCTCGTCTCGCCTTCCACAAGTAGTTATGACTGAGAAATGCCAGCTATGAGGTGGAGGAATTTCACAGGTATTTCTCCTCTTCCTGGTGATCTCGAATCTCATTAGAGCCATCGTTATTGAAATTTTCTTCTCCACAGGTGAGCTCCTGAGCACGTCATCCAGTGCCGTCTACTTTTTCGAGCCCTTCTTCTACCACGTGCGGAACAACATCAGCCTGTCTTCCCTGCCAGACGAGCTGATCGCCGGCGTGCTGAGGCAGCTGCTGACCTGCCAGCTCCAGCGCTCGCCTGTCATGCGGGAGGCTCGGTTCCGGCGCTTCATCTGGAAGTCAGACGGCTCGGACGCGCGGCTCACTCCCAGCACAAGGCTGATGGAGAGACGGTGTGGGGCCTCCTTCAGCAGGGTGGTGAAAGTGGTACGACCCAGTCTGACCTCTGTACTGACCTTGCTACACGACCCTCAGCTGGGACCGCATGTACGGGTGGTGCACCTGGTGCGGGACCCGCGCGGTGTCGTCAACTCACAGCTCAACAACTCCGACATCTGGCCGGCGGTTCGACGCCGCCCCACCGCCATCTGTGGCCGTCTCACTCGCGACCTGGCCGTCGCCGGCACGCTCAGTGACCCGCGATACACGCGAGTCCATTACGAGGACCTGGCCCTGTACCCGCGGGAGACGGCCGCGCGGCTGTTCCGAGCTATCGGGCTGCCGCCGCCGCCCAGCCTTCAGACCTTCCTGGCTCGACACTGGAACCAGAGCCAGCCAGTACCGGTGGACCGACTGCCGCTGCCCCGCAGGGGACATGTCGCCCCGCCAGCTCAGTCGGTGGCGAAACTACATACGGATGAAACGCGGTCGGAAGGCGGCCCAGGCGTACTTCAGTACGACGCGGGGTTCCAGTTTCGATCCGTTTCACTGGCGGCGGGATCTCCGGCCGGAGTTACGGCGACGCATCGAGAGCGACTGTGCAGACGTGCTGGACTTTCTCAGGACTGACCCGAGCGCCAAGCACGTGCGAGATCTGAGGCAGAGTCTTTGAGTGTGTTTGAGCTAAGCTGGAAACTGACTGCAGTAAGGTACCTGCTCAGGCTTCTACGTCGCCTTCCTTGCTCGATAAAGTGATTATGAATCGTAAAAGTGTCCTTGTGTGTTTCATTGAAGAAGAGTTACCAAGCCAAAAGTGGCTGCTAGTGCTGTCTCCCCTGTCATGTGTGTTAATTACCTTATATATATTATGTGACGAGTTCTCTAGACACCAGGTATGTTGAGTTCTAGCTATGGGCAGATGTCGGGCCGAGGTGCACTGGTTATCGGCAGATGTCGCGGGGGGTTTTGGCCCAGGCTCGCTGGTTATCGGCAGATATCGGGCCCAGGCTCACTGGTTATCGGCAGACGTTGGGCCCAGGCTCACTGGTTACCGGCAGATTTGGGACCAGGCTCCCTGGTTATCGGCAGATGTCGGGCTAATGCTCACTGGTTATCGGCAGATGTCGGGGCCCATGCTCACTGGTTATCGGCAGGAGTCGAGCCCAGGCTCGCTGGTTATCGACAGATGTCGGGCCCAGGCTTACTGGTTATCGGCAGATATCGGGCCCAGACTCACTGGTTATCGGCAGACGCTGGGCCCAGGCTCACTGGTTCTCAGCGAATGCTGGGTCCGGAGTAAAGGCTCCCCTGCTCGTGCCCGACCCAGGCCGATCCTCTACAACGCAAGCTGGAAACAAGCGGGCCCGTTTGGGAAGCTCAGCAATGCAACAATACTGGGCTTGAAATACGTCGTCGGCATGTGATGGTAGATGACTAATTTTGGCTACAACCAGCCGAGCTTGGGTAGCCATACACAGCTCGGGTAAAAATAATTTTGTCTGCAACCAGCCGAGCTTGGGTAGGCATACACAGCTCGGGTAAATTAATGCATCAGGGTAGGTTGGTGCTCTTTCAATTTGCATTGCCCGCTTATTTCGAAGCGTTAGAAATTAACGAATCTAAGATCATTGCGGCTGTAAAGAGTCATTTGCGTATATTCCTTTCACTCTCAACTCGCTGTTTATTTGCAGTTTTAAGGATTTGCTCAGTACGATGGAAAATGATGGAAAAGAAAAAGGTGAATCGCAGCGCCATCTATCACAAACTGAAGCGCATCAGCTGCAGGTATTTTAGTTCCTGGTGGCGTCACTATTCTAGGTGGCGTTACGATGTGCCCCACGGCCGCGAGGCCTGGTCCGCTTCTCAGTTCTGGTGTTCGCACGCATTTGACTATGGACCGGGTGAAGCATCGTTGAGCTAGTAGATCAGAGTATTAATCGTTAGCCATGTGTGTGCGGAAAATAGATACACGTACACACTCTGTTATTTACAGTTTCCTAAGTGGTCATCAGACCGCCACCAAGACTTCCGGCAGGGGCGTCGCCACGGATTCTTTATGGGGATGGACCCAGCCCGGTGACGGCCGGGGAGTAAGCAACGTTAAATTTCTTCTCGGCTTTGGTAGCCATACCCGACACGTGTAAATTTCCAATAGTCATACCAATCGATGACGCTCTACACTGTTCGGCAAAGCGTCATCGAGGCAGCTCATTATATTGCATTTGGTAGTGCTACCAAGTGCTCACTTTCTGTAGTCTACGTCGACAGGCGGGAGAAAATGCTACAATGATCAGTCGAGTGCAACAATTCTCTGGGTGATGTCCTCCTAGCTGGCCAGCTGGGGGAGGGGGAGCGTCCCTGTTCCCCGCTTTCGACGTCCATAACTATCTGTTCCAGCACTTCCTGCAAACTCCTCCAACCTCCTCTCGAAAAAAATATAACACCTATAAATGTAAATACTCAATAGAAAGCTAGAGTGAAACGTTCTACCCTTCTAGGAGTGGTTAGAGGAGGGCGGAGGAGTCACTGGTGCTGACCCTATTTGGGATATTAGAATGGCGGCATTGATTAGCAAAAGCAGCGCCTCTACCCTTAGATTGATTGGAGGGGTGGGGAGAAACACAAAGCAGCCTCAAACAGTGTTTATGCCACAGAACATGGGTCCAGTTGCAAATCCAACCCCCCTCTTACTTCTGTGGACAACAGTGGGTGACCTTCGGGTGATTCCGCGTCAGATTGATCAAGTTAATCCCCAACCCCCTCTGATTTCATGAAAATTCGTGATTTGCGTCTACATTGTCTCATAACACCAAATGCATATTTGCATGCCCCAGTGACCCATTGGGTCGGATCTATTGATCATCGAAGTTCAATAGTTTTTATTAACTTGTCAATGTAGTGAAAATATATCCGTTATGAAAAAGTAAGTTACACTTATTTATCACAATCACTAATATACGTCCTACCATCCTGTGACCATATCAACATTTCATTTGTCTCACACCCATAACGAAAATGTTATTTATTATCGATTTGACGCGGAGGGACGGCTATGACAGTTGAGATCTCAACACCTTGTGTTTTTGTTTAACCCGCGCCCCACCGGGGTCCGGCGCCACCTTCGCCCCACCGGGGGGCCATCGATGGCCCCCTCTAACTCCGAAAATATGGGCGTTAGCGCAAATCTGCAAAGTGCAATAGAAAGCTCGCGTGAATTCAGTAAGAAATTACTTCGCATGTTTTAGTGCTCAGGTCAATGGTTTGACCTCCAGAGGTCAAATTAGGTCAAGATCGGCTATTTTCACTCAAATATGCAATGATTAAGCAAACTGGGCATAACTCTTATGTCATTAGAGCTATTGAGGCCTGGTAAAGTACATTTGATAGCAAATTGCCAGTACTTTTTCCGCTATGTGGAACGTAAAGACCTCCCACCAGTGGTTTGACCGCCAGAGGTCACCTCGTGACCTAATATGACCTGAGGTCACGAAAGGTCAAAAAGTGACCTTGCCGTATATCAAATGAAAGCCAGTGACAAGACAAACACGATGGTGTTTGTTTCACCGCTCTAGCTCAATTAGGTCAAAAGTTATTGTCAAAATACTGTTTGTGACCTCTGGTGACCTTGGATGACCTTGGAAAAGTCAAAGGGCAAATATGACCCCTGGGATCCGTGAAAGGGTGTCCAAAAACGTTGTTCTGAGCAGTCTGAGTATTTGCAATCATTTTTGTGGCTTTTATATCATGAAATAGCTTTTCCCATGCTTTTCCAATGGGAGAGGTCGCCTCGTGACCTGACCTCAGGGCACGAAATCGAAAAATCCCGGATATACACCTTGTAGACCCTGGAGGGTCATGAGGTGTAGGAAGTTTCAAATCGATCGACTTTGAAATGTAGCTCTTACAGAGCTCTAAAGGTGAAGTGAGGTGACCTTGGTTGACCTCGTCTGGTGACCTGACCTTGGGTGACCCGGGGTAAAAATTTCAGGGATGATGGGAAAATGATGCAGTGAGAGGTAGAGCCCTCAACCGCGGTGCTGCGCCTCGTCGTTTTTCTGCTATCCCGGAAAAACCTTAGGGGCCATCGATGGCCCCCGGTGAGGGTTAAGGCTAGAAGGCTCATATGCAAGGACTGGTGAGATCTCTACATACTTAAGTTTTCAGTGGTTTACAAAATTGTTTCCATCAGGTAGGTTCGTGGCGAGTGTCGAGCAACACCGGGGCCACGTTGCTTTGCCGCCAAACAGAAATAGGCGCCCAGTCAACCGTTTATCATAGGTAATGGAGAAGCTATCAACAGTGGAGGTAGCATTCCGAACAGTTTCCGATGCAAGCTATGTCACTGAGTCATGCTCATGTTGCATCAGCAAGGGGAAATTGGTATTATTTCATTTTCCATGAATTGTCAACGAAGGTTTCGATGTTGCAGATTATTAAGCATGTTTTTGTCAGTAAAGATAGTGTACCTATGCCACTTCTGTCTCAGGCACAATTTTTTACTTACTTTAATAAGTGAATGGGACTTATGCATTTCCATGGGATTTTTATGATTTTCCGGAAAAGTCTGAAAAATACTTGTGCAATGTTTCAAGCGCGGCTCTTCCTCAAATACATATACAGATTAAATCAAATCATGCGGAACAAACACAAACGGAGATATAGAATACAAGGGCCGAATAAGTAAATAAAAGCTCGTGATAAAAGCACAAGCAGGAGAAAATTACCACTAAGTAAGCTCAATAAGAGCATACCCTCAGAGTCTAAGGGCCCATTCACATTTGCCAGAACTTGCCGGCTGAATGTGCCAATACTTTTTGTTGTCCGTCTCTTCACGTCCCCAGAGATTTGCTAAGAAAACAACAGTTCTAAACATCCTGTCAATTTATAATCCTGCTCCTCGCCTCAGCACTCCAAAATCTATCAACATTTGAAACCAGCAGTGGCCATAAAAAATTATTGGAAGAAACATTAAAGAATCCGGGAAAACTAGCTAAGACCTTTTTCCGTATTTAGTTTCTTACTGCTTGCCGAAGAAAAGTGCAGTTCCTCGTTTCATTCATGAATTCATTCTAAAAAGCATTTCTAGGAAGCTCAATTCGAGGTCTTGCGAAGAATTTGCTATTTTACTTATCGCTTACCTGCCTGATTCTGAGGGGCTACGCCCGAATATATAATCCCAGATTATTAGATCCATTTCGCATCCAGGACTCGAGGCGGCAAGCCATTAGACATCCTGCCAACTTATAAGCATGCTCCTTGCCTCAGCACTCAAAAATCTTCACAAGCTTTTGTAAATTCGTTGGGCAGAAATCTTGGACTTTGCTAGATGTGAATGTGCCCTAATAAAGGAAAAACATAGCTATCATGTCATTTCGAATTACCATCAACACTATTTTATTACAAATGAGCAGGATGAACACTTACCAGTGCAACGCTTAGTGCACTATGCAACTTTTCCTATCCCTTGATAATAACTTTAACGATTTGACGGATAATAAAAAGCTACGTGTGGTAGGTAAGTATGAAAGTGGTGTGATGAGTTAAAATGATGAATGACATCTGTATAATAAGTAGAGATCTGTGTTTTCGGATTACAACATGCTCGCTGATGTTAAGTTCGATGACATCCTTGTAAGAACGCGTGATTTCTAAACTGAGTGAGGTGTCTGTCGTGCTTTGTACGGTTAAATCACGAACAAATTATCCAACAAATCACGAACGCCCTATTTAGTCTAGAAATTGTTGGTACTTGCATTGATGTCGCCGAACTTAAAATTACTGAGTCTACTGGAACTCGAAAACACAGACCAAGCAAATCAAATCACGAAGAAACCACCGAAAAAAATCATGAACACCTCATTTAGGTTATAGGTATATTATTTTTCCGTAAGGTGTACTTTCCTTATTATTGTGTAATGTATAGGAAGGGCTGCGTTATGCACCAAGCATATAAGTGTAATATTCGTTTGTAATGGCATGGTGTTGATGGTAATTCGAAATGGGATGGTAGCTGGTATGTTTGCTCTTATAAGACTGTGGGGTGTAACTTTGAAGGGGGCTAAACCAACGTTTGGGGGCTAAATCGAGAAAAAATCGGGAAAACGTGGCACTTTTACAAAACGGCTAAAATTTGGTCTTAGAGGCAAAAGATACTATTTTAAGCTTTGGAGGGGGCCACGGTCCCTTTGCCAACCCCCATCCCTTGAATCTGCCAATAAGGCATGCCAATATTGAACTTATTTGCATGGGCTTATTCCTCCTGCTTTTGTATTTCTGATTTCTCCTGCTTGTGCCTACATCACGAGCTTTCTCAATTTGTTCTCCAAATGTTTTCTTTGTATGTAATATGTATGTAAGAGTGCATTCAAATTCGTTTGTAATGGCATGGCGTTGATGGTAATTCGAAATGGGACGGTAGCTGGTATTTTACTCTTATAAGACTGTAAAGGTATGCCATTGGCGGATCCAGGAGCATTAGGAAAAGGGGGTCAGACCAACGTTTGGGGAGGCTAAATCGAGAAAAAAACGGAAAAGCATGGTATTTTTTAAGAAAAACAACTGGTATAATTTGGTTTGGGGGAAAGGTATTTCGTTAGGCTTTGGAGGGGGCCACGGCCCCTTTGCCTACCCCATTCCCTTGGACCCACCAGTGAGGCATGCCAATATTGAACTTATTTTCCGTTTTATTCCTCCTGTTTTTATCCCTGATTTATCCTCCTCGTGCTTACATCACGAGCTCTCTCAATTTTTTTCCAAAACTTGTTCTTTGTATTTGTGTATGTGCCTGTCTCTTACGATTTCATTTACCCTGTGCGTGTTTGAAAAAGAGTCGCGCCTGAAATATTATAGACGTATTTTTTTTGCGTTTTTGGACTTTGTTCTTTAATGAACTAGCTGCTATTCCTCATCACCCTCATCAATCACTCAATCCATCATCTTATAAATATTTTACGGCCAGGAGAAAACTTATTTACTAGGAGGAAACTTATATCAGGAGAAAACTATTATACTCATTTTTCGTCGTCTCAAACAAACTCTGAAAGTACAACCACTGTCAAATTTGTACTTTGCTGTCACGTGCATGAACTGTTTCGTTACCGGATCCATTAGATGTACTCCATTAGGTGCACCTCATAAGAAAAAGCGATGCTGGCTTGAAACCCACGTTAGTATATAGGGCGGTCGAACTCTGCAGACGCGCTTGGTGGTACGGAGGAAACTGAAATTGAAGCGGTTAGTTACACATTCCCGGAGCCAGAGAAAAGTGCGACGCAAATGGCGCCGTTTGGGTGGTCCCGGCCGTCGGGGCCCATACCCTGTCATCAACGCTGTTTAGCTCAGAACGGGCAGGGTGGTCGCCGACTGAACTGCGAGACTCAGAGGCGCCTCCAGCCAAGCGAGCCGCACGCGGACCGCCTCAGCTGGCGCATAAATCAACTCTGTGACTGAATCGCTCCTGGTGCACAATCTTTGGATTCCAAATTCTACAGTAGAGCTGAGATTACCAGTTCT
The DNA here is from genome assembly GCA_034440635.1 of Lepas anatifera. Lineage (NCBI taxonomy): Eukaryota > Metazoa > Arthropoda > Thecostraca > Lepadidae > Lepas > Lepas anatifera. Next base: position 61,164 of record JAOTON010000450.1, read on the forward strand.
CTCCTAGACAGATATCAATGAGTGTGTGTTGCAGTGTCTGTGGTGGCTGATGGTGGGAAGGCGCACACGCACCGGGGCACAAAAAGTCTAATCCTGCCAACATAGCTTGGGAAAATTTTGAAGAACCGGGGTGCCAGTAAATGTTTTCATTTTTTCTTCTGCAATAGGTGTGGTCTTGTTACAAGTAGACATTATGATTTGGGGACTCTTCCACTTTTGACGTTTTAGCTGTTGGTCTTACCTATTACTTGTGGGCTATCTGATCACTATACATTAAAATATATATTGGAAGTTCTGGTAAGGTTTTTTTCTGGAGGTAATTTAGAACGTGGATTTTTGCCCTGGAGCTGTTTCGTCCCACGGAAATAACATGTTTTCCTCGGTAGTCCGTCCGTTACATGGTGTTGACTAGCAGAAACTGCTTTCAGCCATTTTACACAAATCACGAGCCGGGGAAGATTCTGGGATACCGAGCCGGGGAACTCCAGTGCCCATAGTCTTTCAGCATTCATTGGAAGCTGATCGGAGGCAGGGGAAAACATTCGGGGATGCTCATAAACCGACGATCGCATTACGAATTGTTGTAAACAACAATACAAAATGAAGTGCGCCAGGCTCGTCAACGTAGCGATAACTGCTTACGTTGTGGATTTGACGTTCGTCGCGAGGAAGCCTGACTGAAAAGAAGAGAAGTAAGAGAGAGCAGCTTGTTTAAAGTATTTATTAGAACAGTAGCTCCATCTCAATTAGGAAGGTAAGTATGCACAGTGGTGGATCTAGCCGGTCGGTTTGGGAGGGGGCAAACCGAAATCGAAAAGCAAAAAAACGGCACGCGGTTAAAAATCGCGCTACAATATGACTTTCCGGTAGAGTTTTGGGTATTTGAGGCGAAAAAACACGTCACGGGATAAAAAAGATGGGCTCAAGGTACTTATTCCTATCCAAAGCCCCATATGTTCACTGAACTTTGCTGGTTCTGTTTCAAGTTAAGTGTTGAAGCACCAAAATCTTACTTATAAACTAAAAAGGAGTCGGGGCAAAAAGGAGGTCGGTCGCTTTGGGGAGGAGGTAAAACAAAGTTTTTCCCCGAGCTTTTCAGTTTTGGAGGAGGAAATGCCTTTTTTGCCGCCCCCCTGGATCTGCCACTGAGTATGCACTACAGCACGTGTACCACAAGTAAGACCCAAGTTTGAGTTAATAACTTAAATGGTTCAATGGATAGGTATAGTCGTGGTAAGGTTTACTGCGGCATCTCAGGCTATGTGCAGAAAGTATGTGGTTTAATTTTTTCTGCCTTTTACTCATCCTATATGTATCTCATCAAGTTGAAACGTGGTAAACTTGTAAACTGGCTAGTCTAGATCTAAAACTTGGACAAGCTAAAATATTATGTTTGCGTTTGAACAATATCTTTAAAATATATTGGTGTTTGGGTTTCACTGTTGTCAGGACGGCACATTTTATCTGGATATCATTTTCGAAGTTATTACCAGTTTTCAAAATATCTAAACTGGTCCCAGAATTTTTTATTTATTGCCAAAAATTCATTTTTATTTTCAGTTGTAGATGCGCATGCTAGAAAACTTGGTGACAAAAATGTTTGTTGAAAACAAAAGTAGCTCAGAAATATATTTTGTCGCCCATTTTCATTGTTGTTGGGAAGGATATATTTTATTTGCTCTTAACTTCAAACTTATTATTGGATGTTAAAATATATATCTGATTTTAAACTACATTTGGATTAGTATCAGATTACCTTTGAAGAAAAGACAAAAAATTAAAGACACATTTTCACAAAAATTCCCAATTTTATTTTATGTGAAACTTATTTCAAATCCAGGTTATGAAGCAGCATGCCAGAAACCGTCTAAAAAATTGTGTTAGCTATTCAGCTGTAACATTGAGATGTTCCGGTTATGGGGAAGACCTTTATGAGTGTGTCATATTTCGATAAATTTTAAAGCCAACAAATGATTTTTAAATTGCAATCAGCGTCTGAAGTTCTTTTATAATATGCAAAGGAAATACAACCAATTAGGTAAGTTTTGACCCCAAAACATTTTAATTAAAAAAGTTGACTTTTTCATTGGAAAATAGTTTCAATGACCTGAAAACCGCGTAAACTAAATTTGGACAATATCCGTTGGTAAATGATATTTAGTTGTCACATTGCTATTTATTTGCCACATGAATGTGACAAATAAAAGCTTTTGCTCAGCAGTTTTCCTGAGGAGCATCCCTCTCATCTGGGGGTACCAGTTGGTCTACGTTGGGGAGCCACATAGTTTGTTCTGACCCCTGCGCACCGCTCCGGACCCAGTGTAGCGCACCACAGCGGCGGCGCGGGTGGTCCCGACGCCACTCTGCCAGAACTACACACAGGCGGCCGCTGCCCCAGCGCTGATGAAGACATCGCCTTGTGTGGCCGCGGCCGGGGTCGGCGCTGCCGGCTCCTCATTAAGCAGCAGAATGGGGAAGAGTACAACGGCGGTGTGCAGCGCAGTTTCAACTCTGCGGCCGGAAGGCGGCACCGCAGATTAGAGGCAGCCGCACCACTTCATTAGGCGAGAGCTGTGTGGCCCGCCCACATGGCCACACTGCCGGCACCCCGGAGAAGCTGCTGCTCCCTGCCACCTCATGGCTCACCCATCGTAGGCCGAGGCCTGTATTGGGGCTGCAATATGGCAAGCATGGTCTCGTTGGATATAGCAGAAGTTTTTGCCCCAAAACATTTGATTTGGCAGTGTTTCTCTTAGAAATGCTTAAAGCATCGCTGCGACTTTCTCCATGCATCATTGCGTCTATTCTTGCATTTTCACAAGTGATCCTAAGTAGGAAAAGGCAGTTTTAAATTGAATGTGGCCTTTTATTCAAGCTGAGCTATCAGTCGGGTTGAACGTGTCGAAAAATTTCTGGCTTCGTTTTTCTCTCAGAACCAGGTCTTTTCACGGACCTAGTAGGGTATTCTGAAGACCTTGAAAAGGGATTTTCCCCGACCGGTACGGACACCACTGGACTGAAAACAACCGGATGATTATAGAAAGAAGTGAAAAAACTTCAAATTCTCCTAAATTCATGGCATGGATGAGAAATGCACTAGATTTTTGCACCAAAATAAAACACGTTTGCTTTAGAAATCCTCCACCAGGGAGAATCTGTAGTTGTTATTCCCAGAATATGACAAACATTTCTGCCATGGGCATCAAAGCCATCAGTTTTGTTCTGAGACATTAATGTTTTTATTGTTGGAGATCATTACCCTACGTCGCTTTGCAGGCTTCTATAGAGTGATCAATTGGACAACTTATCACAAAAAATTGGTATCAAGTCAGGTGAGGTCAACGAATTACAACCTCATTTCTAAACCCATGCAGGGCGATTCTTTTCTTTTAAAATGAGGCCCGCGGTGTAACTCGGCTTCTAAAAGAGCTGGATCAAGTCTCTAATTATTTTCCAAATGATTTTGAAACGAAGAATCTGCAAGCTGTTGTCCATTTTGAGGTCAGTTTAACATCACGGTCACCAGACGTCACCAAAGGTTACAGCTTTCGAGACTGTGTCTATAAATTAAAAAAAACAAATACGGTCTTAAATATAGTATCATTGAAATTAACATGACCCAAGAATTCGAATGGTATACAACATGATCTTGAAATGTTATTATTTGACCTTGACCGAAGGTCAAGGTCATAATATGTCCTAACAACGTCATTTAGCATATCATTTGAGCCATTTTATCAAGACAAACACACTGATGCCTTTGGTTTTGTCATATAGGACAAAACCATAGAGCTATAGGTCTCATGGTTTCCGAGTTATAATGAATCTTCTAAATGAGTCTATATTTAACCCATTCTGACCAACTGTGACGTCACCGGTCAACGGAAATGGTTCAAACTCTGATCCAGAGTAAAAGATGGTAATCTGCTTCTTCCAGCTCCGTTTTAGCTTTCCCTATCACTCCCGTTCCCGAGATCGCAGGCGCGTCCGATCGGACCCCCAGGCGGTGGTGTGTACGAAAAGAGCCCAGGCGGTGCCGGGTTAAGCGGGTGCACAATGGGCACTCTCCCTATCTGTGATAGCAGTATAAGAAAATCGAAAAAATAACTAGTTGAAAAAGCAGTCATTCCAGCGCAGGTCGTCAGAAAATTAATATGTTGAGTCCACTCAACTCTGATTCATTGCTTTGACATTGCCTCTAATTCTGACTTAACTCATATTGTCGAGCACACGAGTCGACCCCAACCAGACCCAAATTCAGAATCGATCCGAGTCAACTCGATTGAAGCAAAAATGGATTTGGGTCAGATCACCCGCTGACTGTGACTTTGAATCGCAACTCAATTATGCTGGTGCCCATTAATGTATAGAATACCATACTGCTTCGGGGAGAAGGTAAAAATTAGTGGTACGCAACACCAAATAAAGTTTGTCGAGTGGCCTGGTCTGACTATGGCCTTCCTGAACTGGTCATATATGGGTAACACAGAGCAGCAGTAACGGTATCAGCAGGCACTCGTTTAGAAAAGTGAATAATTACATTCAGCAATCGATTCGGTGTCCGGAGAGACTTCACTCAGCCTCACGGTCCGCGTTCTGTAGCGCGGTAAAAATGGCTCGGTTTCTGAGCCGGCGCCCCTGAGCCCAGCATAACAAACAGTAAATCAGCATACTTAAATGTACATAAATCGAGTATTAATTCCTTACCGTCGAGTACATTCAGTAAAAACGGAGATGTTTTCACAGCCAGTTTACTTGATGGCAGTGTTTCCCTCTCCTGATGACAATTATGCCAAGGAAGTAGAAAGAATGATTTTTAAGTTCAGATGGGGGAGGCAAAAAGATCGCGTTAAACGGGCAACACTAAAAGCCAAATACAAAGTCGGGAGCTTGCAGGTACCTGATGTCCGTACGCAATCCCAAAGCCTGAAATTTACATGGATTAAAAAATTATCTGGACATAGAGAACAAAACAAGAATGAAAATCCTCGTGAAAAAGAAAGTTTTTATAAATGTTAAACTTTTTATGACGTTACGATTTTTCACTGCAACAGTAATGCTGAGGTATTAGGAAGGGCTCTAAAGAATCAATTTTGGGAAGAAACATGCTTGGCGTGGATGACAGTGAACAGCAAACAAGCTTATAATGGCGGCGAACTCCTAAGTGAAGTCATTTGGTCAAACAAGTGGGTTAACATGGAAAATAATACGTCAATAAACAATAAATCCATGATACAAAAGGGCCTCTTGCGCATTCAGGGTATTTACAGCTTATCTGAACGTAGACTTTTAACACCAGCAGAAGTAGCTCGGAAATTCTGCATCCATTCGATAAAAGCGCTTCCGATAATTCATTCATTACCGCATAACTGGAAACAGCAACTCACTGAGGAGACACCTAACGTGCCTGAAGATCTCGAGATTTTTGCATCACTGCGGTCCACAATCAAAACTGACAAATGGGTATATGACAGAATAGCACCAACCAATCCCGATATGGAAAAAGAAAACTGTCACGTAAAATGGCAAGCAGAGCTGGGGTTGGCCGAATCTACAAGAGCTCTGTGGTCTGCGGCATACACAAGGCTGCACCAATCTACGAAAGGCGTCAAGCTAAAATGGCTTCAATACCGTATTATAAAGAAAATTTTGCTAACTTATAGACTCCTGTATATGTTCGGGCCGGTGGACAGCGATACATGTAAAAAATGTCAAATGTACTCCGAATCAATAGTGCACAAAAGTTTGGCTCTGCCCCTCAACTCGTATGCTCTGGCGTGAAGTCAAAACCCTCCTCAGACTTCCAGATAGCTTTTTGGACAGAAATATTTTCATGGGGGCTAATGTAGATTGTAGACGATGCAGATGATAGTGCACGGGTCAATACAATAATTATGCTCACGAACCAGTTCATGTGGAAATTAAGAGACCACCAGGAATGTTTGATGGGTGCGCTACTAAGGCGACATTTCTTTAAATATCTCGAGATTGAGAAGTAAATTGCAAGGATAACCCAACGGGAATTACTTTTCATCGATCAGTGGGATAAGCTGTTGGAACGTCTCCACTCTCGCGGGCGCGTGGGGCGTGCTGAGCGGGCCACGATGACCTCTTATCGCGTTTTGTATATAATTGTATTTGGTATAGGAATGCCTAATGTGCGCTGGAAAGTCTTCATATGAGGTTTGTTGTGCGAGTGATTTGGTTGGAGCATCCGGCAGCGTACTTTACAGTTTTCTACGGTGTGCATTAGCGTGATCCATAGCAAGAGCTCAAATCACTCCCGTGAAAAAAATACATATTTGGATGTGCCTTGTTACAGGTGGCGGAAGTTAGGCCTTAACGGGTCAGCAATAAATATATGGGTAGTGTCCGAATAATTATCCTATTTGTCTGGTAAGCAACGTTGTTGCCAGGGTAAGACACAATAGGGAGTGGACCTGCATTGTGCAGGCGTTATTGCCATGTTATGTCTCCGCGACTGATTTTTTTGGGATTTCGGTTTTTCAAAGTCAACCTGTTTGTATCAACAATTAACACTAACCAGTACAGATGGAAGGCTGAAGCGATGTAGTTTGGCGTAGAGTAGCATTTCGTGGTGATCTGTGAGTGAGGTTGGAAGGACAGAGGGGGAACTTCATGAGAGTGGTGTTCATAGCCGTGATATCGCTTGTGAACAGAATACAGGGCCTTCGGGTCGTCAGTAAAAGAATGGAGCATGAATCCATGAAAAATGGTCAAGCTGTCAACTTCATGCCACTTTTTCACAAAATCTACAGACACCAGTCGCGAATACAAAGAGTGGCGCGGGACGCGGCCACCAGCAAACAGGAGTGGCGCGGGGGCTGCGGACCCTGCATGTCAGATGCGCCTAGGACAGGTGCCTCATAGGTGCCCCGAAGCGAAAATATTGCTTATTTTTGTTGATTCTAGCAAATTCCACTCCCAAAAGTTCACGTTTTTTTAGGTTTTATCTATTCTATAAACTTCGAAATGAGTTGTAGAACTCGTAAATGTCCTCGAACCATAAGCAGATCCAGGGGGTAAGGGGCACTCCGCACGATCGACCCCAGCGCCCCCTGAAATGACCGGCACCCCTGAAGGCCGCCCTCCACCCCCTTACCCCCATGATGGGAGTTTCGGAGTACGGACGATAGGATGTTGTGCCCATCTGATTGGTTTTGCCGTCCCAAAGTGGCACCCCTGGTCCGGACGGGACCCCCGACCATGTAACCCCCCTTCGGCTCTAAGCAAGGGCGACGCAAGGGGAGACATGTCATACGTGTAAAAATAGGGGGCCAGCTGCAAGTCTGGCCCCCTCACTTTTTGTACAAAATAAATAGACGTACAATGGGAGAGCTCTGAATTCTTCTCCAAAAAATACCCATTCCAGCCAAATTGGGAAGAAATATGAAAAAAATTTGTAAGCAGCCCTAGTAGCCGTCTAAAGATTGACTGACTAACTTTCGCGTCGATGATGATGCTCAGGATATTTATTTATGCCTACCTTTTTTGCCTATAAGTAAAACAAGACAGAAACAAAGCAGATTGAGGATTAGGCCGGCTGACTTAAATACAAAGGCAACTCGCTCTCTGAAAAGCAACTAAAACCCTGCTGGTTCCATGCTCCCTTCACAATAACCTGGCGTCTCCATCTAGCCGTGATACAACCCCAACCCAGGCCCCTGGCTGGACGCGCCTCTGCCCAGCCGCGGTCCGGCCGCAGATCAGATCGTGCGACAGCCGGCCGCCGCGCGGCGTTTCACAAACGGCCCGCCGCTGCCTGGGTGGTCCGCGCAGCTAATGGCACGGCCGTTGCTAGGAAACGGCGTAGCCTCGGCCAATCAGCGGGCGCGCGCGCGCGGTCGGAGGGGAGGAGAGGAGGGGAGTCGCGGCGACGACTCTGCCAGCAGCAGCATGGTCGGCCTGCCAGTGCGCTGCGCGAGACGTGAGGAGGTGGGCGGGGGAGCCTTACAGAGATGGGGCAACAGTGTTGCGACGTGCGATGAGTGAGCGAAGGGCGCGGTGTGCGCGCCGGTGTGTGTGAGCGATATGATGGTGCGCAATGCTGGTGCGGGGCAAAACGAGCCCGAGCACGTGGAAAGACAGGCAGGGGCGGAGGTGCGCCCTCACAACCGCGACTTCCTGCTGCGACCCAGCTGGGTGGATGCGAAAACCGCACTCCAGCAAGTCAACAAGGTAACTTAACTACATAACTTAACCACATAACTTTGCCGGATTTTAATAGTATGACTGGATACCTGACTAACAGTCTTGATACAGAGTTGTATGGTCACTAGTCATGAAAGGCCGACACGCGCACTGGCAAAGGCTCTATTCTCAGTCAACCTGGATCCCACGCATGCCAGGTGCCCGTGTCCTACTTCCTGACCTCTCCCCAGCTACAGCTGACGGTTGTTTGCCGCGCCACGGCCTGTGGAGGTCAGGGGCGCGGCGGTGGAGTCGGCACGCCTGCCGGGCTTCCACCACCCTGCTGGCGCGGCCGCCGTGGCACAGCAGGCGACCTTGGCACTCCGTCGCCGAGCTGTTCGCAACACAGCCCTGCACCTCTATGCTCAGGCTGGGGGCCAGACTGAGTGATCGCTTCTGGTCTGGGTATGACTGAGCTATCCCGGCATGTCACAGCCGCGACACCGACAGCGGGTCTCGCTCAGACAAGGCACTCCGCTGAGCGTCTAAGGCGCACGTATACTGATGCGCGCCGGGCCGCTGTCGAGCAGACGCCAATAACGGAACGGCGCACGATGGTTCAAAACGGCACTGGCGGGTATCGAAAAGTCTGGTAATCTGTAGTGTGATGTGAAGAACAGACCGCTTTGGAATATAAACACGAGTTATAGGATGATATTCTATAACTTAAGATTTCAAATTTTTATCTTGGATGGGGAAGGAATAGTGTTCACAACTACTCAGACTCGAGGTGAATGAGGAAGTGATGTTAAGGTTACAGCGTCAAAACCGATGTCCACCTACTTTTATGTATGCCCGGAACAGGGCTGCCGAAGTAAGCAGTGTTTTTGTGCGTTGTGTCCATTACCGTGACTTAAAAATGTCGATTGCAATCACTTTTAAGGCTGGGACTGGTAGAAAATCAACCTTAAAGGGAATGTGGCACCTTGGTCGAATCCTGGGATTTAGTGTAATTAGGCGTACTTTTAGTTAAAAATAATGAAACCACTCATGATTTCTCTGAAAAATGTACAATAAGATCAATATTTGTTCTTTTAAAAAAATACTCCTCTAGAAAAAGAAATAAATATCAGCCTGTGGATGATGTCACGATCTGGCAACCACTACCATACTTGGAATGCTTCAAGGGCTTCGATTGGCTGATGCTTATCGTGACGTCAGCATATGTCGTCACACCAGTAGTTCACAACAATGGCCGCCGGCGACGGGGGCTGAGGAGGGCTGGTGTCAGGTAGGTTGTAGCTTTTTTCTACGGAAATATCGAGTTACAAGACAAATGAAATATGGAGTACCGGGTTTTCCGACCTGCTTTACAATTTGGCTATCTCAGTTAAAATCACGTTGTGAAGGTGCCACATTCCCTTTAAACGGGCACATTTTCGTTTGAAGTAGGGCAGTAGAACCATCGCCATGTTATTATCGGGAGGACCTGCTCCGACCTGGCAGTGGTAGGGGAGAGGCGAGGCCCGAGCTTAGTGGCTGTCTCGGAAAATGTTAGCAAGGCAACACTAACGCCAATGTCAACAAGAGAAAATTGGCGCCATGACTGTGAATTTTTATTTACACTATACGCGTCCTTTTGTAGTTGTCGCCCACCGAGTCACTAATATGTAGAGCTGGGCGATTATGTACTGAAGTCCACTAATCCGCAACTCCGCTATTTGCGGCCTGTCCAAATAGTGGAGTAGCGGTAGCGGTTTCTATTATTCAACAGTGGCGAAGAAGTGGCTAGCGGACTCGAAAATTATTCAAAACAGCGTTGTCGGCTTTTGATGTTGTCGACAATTTGTAAGAGGACCATCACCTAAATACATTAGATTTTACATTATTAGATGGAAATTGATTGATATTATTTCTTTCGTCAGGAAGAAAGGATGTTGAATGAATGATTTTATTGTTTGCAGAGGTATCTTGCGATAAAACCGTCAATTTTCATGTAATATACGGTTGGTTATTTGAACTTAGGCGCGCACCAACCTGGTGAGGCTGTTTAGCGCCCAAGATGTAATATACGGATTAGTGGTAATTTTCCTAGCAAATGTACTTAAAAAGAGTTACGCAAGTCTATTTTTGGGTAGCACTTTAGTAGCGCTTGATGATAAAAGTAGCTATAGCGGAGAAGTGGAGTCACAAGTAGCGGTTTCCTGGTTTTGAAAGAAGTAGCGCTAGTAGTGAAAGCGGTTTCAGTCAAATTGGCGGAAGTAGCGGTATATAGCGGTTCCAAAATGCGGTAGCTGTCCCAACGTCTGCTAATATACAGACTTGAGATTGAAATACTAACCAGAAATATTATTTAAAAAAGGCTGACCGGCAGTGGCGGATACGAGTGGGCTAGGTGGGACTCAAGTCCCCGTTCCTCCCTATGTGTGAAGAGTACCTATAATTAATGCATAGCCGGAGACTGTTCGGAGGTAGTGGTGGGAGACGCTCGTGCCACCCCCCACCCCCCAATTCAATCCTGGATCTGCCACTGTTAACCAGAAATATTTGACGCTTGCAGTTTGATACTCGTCAGCTGCTGAACTTTTTATTGATGAGAGCCTGAACTTTGCACTGGATGTCTGGAACATGTTTTAAAGCACTCACATGTCTATTTTCGTCTGTCGTCTCATGCATTTCGACCTTTTCCCTAAAATTTTGGCAATAAAGTCTATGCAAGAGCACATTGTGGTTACTAACTGTGTACTCAGATCATCCATTTTATTTTCGTAGCATACGACTGTGGCTGCCACACTTCGTGGTAGTTACGGTCCTTGCGTGAGGACTTGGGCTGGGGCTAAGGCCTTGTAAACCGCTGCGACAGGACCTAATGAGGTAGCCAGCTATAAGCCGGAGAGGCAGGGTGCGGTTTTGACTGGGAACCGTCGGCCTCCGCGACGGGGCAACGGTGGCGGTCGGACCACCGATCGAGCCATGAGCCTGCGCCAGATCCTCTATCATACATGCAGACCAAGTCGTTTTTATTAGCTTGGAACTTCTCATCGCCGCAACACTTATCGATAGCCATGTGTTTTTGAAAATGCAATTTTTTAGTATTTAGCCATTAAAGGGAATGTGGCACCTTGGTCGAATCCTGGAATTTAATGTAATTAGGGGTACTTTTAGCCGAAAATCATGGAAGCGTCCATTATTTCCCTGAAAAATGTACAATAAGCTCAATATTTTGATACCTATTGAAAATGCTCCTCTAGAGAAATTAAAGGGAATGTGGCACCTTCACAACGTCATTTTAACTGAGGTAGCCAAGTTGTAAAGCAGGTCGGAAAACCCGGTACTCCGTATTTCATTTGTTTTGGAACTCGATATTTCCGTAGAAAAAAGCTACAACCTACCTGACACCAGCTCCCCTCAGCCCCCGTCGCCGGCGGCCATTGTTATGAGCTACTGGTGTGACGACATATGCTGACGTCACGATGAGCATCAGCCAATCAAAGCCCTTGAAGCGTTTCAAGTATGGTAGTGCTTGCCAGACCGCGACATCATCCACAGGCTGATATTTATTTCTTTTTCTAGAGGAGTATTTTTAAAAACCAAATATTGAGCTTATTGTACATTTTTCAGAGAAATCATGAGTGGTTTCATTATTTTTGACTAAAAGTACGCCTAATTACACTAAATTCCAGGATTCGACCAAGGTGCCACATTTCCCTTTAATATCTGCCTGTGGATAATGCCATAATCTGGCAACCACTACCATATTCAATGCGCTTCAAGGCCTTCGATCGGCTGATACTCACCGTGACGTCAGCATATGTCGTCGCACCAACAGCCATGACAACTGTGGCCTGCTACTAAGGGTAGGTACATGAGGGGTATATTTCAGGTACGTTTTAGCTTTTTCTACGGAAATATCGGGTTCCAAGACAAATGATGTGTTGAGTACCGGGTTTCCCGACTTGCTTTACAACTTTGGCTATCTCAGTTAAAATCACGTTATGAAGGTGCCACATTCCCTTTAAGTGTTGACTCTCTCTTGCTCCCACAGTCTGCTCAATGCGTACAAAAGTTTTGTGGTTGGTTGGAGTGCAAGATTTCCCCTAGAATATATTAAACACATTTAGAATTGTTTCAAACGGCCTTGCTTTCTCAGTGTGATGTGGCTGTGATGGTCGGTTTCGCCGCTGGTGTAGCCCACTGTGCGGCGTGCCACCCACGGCGTCTGCCGGCCACTGTTTGCGGCGCGGCGCTCTCTCCGGGCGTGCCGGCCCTGGCGCGTGTTGTGGTAGGAACGAAAGACGCCGCTTTTCTAAAAACCCGGAGTCCATGTCCGGAGAAAATCCAATCCAGTCTAGATTTTGGGCTGCGTTCTTCTAAACATTCAGGGACAAGGATTCCTGCGAATGTGACGTCATTGATGCCCTTCAGTTCCGGGAAGGGAACGATCTCGATCGCGTCATGTGATACTTTTATGATGCTACACTTGTATGTTGACACTTGCGTCGGCTTATGAAAAAAATGGAGCAAATACAGAAAATAGATGGGGGGGAATGGCGTTTAATTGACTTCCCTTTCTTGTCTTTCAGCATTTATTTCACGTCGCAATGAATCCATCTCACTTTTGCTAGTTTTAGATGGACTGAAAACGCATGTTTTAACCAGTCCATTTTAGTTTTTTATGGTGTACGTATGTTTTGTTGTGTGACCATGTTTGAACTAGCTCATTCAGTATTTTTTACACCACGCTGCTGTTTTAATCTATCGGTGGATTGTGAACCTGCTTTTGATCAATTTGAGCAAATTAAAGAAAATATAATCGTCAATTCCAGCAAACATAGCTACACTAAACTAGCTCCTTGCTGCAGGCTCCATGGCAGGTAGGAGCTTGCTCCAGTTTTCATTGACCTGTGTGACTCTATTAGATATACGAATTTGTTTAAACCGGATCTATTTCGATATGAAAATATTTTCCCGATGCTATTTGTTTTTATCTTTATGAGCGCCCCTCACCACATGCACACTTTATAGGGAATGTGCTGGGGCGGATGGGAGAAGCGAGGCGGTTTCTCGCCACAGGGATCAAACACGCTTTAATCCATGCAGTCTCGTCATAACCACCAAGCCACCGTGCCGGTTCTCATTTTAATTACTAAGCCACCAGGCTAACCGGTCTGGTGGCTTGGTTTGTGGAGACCAGAAATTGCTACTTGGCTATATCGCAAGGAGTCAATGAGTGCGCAATTGGTCAAAATATTTTTAAACTGTTCAATGCTGCTACAGTGACCCACAGGCTTTCAGATCATTTTTACGCTAAATAAGTAATTTGACTCCCCAGAAATTGCCCCAACAGGAGGTTCTATACAACCCTATCAGTTGATACGGCCACAAGCGTAACAAATTCAAACGTCTAGTCGTTTGGGCGTTGAGGTCACATGTGATGTACTGTATCAATATATATTCTCTGTATTCAGGGGCGTGAATCCAGGATTTAAAAGTAAATGATTTGGAGTGCCCAAATTTGTATGTAATTATCACCATGATAAAAGGTAATATCATAATGTAAACCGTGTTTAACACGTGCATTGACGGGGGTGGGTACCCACCCTCCTCGGTTTTTTTGGGGATAGCACAAAAACGGCTGCGCGTAGCGCCGCCATACTTGACATGCGTTTTTCCTGATCCTTTTTACCACTTTTTATTTAAAACATTTTAGGGTTAGGTCATCTCAGGTCGTGCCACCAGTACAGGTCAAGTGACCTGACCTCAAAAAAAATTTAAGACCGCACAAGTCAAAACAGGGTGAACTTATCTTATTGAAACTAATATCACATAATGGGCCCACTGAGTTCCCTAAAATATGTTCTGTTTTTTATATCGATGAGCTAAGGTCAGATACGAGTCATGACCTCTCCGTTGGAAATACATGGGAAAAATAGTTTTAACTGAATAACTTTGTAATGGATGGTGATACAGCTTTTATTTTAACGTCGTTAGATTTGCTTTTTTGCGTTTCTAATGATATGCATTCTTACCTAATTTGACCTTGACCTGACCTTGGGTCGTGTCAAATTCCCTATTTGACCTGATTTGACCTAATAAGGTCATATTATATATCATTCGATTCGGCTTTGCTGCGAGGATTCCAATGGTGTAGATTGTTTTGTTCTATCTTTAACCACCAGAACCACGCTATCTAGCGTGGTTCTCGAGATCTTAGGGGGGCGGGTATCCCCACCAAAGCGAAGGTTGGCTCAGACATCTGTCAATGCGCTTGTTAACTTTGTTACAGGCCTGTTGAAGAAAACAAAACCAATTAAAAGTCCCTGAAATGAAAAACCAACATTTTAAGAGCATTTTAAAACTTTCACACCGTTCATTGATCCACAGTCCTGCCTGGATTGAAACTCCACCGATATGCACCCATGCAGGGGTGCCACCACCTAATTTTCGCAGGGCGGGACGGACCCGGGCTGGTGCTGACCGGGGGCGAATTTTGAGCATATTCGGTACCTGACAGCATTAATGACCATTGACCCAAAAATTTTGGGGGACGTCCCCCCTGGTTGGCCAACAGGGGGGACGCGTCCCCGTCCCCCGCTTTTAGGCGCCCATGCACCCATGGTATACCCACCGTGTCGTCTTGAATTCCCTGGTTTGAAACTGTGCCGCTGTACACACAATAGACACTGCACCGCCATACATTGCCTGGTTTGTGAGGGTGCCGCAGGCACGTATTGGTCGTGATATACTGTACCGCCGTGAAACTGTTCCGCTGTACACACAGCAACTGTGACATGCTGCACCGCCATACATTTTCTGGGTTGAGACTGTACCGCATGCACGTATTGGTTGTGGTTTACTGTACCGCCATGAAACTGTTCCGCTATGCACGCGGCGATTGTTGTTTTCTGTACCGCCATGAAACTGTTCCGTTGTACACGCGGCGATTGTGGTGTACTGTGCCGACACACATTGCTTGCCCTGGAACGGCCCCTATGCACGCGTAGGCTGAAGTATACTGTACCAGTGGGGGCGTATGCTATTATCGGTTCGCAGAGGGTTGGGGCAAGTGTTTTCGCGGGCCCTCTGGATCATGGGGTCCCCTCTGCAATAAAGGAATCCCCCAAAAAAAACGCTGCTGAAGAGATTGGTTGTGATTGCCTACCCAGGACGCTGCCAGAAGAGTCGCGTTACCACCGGCTAAAAAAAATGAGGAGACAGTCAATATTTAACCTACTCGTAAGAAACTTTCTGATCTACAACCAAGCACTCGTCAGACTGTGGATTATTTTTGCCTTTCACATTGGTTGTCTGCAAAATGTTCAAAGCTATTCCCCACCTGGCTGAAATCGGTAATGTTTTAGCCAAAGTGAAGGTCAGGCCACCCCATTCCGATACGTAAGAGGAAGGGTAAGTTGTTGATAAAGCGCTATGCTTCGGCTTACTGCACGGAATCCGTGGACTGGCAGCGCAGGAAAGGCTTGGAATCGGCTTCCATTAGACGATTTGATGCCAGTATTTACCCAATGCAATTAGCAGGCATCTTGGAAAATGAGTTTTTTCAGGGTGTTTAGATGCTGAAACTGCTATGCACCCTGTCCAGGCCGTTAATATTCCTTCTATTTTTTTTTTTTTTTGTCATCATTTAAGGGCCCCCAAACAGACCTACGTTAAACCACCAACATAAAATATTAACCCCCCTGCTGAAAATAACTTAAAAAGATAATAAATCATACTTTAGTAAAAACTGAGTGTTTTGTGTATTTATTGTAGGTTGATGTGTCCTCTCCAGGCTGTTTAAGTGCTGACGTCTGCTGTAGGCTGCTGTGTCCTGTTCTGGCTGTAAGTGCTGGCGTCTGCCGTAGGATGCTGTGTCTTGTCTATGCTGTAAGTGCTGGCGTCTGCTGTAGGCTTCTGTGTCCTGTCTATGCTGTTAAGGTGCTGACGTTGCTGTAGGCTGCTGTGCCCTGTCCCTACCACAGAGCGATGTGCTCTCGTTACTTCAAGTTGCTGTTCTACCGGCGTTGTTTCAGGCCACTGTGATGCTGTTTGGTTTGTTGGTGCTGTGGGTGGTTAGGGGGAGAAGGATGCAACTATTTCAAGTTTTAGTCCTTCCAAACCGAGTACTGATCTGATTCCAATGCTTGTTGTGCCTCGTCGTCTGTGAACTGTTCGATCGGATTAGCAGTCCATGACACGACCGATTAAAAACTACACTGTTTTTAAGTAAGTGATGAGCCGTATGACCCTGGCAGTTGGTGCGCCGTTAAAACCCGTTAATTAAGTAATGCATTGTCGAAACAACCCCACTTGTTCGAAAATATCAGCTTTTTAAATGAAAATATATGTACAAATTTTTCGCCTGACATTCAAGATTTAATCAAAATCTTGTACCTGCTGTATCAGAAGTAAAAACACAGGACTGGTAGAGTATGCGAGACGTGTCCTAAGATTCAGGGCCTGTCCAGCCGGTTTCTGAGTCAAGCCCGGAACATTCCTCTAATTTCTTATGGGACGAGTTTTGCCAGGTGGTGGTGGCGCGACGTATTAGAAGTGCACTGAGCCGCAGCGCGACAGCGCCGCTTCTAGTCTGTTGGAGGTTGTGAAGCGACATTTCAGGATGCGCCGGACGCAGCGCATGGTATCAATGCTGGGTGGGGGTGTGGACACCTTTGTCCTCTGGACCCACCCAATATGGATGTTGAAGGATGCAGTGGCACGGTTGTTGTAGGTGTTTGGTGACGTTAGCCGTGGCTGCAGGGGAAGGCGGACGGCAGCCGAGCGGCGCTGTGGCTGCGCGCGCGGGCGCAGAGCTACCTGTTCGGAGCCGGCCGGCTGGTGCAGCGGCACGCCGGCAAGGTGCTCTTCGCCGGGGCACTGCTGCTGGGTCTGCTCTGTATCGGCCTCAAGAGCATCACCGTGCACACCGAGCTGGAACAGCTCTGGGTCGAAGGTGAGACGGTGCTGTGGACGGGGGTTGGGCGAGCAGGGGGTGGCTCAGCTGGTCTGGATTCTCTCGACAGCTGAACTGGTGGACCACTCGTGAAGCGCAATAGGCGCTGGTTTACGCTTAGGTGTGTGTCGCTTACTGAAGCGTGCCAGGTAGCCTTAATTCTCTCTTTAAATAGCATCAGCTGCTCTGGCATATTTGATGTGTTTCAATCTTCCCACTTTTCTGTCAGTTTCTCGCTATCCCATTATTTTGTCAGTTTCTCGCAATGTCGCTATTCTAGCACTGTCGGCGCACGCGGAAAGTATCGGAATAGCGAGATACTACCGCCATTCTGTCAGCTTCTAGCCCATTCTGCCAGCTTCTAGCCAGCCCGCAGTATCGGAATAGCGGGATGCTGTCGCTGTTCTGTCAGGCTCTCACCATCCTGACATTTTGATACGGCCGGCCCACTGAAGCAGTATTAGAATAGCGGAATACTGCTGCTATTCAGTCACGTTCTCACCATCCCATTATTGTGTCAGGTTCTTGCCACCCTCCCCTATCCTGATACTGCCGGCCCGCTCTGGCAGTATTTTAATTGCGGAATACTGCTGTTTTTCTGTCAGGTTCTCGCTAATCAGCTATTGTGTCATGTTTTCGCCCTCCCACCTGTTACTGTCAGCACACGCTGAATTGTAGGAGAAATCATACTAGTATTTTCACCTGCTTGTGCATAGAAATAATAGGGCCAGGTCTTCATGTGGGTATTCACCCGATAATTCCTGAGATAAGTTCCGGTGCGCCGGTTGGTCGCGGGTAGTGTTCTACAAGATACGGAGGGCCGTGCTGTTGCTTGCGGTGGTGGCCGCGTCTGATGGACCAACGAGTGAAAGCCGGGGAAGCGTCGCTGGTGACGTGTACGGTCGGTGTGTGCCCTGCATTCCTGGCCGTTTAACCGTGCCGGAGACCAGGCGCGGGCCGCCGCCGGCGGTGGCAGTGCATCTTGCAGCGCCGTATCGTGTCATCTCTGGCAGCGGCGCCGACGGCAGCGACAGTGACGCACGGCGAGCGCCGGCCGGGCCTGCCGCGCCCCGGGCGGCCGGGGCACATGCATCATGTCCCTGGTGGTGTAGTGTTGGGGCCTTTTGTGCGATTGGATGCGGAGATGGTTGTCTTCCGCAGAGGCGGAGACTGCTGGCAGCGACAAAAGTAGTTGGTGAGCATGTGGACTGCGACGGATAGTGAACGCAGTTTCAAATGATGCAAACTAGTTGGTTTTTGTCCCAGTTGAAGGTTGTGACGGAACGTCAGTGATAAAGCAGCCGCGACTCGTTCAGTCATTAGCAGTTAACGTGACGAAGCGATCCATGAAAAGACTGCTGATAACCAGCGGTTGGCACTTTGATTACTTTAATCCATAACGGTTTTAGAAGTCGTTAAGACTGATAACGTTCTCCGAGCTCCCAATTACGTTACTGAACCCTTAATGTTTAGTCAATCGATAAAACTATGTTTTTATAACTTTTTATAAGCCTGTTCTTTCACAGGTTGTCGTGTACACGGCAACACATCTGGAAAACGCATATTGTACGACAGCTGGATGTTTCAAACGAGTGCGTATAAAGTGCAGGCCTCCTTCAGTACATTGGTTCTTTTTCGTTTCTATCCGTTCTTATTTCGTTTTTACCTCTCAAGCGAGAGGAATGCGAACTTGCATTGCAGTGCTTTCTTTTCACAAGCGTTTATAATATGGGAACTTTATGTTCAGCAGGTGTCTAAGACAACTTAGTTTTTACGATTTGTCAAAGCTTGCGCCGTCAATGTTGTGGATGCTCTGCTAGACTGCCGGCCGCATCACCGATTCCGAGGCAAGCTTCGGCATCCTGTTTGAGGACGAGTAGCTTCTGATGGCTACAGTTCTGCACCCAGGATTCAGGATGCTGGTAGTGAGAGTCATGAGCCTCACTGAGTCCCGTGCCACCAGGAGCCCTACCTTTTCATCTCATAGTAGCCATCACTTCATATCCATCACGCCGGTACTAGTTTTGTTTGTTAATGGTGTGAAAATGTTAAGGAAATTCAAATATAAGGAAGTCGGTGAGAAGCTGGATAATGTGGAGGAGCCATCATCAGGTCAGGGTTTGATGATTACCCAAGTGAGGAAAGTCACGAAAATTTGACTTGGTGAAAACCTGCCTACTGAGCCCATCCTCACGCACCATACCATTCAAAATGGGTTGACCAGGGAGAGTGATTCGGGATTGTATGGTGGGATGCAGGGGGCCGGGGACAAGGATCGCTTACTTGCGCAAGATGAATATGGTTGCAATGTCCTATATTTGTCTGTTTGTGTTCGGAATGTATTATAATTACCACAGGAGTTTTTAAGATTTAATTAAGACCTTTTTAGTTTACCTCTACTTAATACTAATGCTTTACGGGGAAACATTGGCAGAAGTATTCAATGGGTAAATTTGGCACAATTCGCATGTATTTTGTGCTCTCGATTAAACTTCCAAAAACAGTTATCAGCATCGCTTTACCGAATTCATGGATTTCATGATTGAGTCATCGTTGTTCCAAAATATGCGTCCTCGAAGAAGGTTATAGAGTTGCTGCTATCGAAGTCGGGGTGAAATTATGGAGGGCCTAGCGCTGCTGATGAATGTCCCGCCACTGCGCTGCCAAGGGCCGCACCGACGGAGACGGATGGAGTCAACAGGACGCCAGCATTCCTGGCTCACGCCTGTGGCGTGCTGTTGTGAGCGGCGGTACCTCAGCCGGGCCGACGTGCCATCCCTCACGGTGGCGCGCCCCTCCGCCGCAGTTCTCACCCCGCACTGTGTATCTCCCCCATCGCCTCACTGGGCGCCGTGGCGTACCCCTGCCGCCCACGTGCTCTCAGGTGTCCAGGTCTTGCTCCCGCCTCTTTTCTTTGGGGTAAAGCTGTTGCTCGTACAAATTCTTGTGCTCGGTCCAGTTGTATTTTGCCTATTCCGGAATATTTGGGTAAAATGTGTAAGATTCTCGGAGAAAAATGGTGAGAAGAATCAAAACTGTTAGATGGAAAGCCGTTATACTCATGGGTGGACTTTACCGGGGTAAAACTAGTTTTGGACATGTCAGCAGTTTTAATCAGTTTAAGCCGGTTTTAAAAGGTAAAAACAGTCGAAAGTTAGCAAAAAGCAAAGGACCGCCAAACAAAATTCGATAGTCGGGACCTTTTTACGTCGTAGCAAAGCTGAAAAAGCCTCTACCAATGCATAGATCCTTTCGTGATACATTGAGTGGATTTATTTTCGAAAAATGAATAATCTCTTTAAACGTTCCAAGTACATTTCCCAGTATTTGAATCCTCCCACACCACGAACTCAATACCCGGTGATGTCGTGCCTTGTAAACAAAAAAATGAATGTGAGTAAATTATGGAAGGAAATAGCCGGTAAATAGGCTGGCTAGCTATTTAAGATGAGACAGCTAAGCAAGGGTTTTGGTTCAACTGTGTTTTTAGCACACCTTTTGCTCCGGGCGGCGGCTTATTCTGATCATTTGTAGTACGGAGCATCCAAATAAAACAGTTACCTAATGGTACCAGTTTTATTTCCTTCCGACAGACATTTACTTGCAGAGTTATAAGATCGCCTAAAGCGTTAGTACGGCCGGATTTTCAAAAGAAAACATTCTTCCTCCAAGGGTGTCGCCACAAATTTTCGAGCGAGGTATGGGAGGGGGACACCCTGGTGATGGCACATTCGTCCACTCTTCCGTTGTGCATTTTTACATTGTCACCGGGGACAAGAGAGGGAAAGGGCACATGAAGGCTTATACGAGCTCATCTGAAGCTTGAAGGGACACTTTTGTTCTCTCTTAGACACTTGTTTTATCTTCTGGCATTGTAGACGATTAAGGGCGATAACGGTTCTCAGCAAAGGGCACAATAGCTCTTATCCAACAAGGAATAGGTCTGCATTTGTGACCACTTAAACGGGCACAGCTCCCAAGTGGAAAAATATGGTTGATGGGAGAGGCTAAGGATAACAATGTTGCCCTCTTTGCAGGCAAACAATTCGTGTGTCTCTCATGTTCAGTCGGCCAGATAGGAAAGTAAAATGCTTATCTCCTGTCGGACAACAGTAATGTCTCGTGAAAACGGATTAGTACACTTTTCTTTACTTAAAGGGAATGTGGCATTTCAACGTGATTTTAACTGAGATAGCCAAGTGTAAAGCAGGTCGGAAACCCGGTGCTCCATATTTTTTGTCTTGGAACTCGATATTTCCGTAGAAAAGCTAAACCTACCTGACACGCCCCCTCAGCCCCGTGCCGCGGTTGTTGTGAGCTACTGGTGTGACGACATATGCGCGTCACGATGGCATCGGCAATCGAAGCCCTTGGGTTTGTATGGTGTGGTTGCCGATCGTGTTACGTTGATATTTATTTTTGAGGGTATTTTTAGAACCAAATATTGGGCTTGTTGCATTTTGAGAATCATGGGGTTTTTATTTTACTAAAGAGCCTATTACACATTGTGGTTCCTTTAATGCAGCACCTTCACCATTCCATCACAAAAGTCATGAAGGAACGCTGGAATACTGTTTACCTCATAGATAACTGAGGGATGACACATGTATTCTCAAGACGTCATATAATCTGAAAACGTAAACCTGTTATTCCACTGTTGCATGCGCGGACGCCTAGAAAGATAAAAAACATTTTAAACGACAGCTGTTAAAACTTTCAAAAACGGTTTTGACAGGAAAATTTTAGCAGCCTGTTAAAACCGGTTAAAACAGGGTAGGTGGTAAAAACTGCCCACCCTTGGTGTACTTTATCAACGGATTCTGATCTCCATATTTACTTCTTGAAGTGGGAAATATATATATTCACATGCATTGAATCATCTCTGGCTTCAAAAGGCCCTTACTGGGCCTAAATTAGGAGCAGACGTATGTGACGCCCCCCTCCGACGCTCTCTTTAATACTAGCAGTTGGGTCGGCATTGCCTCCTGTTGAACATCGTGGTCCCCATACAAAGCCGCGGTCGCCATCCAACCTCCAATGACAAGTGGATACCTATCCAGCTGGTCGCCGTGCGACCTCCGGTGAGACGGCGGTGGTTGGCGCGCCAGTGCTGATCTGTTTTTTTCGCGGGAGGCGGCTGTCGGATTGTGGCGAACTGCACTACGGTGACGATGTGCTGCAATTGAGAGCACGGGAAAATGTCTGTAAAGTCTAAGCTCTAAGCTTTGGGCCCTGCCTGTCGGACCGACTGACCACACTGCGATGTACAGTCGGAGCTCTCAGCCAGTTTTAAGAACATGGCCACTTTTAAAGATGTCCGGGAGACTGAAGTCCATACTGGTATGCACAAATCCAGCTGAACAGAGATGGGAATTCCTATAACTCGATGTGCAGGCTCAAGTCTCAGCTAATGAGACAGTATCAGTTCCCAGGATCACAAATACGCTCGGGAATCCAGACTATGCAATTGAAGCAGCTGTTTCGTGGACCGAACAAATTGGGAAGAGGTGTGCCGTCTGGGCTTGTCATACCTTTGGGCATTCGGTCTGGGTCAATTCCGGCATATCGAGGATGTCTGAGGCAAAAGAAGGACCTTTCATGCTCCTGGAAATTAGCCGGAAAACGAAAATCCGGCCAGCGTAGGTTTACTATCGGATGTTTTTGCTAGAAGCTAATCCGATGTGTAAGCAAGGATAATGAACGCAGCTTGTATTTCTTTGCTAAAGCATCTATATTTCGTAGATGAAATTCTCTGATAGTGACAACCTTTCCCTTCTACACCTGTCCGTGTACAGTGCATAGCGCTTCCTGGACGAGCCGGCTTCAAGGCTGTGACGCCGCATGGACGTATTTTGCCTGTAAGCTGTTCGGTAAGGTCATCAGAGTGCTAATTGGAGTTTGGCAGTAAAGTGAGCTTAAAGGATGCTTAGTGCTAGCGGCTTTGACTGCACACTATTGGGCTGCTGTGCTTGTGTTGACGCTGCTCTAAGCGGGGCTTGTTTTTATGTTATTGCTGTCATAATTATATTCTTTGGTAGTATAATTTCGACCAGTTTCGGAGAACCTGTGATTCTCCGGAGTCCGTTGCACCTGCTTGGAAGGGGCCTGTGGTCGTTAGCCGAGGGTGGTGGGCTGCTGGCAGCGGAGGCTTGTGCTGAGCGTGGGCTGCCTTCAGTGTCGCAGACCCGCCGCAGCCTTGTAACTGTAGCGACGTAGCATGGGGCTGTAAGAAACGGGACCTTCCATTGGATACTCGAGGCTTTTATCGTACTCTCTTCATGTCAGCAGTACTTTGTTTTGGGGGTTTTCGACCAGCTGGAAATTGTGCTTTGGCAGAGGTGCCGCGGCCGTGTTGAGAGGGCGCTGCGGCAGGCTGAGCGGGCCGGCGTGTCGGTGTCGGTGTCAGTGTGCTCTGACACCCCGCCGGCGCCGTCCGTTGGACTGGCAGCGGACGTGATTGCCTTGCCGCGCCTGGATGCAGTCATTAAGCAGGCGCCGCATGGTGATCTGCAGAAACAACCCGTGCTTAACTGCAATTACCCGACACAGAGAGGCGGCCCAGCCCATCGGTGCCGTGCACAGCTCTCTATTTTCTGTGGGAGCGCTGCTGGTAGATACGAGGGGTGCACGGTGAGGACTGGCACAGAGCTGCGCTCAAATTCTTGCGAAGAGGTTCGATTTAAAGACCGTGTTAATAAACTTCAGAAGTGGATTTTTCATCGGTACATTCTTGGGAAGGTGCGCCAACAGTAGAAACATGAAGGTACATATATTTACATAGGCATTTGGGCACTGAATGCGTGGGCGGTGGCATGGAGGAGGAGATCACCCTTAGACGATAACCTAAGGTGCTGGGGAGGCCACTTTGGGCCCTGCTCCCAATCAAACACTGAAAACCCCGAAATCCAGGTCAGCTCGCTTGTGGTTTGGGGGTGAAGAAAAGGAAAGTTTTTCTAGGTGTATAGTTGAGCTGGATTTTGTATTCTCTTGCTGAGACGCGACCTCAAATTTGGGAACAATTTTCCTCTTCTTTCCAACAGTTTCCAGAAAGGCAGCTATCGACGTGTGATTGCTTTCGCCTTTCAAGAACGTACTTGGTGTTACCGGCGATTCAGTGTAACCGAGGTTTTATCAGCACACTAAAACTTCTACCTCCTAATTCAGGCCAGGCTTCTGGGAGTCGGGTGCAGTGACCGATCTAGATTTCGGTAAGGGTATGGGAAGGAAGGAGGGGGAGCGAAACCCGGGGTGACACATACTACCTCAAGGCCTTTTTCTGCACAACGAGGGGTGTCATCTCCATGAGATATAGGCTTTTTCAACGGATTGGTGCTTAAAAAGCATTACCAGAAAGCATGGGAATACAGTTTGCAGAAGAAGCGCCGCTGTGTGGGAGGAATGGCCAAATATCCTTACTAAGGCCGCCAGCTGGCAATGAACTGGCGGCACACAATGGAGGGCGTCAAAAGTCAGAGCGTGCTTGCGAGGCGCAGCTTCTGAAGTCGATTTTAAGGTGCCTGTGCCGCTTAGAACTCACATTTTAAGGGTGTCCATGGCCCTGGCGTCCAATATAGGCACCCAACATCCACAGAGGGCGGCTTCACGGACCTAAGGAGGGTGATGCCCACTTCGCCCCCTCCCTTGGGCTCACCCCTGGTCGCTGAGAACCCATCATGTTGAGGGTGCAGGAGTGCACGAGACCTTGTGAAGTCGCCAGGTCATGTGATCTTGTCACACAGTTGCTTCGCAACGATCTATGGCGTGTTAAACTTGCCCAAACAGAGGAGCTCAAGGAACTCACGAGCCATGAATTAGTGGATGGTGTTACAGCCGCACGGTTTAGCTGTTCCCTGAAGCGAGCACAAAGAGCGGACTTCTCTGAGCCTCTTATATCGAATGGCTTGGGCGTCACGAGTCTTGCTCCGATGTTCAGATGCTGACTGAAAGATATGCAGAGCGGGTAGTGAGGAGCCTGATCGCTTTCAGATCAGAGCGCTGTCGTACCCGTCCCCCGTGCTCCCTGTCTTGTGATCTGACTTGAAATGAGCGGACCGCTCTGGTAGCGTCGCCGATCCAGGGACGACCTGGAGCGCTGGAACCCCGCAGAGCCGAGTGCCGGCACTGATGCAGGCCCATGTGCGCCGGACGGAACCCAAGATTGACTCTCACCGGGGCGGCAGCGGCGTCAACATGCCACGCCGCTGACCCTGCGGTGGAGGGGATGAGGTCCGCTCGTCACACCAGCTGATGTATCATGTTTGGGACATACCGCTTCAAGACTAAGGAAAAGAGGGTATCAGCTAGTTATTTTTGGTTTGGTATCAAAAGCTTAGCTCCGGGTGGACTTTTTTACCAGTGGCATCAGGAGGTGAATAAATCTGACGTAGGTTTGAGAGTGGCTGTCTGTCATGGAAGCTGGTGACCTGATGCGACCTTTTGCAGAGGGTGGTGGGCTTCAGCGGAAGCTAGTAGTGACCTGACCCGATCTGACCTGTTTCAGAGGGTGGTCGGCTTCAGCGGGAGCTGGTGGTGACCTGACCTGACGTGACCTGTTGCAGAGGGTGGTCGGCTTCAGCGGGAGCTGGTGGTGACCTGACCTGACGTGACCTGCTGCAGAGGGTGGTCGGCTTCAGCGGGAGCTGGTGGTGACCTGACCTGACGTGACCTCTGCAGAGGGTGGTCGGCTTCAGCGGGGCTGGTGGTGACCTGACCTGCGTGCTTGGGGGTGGTGGTTGGGGGCTGGTGGTGCCTGACCTGACGTGCCTGCTGGGGGTGGTGGCTGGGGGCTGGTGGTGCCTGACCTGACGTGCCTGCTGGGGGTGGTTGGCGGGGGCTGGTGGTGCCTGACCTCGTGACCTGCTGGGGGTGGTGGTGCGGGGCTGGTGGTGACCTGACCGACGTGACCTGCTGCGGGGTGGTTGGCTCGGGGAGCTGGTGGGCCTGCCTGCGTGCCGTGGGGTGTCGCTCGGGGGGCTGGTGGTGACCTGACCTGACGTGCCTGCTGGGGGGTGGTCGTGGGGGGCTGGTGGTGACCTGACCTGACCTGACTTGTTGGGGTGGCCGCTGGTTGGTGGTGACCTGACCTGACCTGACCTGTTGGGGATGGTGGTTTCGCGGGAGCTGTGGTGACCTACCTGACTTGACCTGCTGGAGGATGGTGGTTTCAGCGGGAGCTGGTGGTGACCTGACCTGACTGACCTGTTGCAGAGGGTGGCCGGCTTCAGCGGGAGCTGGAGTACGTGCGCAGTAGCCTGGGCTCGGGCGCCGGCTCGCTGCACCAGATCGTAGTACAAACGCCTCGGCAGGAGGGTGGCTCAGTGCTCCGGCCGGAGGCGCTCCTGGCGCACTTAGACGTCGTCAAAGCAGCTAGTCAAGTCACCGTCGACATGTATGATATGTGAGTACTTGTGTAACGTTACGTTTCGCTTTCTAAGTGATTCTCTTAAGTAGGTACAGCTTGGCACTGGATTCTCGGAGCATCTGTGCACTTGATGCAAAAAATTTAATGTGGTTCCGGAAATGTCGATTGAGGATTTGCAGGGGGAGGGGGTCCATGGACCCTTTAACTATGATATCGTATTTTATTTCCTTATAGGTATGCTTGGTTAGATTATGTGAGATAGTTTAGTGTTTATGTTATATGTTTGTATTTATATGTGTATGTGTGCATGTATGTACATATTTATACGTATCATACATCACAGCTCATTTGCACAGCACAACAGGCTTTCATACTGGCATTTACATTCAGTGCTCCTGTGTGATTGCAAGTCTCGTGTCATAAGTTAAGCATTGCAAGAGTTACGCTGTGTGGTATCAGCGCCGCACTAACTGGTTTTTCGTAGTCTTTGACTGCGGCAGTCCATGGGCGCGATATCCCAAGCCCTTCCCATCGCCTGGCTCCGTGATGAGCCTCGTGTGTTGCGTCTCCACACACACCAGCTATGTATCCGTGCCTGGGACCCCCCTCCCAGCCTGCTCCGTCTGGCACCTGGCGCAGCGGCTGGCTCTGAGACCAGCCGGCGCCGAGGGGCCGTCACCGCAGGGCCGCTACTGGGCAGTGGCAGGCCAGTTGTAGGCCGGGGCGGCGACGCAGCTCACCTGTCCCCGGGCTTGTCTCGGCTGACCGATGACCACCCACGCCGGCCGGCCTGCCGCCCTAATGCTCCCTCCTGCAGACATGCAACATGCTGCCTGCAGCCGGCCGGCGTCGCTCCGCCGGTCCACGTGGCCGCCCACCGCCATACCGTCCCAGGTAGTGGTCACAGACCACTGAACTGGTCGTCTGTCCTACCGCCATTACCAGCTCCGAACATGCAGGAGCTTTGTTAGACAAACTAAATATTCTCCAGGCCAGAAGCATGATTTTAGTATGTTCTCTACACCCCACTGAAATAATGAAGCAAAACTGCATCAATAACTCTTAAAGTTGAGATATCGCATTTA
This sequence comes from Lepas anatifera, assembly GCA_034440635.1. Taxonomy (NCBI): domain Eukaryota; kingdom Metazoa; phylum Arthropoda; class Thecostraca; family Lepadidae; genus Lepas; species Lepas anatifera. The sequence continues at coordinate 88,711 of JAOTON010000450.1, forward strand.
CGGCGACAGTTTGACACCACAGCCTCATAGTAAACCACCCACAGTGCGGCCGAGCTTGCGCTGAGTCTTACCGATCTGAGGCGGCTCAGCCTTGAACCTGTTCCACTCCCCGTTACAGAACGTGGAGATTAAAGGATTTGTGCTTCTCACCTGGCTTCCCAGCGTACGAGGAGCATCTGATTGATCAAGTGAGTGCCGTATGGACCTACCACCAGCCCGCTGCTCTCCGTGGAGGCTTCCGCTTGTATTCTTCCGCACTGATCACATATATCTGGACCGTTCTAAATGCTACTTTTATGCTTTCTTGCGCTGTATGTTTCTTAGCACAGTGTATGTGGCACAGTGTTCTAAGCGCTGTATGTTTTGAGCACGGTGTAATCAATTCGAGGTGGCTGTAAGCTGAAAATCAGACCGCGTGTTTGTTGTTACTCTAGCGACTTCTTTTACTGTAACGACTTTGGTGCTTGGTACGCCAGCAGTACTTGTCAGTCGGAAGATGTGGTTCTCCAGCGCCAACCACGGGACGGGTGGAACTACGGCCTTACATCTGATGGTAGAAATAGCGTATTTATGACAACTTAACATGAAGTTTAGTAGAAGAAATAGTAAACCAATGAAAACAAACGTACACTTACTGGTAAAAATACGCTAACGATAGAATATGCTAGCTTTGTGTACATAATCTGGTGCTAGTTTCCCAATTTAGCTGGCATAGTAAACCTGTAAATGTGATGGAATTTTATTCGTTTCAGACGATGGAGAAGCTCATGCCCTGCTCATTTGTGACCCCGCTCGACTGTTTCTGGGAAGGCTCCAAGCTTCTCGGCCCGGAGTTTCCCATACATGTGCCGTAAGTTAGCCTCTGCTTAGCCTTAACGCCTTTGCAATTGTGCTCTCACAGCGCGTGCACGTGTGACGTTCACATTTTTTCGTGCATAAGCTTTTGATCGGAAACGGATTTTGGAATTATCCTTTAAAGTGGTTCCAGTAACTCAGCTGTTGCGACGTTGGCCGCTGCCCAGTTCCCAGAATTGAGTGTCATCGTACTCGTGTGTGCACTGTGGTTGAGTCGCCGCCACTCCTGTTTACCCCCAGAAATATGTCTGGGACAATACAGTGGACCAACTTGGATCCCGAAAAGCTACTGTCTTACATGAACAGCACATTTGGCTCTGAATTCAAGTTCGACGCCCTCCACAAGTACATGAAACGGGTAAGTTGATAGATTGCGCGAACATGCATAGACGGATCCAGGATTTCCAATCCAGGGGGCATGGTCGGAAGGGTATCCGGACCAGGGGGCCGCAAAACCTATCAGGTGGGGCGCCAAGGCCTATGGTGGGGGCGCCGGTACTCGGATCCCTGGGGGAGGGTGGGAAGCGACATTTTTAGGAGGGCGCCACCGACCTTTCAGGGTCGCCGTGACCATTTCAGGATGCATCGGAAGGTCAATTGGGGGCCAGTTGCCCCCCCTGGGTCTGCCTATGGGGTCTGCCTATGACAGCCGAAGTTGGCATCGGACGACTCCCATAATTCTGTAAGAAACCTTTTCCAATGGGAGATTTCGCCCATTTCTCCCCCCCTGGTCTATAAAACCGCCACCTGCTTGCTTCCAAATCGATCGAAAACCATGGCAATACGAGAAATGGCATGTCGAGCCTGTTTTGACCCACACCCGTCTTGGCTCGTCAATACTGTGCACCTGATTCTCTCAGGCAAAAACGCCTCACTGAGTCAAGGTCACATAACCATCCAAAACTTGGTGCGCGGTATGTGGTGACGACTGTCGGTTGTGTGAGTCAGTATGACGGTTGGTGCGGGGCCCCGTGCTGGCTGCACTGTCGGCGATACGTGCGCCTGGCACAGGCGCGAGGCCCGCGGCCCTGCCACGACCACCCACGGCGAGCCGTCCGCCAATAACGTAACGTCGCGCCGCCGCCGGCTGTCCCGGCCTGTGTGGAAATGCGCCTGCGGAGCGGCTCTGTTCGAGGCCGAGCAGGGCCCACCTGGCTGCTTTGTGCCGAGTCCCAAACGAATTTTATCTAATATTTTTGTCCCGTTGTTTTCACGTCTTGATTGGTGATGACAAATCTCCCTTGAAAATGAAGGTTGAAACCACTTTTCTGTTCCAGTCATGCTTTATATTTCTGGCTAATTGCTCTGGTTTTTTGTTCTTTTGTAACGCTTGCATGTGATGCCAAAAACAAAGGCATAACCCGTAGGCGTGTCATAAAGACGCAACAAGCATTATAAGCAGGGTTTGTTGATGGGTATTATTTTGGCCGGCCTCTTCCTTTCCTGCGCTTCCTCGTCTCAACTGTTCGTGATGTGATATAAGCAGCAGGGCCCCTATTGTTAAACCTGGAAGCTAAGGCTAGTTAAAGAGCCATCATGATCATCATCATATCATCTGGTTTTAGGGCGCACCGGCAGCGTGGGTCATATGACGGCCACAATTACCGAGCCAGGAAGTACTTCCTGAACATTGAAACTACGTTGAGCGTAACTTATGTCCATTTGTGGCGAAGGGCCGAAAATAAAAGGGCCATCGGCTTGCCAACTATTTTTTCTAGCCAAAGCCGTAGGACTAGTGTTCATATTTCTCATTCGAGACGGAACTATTCCCTGATGCCGTTTGCACCGTAAAAACAGATAGAATAGTTCCAACGGCACCTCGCTTGTTTCAGTCGTACTATTGAAACGGTGGTTATGTGCATGATAATCACGTTTTGGCCTACGTTTGACACCCATAAGTTTTATCAGGGCATGAATTGCGTTGCTGTCGTTTTCGAATCCCCGTAGGATTGAGCCTTTCGCGGGAATGGTATTGTTATATCACTCGGCTGGACACACATTTCGTTATTTCAAAACATTGGCGTGCCACAATAAATAGCTGTCAGTATTTGCCGGGCAGCCGGCTGTGATCTCTGGCAGCAGCTCTGTTCAGGCCCGGCCCCGTGCCGCCACTGACGTCACACGTCTGCGACAGGCGGGCGTCACCAGCGGCTACCAGCGGCGTCCCTGTCTCGACCCTGGCGACCCCCAGTGTCCCACCACCGCCACTAACAAAGCGTCAGGCCTGGCGCCCGACATCGGCGCCGAGCTTACCGGCGGCTGCTACGGCTTCGCCACCAAACACATGCACTGGCCCGAGCAACTGGTGGTGGGCGGTATCGAGAAGAACCGTACCGGTCACGTGGTCAGGTGGGTCATGTGTGACGTTCGCGATGTTAGAGTGCCGGAAGGAGCGGTGCTTGTTATGTAGTAGGAATACTTACGTCGCAGAAGCTGAAGGAAGACTACGTTTGCAATGTTGCATGTTAGGAGGTCTCGCTCCAGTTTCAAGTATGGGAGAGGGATTGTTCTCAACTGGCGTGAAGAATTTTCACACTGATAAGTCATCGGGTTCTCCTGCGCTGACTTCGTAGTACAACGCTTGAGCGTAGGTTCGAACGTCTGTAACAGTTTGCAAGTTCGGAGACCCTGTCTGCCGGGCCGCGGCTCCGACCGGTCTCTGCCAGCCAGGAGCTATATTCTGCGCGCGCACGAAGTGTGACGCGGCCGTCACCTTTCCTACGGCTATATTTAGCCTCCGGCACCGTGCCGTGTCACCGTCTGGACGTGTTGACAGCGAGAGCGTGCCGTGACGGCCGGAGGGGGGGCACGGGCGGAACTGGTCGGGGAAGGTACGGCGGTGGGTACAGGCCGAGGGGCCTGAAAATGATAAAGGTCACCGGAAGGACATTTAAGTGGGTCACGGGCAGAAGTTAGAGCACCGTCCAGTTGGGTGGAGCTTTTTTGCATCCCTGGGACGCCTAACGGGCCATTGACACGTTAGTAACCACTGTTTTTTTACCTGCAGGGCTTTAAATCCCGTGACGTGCAGGAGTTGCCAGCGCGTGTGCACCGAGTGTGGCTGTACGGTGGGCTGGTGTCTGACGGCTGGTGTGGGACAGGGCGCGGGCGCTACAGACGGTGGTACAGCTGATGGGAGAACGCAACCTGTACGACTACTGGGCCGACAGCTGGAAAACGCACAATATGGACTGGAGCGTACCTGTGGCCCGCTCTGTCCTCAACGCCTGGCAGCTCAAGTTTACCCAGGTCAGTGCCGCCCCTCAGCACGCTTGATATAACATCAGAGTGGTACAGCGCGCTCAATGTCACATTAGGGTGGCTGTTTGACAATAGTGGTTTTATTATTATCAGGTATGTGAATTTTATGCTGTCTGGAGAGCACAGTTATAGTCGGCCTATGTTCTTTAGGTCTGAGCCGCATGACGAAATCCATGGAGCGAAGCGGATTGAGATTTCTCAAGAGGCTCTATTCTGGCCGCTTGGTGGTTCTGACAGTTGATGCAAGGGCTCTGCAATTGTGTAGGGTGATAGCCCTTTTACGCTAGACGCCCAAACTAAGGGCCCCGAATCTAAATTCAAAATAATTTTTGAAGAATTTTGGAACAAGTGTTTTCATTTGTGCATTTTTCTCATTTTTATTGCTTAAGCAACGAACTTGTAACTTGCCTCCTTGTGAATAACCAACAGGTGCCGCCTACGAAAAAAATACGAACTGGTCCGACAATATTTATTACGCCAAAACGCAGTATTTCTGATACAAGCAAAAAAGTTATTGAAATTTGACGGCCGACTTATAAGCTCGAAATGTCAGAAGGCACGCTTCAGTTAGTTTAAAGACAGCCACCTGGAGGCAGCTAGGTCAATTTTATTGTGCTTAGGCAAAGTTTCCAGTGGAAAACGTAAAACTGTGACCTAGTTTTTTCCATTCTGCCGGAGGACTGCTTTTTTGCACATTTCATTCAAATCTTAATATCTCGCGATCTAATGCGCCGATTTGACTTTTAATTTCAGATAATGAAAGTACATTGCTTACGCCTGATAATATTTGGAGATGGATATCGTGATATTGAAACTTATTGTTTTATGTGTATAAATGTAATTTTAGAAGAACATTTTTTTATTTCTAGCTTCTCGGTTCCGAGCACGTGTCACTCACAAGCTCAGAATTGACATGGCTGAATAGGAAAGTCGATTGTGGTCATTTCATTCATTTACACTACCCACTTATCTCCAACGGCTTTCGAGTAATTAGTCCGAAAGGGTATTTCGAGGAGCTAAATTTCTCGGAACATGTTTGCTTCTCACCATGGTTTCAAGTTCTTAAAATAAAAGGAAGTGAATGAAATTTGGCATGAAGCTTAGGGTCCTGGGTCGCCGATACAAGTGATTCTAGGCCAATATAATGTTTAGTTCGTCTTCTAGAAATAGCTTTATACCAAGCCTTTCCTGTACGAACACAGCACCCGGCGCCATGATCACGGCATCGTTTTGGTTGAGCGATACCGGCCAGTGACCTCCTGACGGGTCACAGGTGCAGGGCTAGTGGGAGTCGGTACAACATGGGGCAGTGTTATAGTGGTTAGATACCCTGACTCGTGATCAGGGGTGCATGGCTCTAATCCGGGGTTGACAGTGAGATATTTATTAGTTATTTCAAAGAAAAAAATGATAACACTCACCTACAGGCTTATGAAGAGATACATTGAAAACGAAATATGGTTTGATTCATTGTCATGCGGCTCTCCTGCGCCGGTGGGACGTTAGCCCAGGTCGCAGACCGGGGTATGCCTGTTGCTTTCAGTAGTTCTGATTTCTTAGAATTGCATTTGTCATCCTTGTGTTCTTAAAGGAGACATATGCCTGTACCTAAAACTACTTCTCGTCGATAACTTCAAAATAAACATGTGCGTGAAATCATTGTCTCGTAGAATCGTTGCCTCTTGCGTCTGGAACGCTGTTTTGTGTTGCCAAGTAAATTAAGCGTAATGATTTTATTGGAAATCTCCATATTTTTTTCAATTCTCCATGTTGAAGATCAGTAATAATATTAGCTGTGTGACAATTGCAGGGTTTTAGAGTATTATGTCCAATTAGCGACTTAGTCGCTGACTCATAAGCTGCTTGGTCGGGGTTCTGCACTTGCTGGCTCGTTTTAATCGCAAAATTATGGTCGGTATTGGACGCCGTAGATTTTTTGCAGAGATGAAATAAGAGGAACAAGGCTCGCTATTTTTTGTTGTTTCCGGTTGTCTGTGTCGTCACTCGTTGAACTCTACCTTTCCCTTTGCCTCCCAACAAACCCCATTGAACTTAGCGAAACCTCACTAATGAACTCACGGAAGATTACGAGCCACAACAATGGAGGCTCTGGGGCTGCTGGCTGCGTCCGCGGCGTGGGGAACTGTTGGAAGAGAGCGCCCGGCAGCTGGGGATGCGCTTCTCGCCAGAAGCCTTGTCCATGGCTCAGGGACGTCCGCCCGGTCCCACTGCTAGCCTGCCGTGACTGGGGCTCAGGCCAACTAGGGATTTCTGAGGCGGATAATAGCGTATGTGGAGTCAAAACGGACCATTCGCTAGCCGCCATTGTGATATTGTGGCGTTAAAGGAACGTTGCTGAGGCTTGCAACTGTTGACAGTAATAATCCTTGAAGCATGCAACGTACCAACCATTCAGGTCATGCGGCGTCGTCAGCCCTCGCCTGTTGGAAGGAATATCTAGAATCAGACTGCGCTTATTCGGAAAACCTGTTGTGTTTTGAACCCTGTTGTTGGGGCTCAGACAATGGACTTTTGTAATCATATTTGCTTGTACGTTTCCAATAGGCACATTTGTACTGATGTGTTTAATCCTTAGATTCTTCTGGTATGAGCGCCACTTCAAAATTACCGGGAGACATTTCAATACCCTAGGTTAGGAAAATTCCGTGCTAGGTTAGGGATGTCCCCTCGTGATATTGGTGTGATTCGATTGTAAGACCTCAGAGTTCCATTTGCAAAGCGTCGGGGTTGACGTCAGACTCGTCAGCAGCTCGGTAACGCCGCGTCCAACGACCTAACAGCTGATTGCATCGCTCAGTCACTACCGGTGCGCTGCGGTCAGTTTCGATAATTGTTTATTCTTTTTATTCCTGCACCAACACAACGCAACGTTGTGTTGGTCTGATTGTGACCTGGCTCTCGCTCGGGGAGCTCCGGTGGGACAATGAGTCACTGCTGGTGGTCCCGTCCCTGGACTGCCGTCGTGGGTGGTCCCAGGACTCGGCGCTTTTCAAACAGCCATAGCAGCTCAACCAGCGATGGAGCTCTCACTCGGAGAGCTATCAAGTTACACCAGGGACCTGTCCCAGTCTGCTTGAGACACACTTGCCCGACTTTCCGGACCCCCCCGACTACGGGCGCTGTGACCGCCCCTGGCCGCGATGTCGGCCTGCCAGAGCCTGTCGTCTGGCGGCTGTATTGTTTGTGGTGGCCTCGCCGTCGGCCTCCCAGCCGGGGGTGCCGGGCCGCGAGGGTCGCAGCTGTGGCTCCGCGGCCCCAGCCGGGGGTGCCGGGCCGCGAGGGTCGCAGCTGTGGCTCCGCGGTCCCAGCCGGGGTGCCGGGCCGCGAGGGTCGCAGCTGTGGCTCCGCGGTCCCAGCCGGGGTGCCGGGCCGCGAGGGTCGCAGCTGTGGCTCCGCGGTCCCAGCCGGGGTGCCGGGCCGCCAGGGTCGCAGTGTGGCTCCGGGTCCCAGCCGGGGGTGCCGGGCCGCGAGGGTCGCAGCTGTGGCTCCGCGGTCCCAGCCGGGGGTGCCGGGCCGCGAGGGTCGCAGCTGTGGCTCCGCGGTCCCAGCCGGGGGTGCCGGGCCGCGAGGGTCGCAGCTGTGGCTCCGCGGTCCCAGCCGGGGGTGCCGGGCCGCGAGGGTCGCAGCTGTGGCTCCGCGGTCCCAGCCGGGGGTGCCGGGCCGCGAGGGTCGCAGCTGTGGCTCCGCGGTCCCAGCCGGGGGTGCCGGGCCGCGAGGGTCGCAGCTGTGGCTCCGCGGTCCCAGCCGGGGGTGCCGGGCCGCGAGGGTCGCAGCTGTGGCTCCGCGGTCCCAGCCGGGGTGCCGGGCCGCAGGGTCGCAGCTGGCTCCGCGGTCGAGTCGGGGTGCCGGGCCCGCTGTGTCGACGGGGTGCCGGACCGAAGAGACGCAGCTGCCACCTGGTCGAGTGGTGCCGGGCCGCGAGGGTCGCAGCTGTGGCTCCGCGGTCCCAGCCGGGGGTGCCGGGCCGCGAGGGTCGCAGCTGTGGCTCCGCGGTCCCAGCCGGGGTAGCCGGGCCACGCTGTGGTCCGAGCCTGGGGTGCCGGACCAGAAGAGACGCAGCTGCACCACCGTGGTCCGAGCTCAGGTTGCCGGGCCGCGAGGGTCGCAGCTGTGGCTCCGTGGTCCCAGCGGGGCGTGCCGGGCCGTGAGGGTCGCCGCTGCTACGCTGCGGACCGCCGACTGCTCCTGAGACTGTCCTGGCTGCTGATCTCCTGCCCGATTCCCAGTCTCTAAAAATTAGGTGAATGACAACCCCTGTCACACATATTTATACCTCTTCACGAGGTGTTCATTCGAAGTACATATGTGTAACGCCCGGAAATCTGATCGTGAGATGCCTTGCTTGATACCGGAACTGGCTGAGCGTGTTTTCATGTTATAGCTAATTCGCTCCGTATCTTGTTGAATGAAATTCTGCTGCTCATATCGGAAAGTTTGGGATTTTTGTCCCTCGAATGGCTGTCTCCTTATTTTGTTTTCGTAGAAACATTGTCCCTATCGAGCATTGTTCAGGCTGGACGATTACCTATCGGCACCTATACTGACACTATTTTTGGACACGAAATACCTATGTAAAGTGGCATGAAATATTCTTTACAAAAGCTTTAGCGATATTGTTTTCCCTTTGTTGCAAGTCTTCAATAGTGAGTTCAGATTTCTATTCCTGCTAAAGCCCTTGTCCTTGCATAGTTTGACGTCATGCTCCCATGTAAGGGAAAGCTCGACACATTGTCGAAACACGCCAGGCGGGTGCTAGGTGCTAAGCCTCGTGACTGCAGTGGTCTATCCGCTGATCTAAAGCCATTGGAGTCATTAACGGCACATTTGAGCCTTTATGACCGCACTGCGACAATCGAGAAATCTAGAAGACCATTGAAAGCTCTTGTCATTTTTCCGGTTATACATCATCAGTGAGGAAAACTTACGGTTATTGTCACGCATATTTTGTGGAGGTTTTCCTTTCGGTGCATTTTTCTCGTATTCATGAGGCATTCGGCCTTTTCTCTTTTAATCGACGGCTAGATATGTTGTTGTTGTGTTCCAGTTATCACGGCTATAACTGGCCGTGTTCAGCGTTACTGCGACTGAGCTGACTCTCCGTTTCAGGAAGTGCGCCGGTACACGGAACAGCACGGTCGCACCCGGCCCTACCACTTGCACTCCTTCTCCATGGCCTCGCTGGGCCAGATGCTGCGCCGCTTCGCCGACGTCGACTTAGCCCGGGTCGCCATCGGCTACAGCCTCATGGTGGGTCGCTGGCAGGAGCCTGTCTGGTGATGGCGAGAGGGGAAATAGGAGGGACTTAGGGAAATGCATATTTCGTGCTGAAATACTTTCGTGTTCCGCCAGGAACGATAGACGTTTAAGCCAACTGTGGGTGTGCATTTCGTTTCTGCCCTTTCGTAAAAGAGCGGTAGGTAGGGGTGTCGCCACATAATTTTTCTGGGGGGGGCTGAACCATGAACTGGCGGAGATAAGATAAGTTTGAACATATTATGTTTCTTCGAAAACGTCATTGCTGCGCTTCACCAGTACTAGGAGTGGAAAGATGCAGGCATATCCATGTAGTCAATAGAGATAAAATGCAAAAACCGTAAGTTAAGTTCCAGAATTTTGAAGGGACGCCCTCCCCCTCCTGTCTCGCCAGATGGGGGACGGATCCCCTCTCCCACTGTCGGCTCCTAGGGAGGTAGGATTCTTTGTCGCAATTTTGATCCACTAAGCTTTGAAAAATGATGCTGTCAGGGACGAAGACCGCGTGTGATTGTTCAAAGTCAAACTAATTGTTAACAATGTTGAAAGCGTTAACAATATTCTTAGAAATGGCAATATTACCAGAACAAGGTATATTGATGACCTGAAATATATTATCTTGCTGGCTGTCTATCATGTGAGCTGATTTGGTGAGTCATATTTTCCTGATGTGAAACACGGTGCTGTTGCAACAGCTTTCCGGCATGCCTGACCGTGTGCTCTCCGGGTGGTTCTTTCGATCCGTGGGGCAGACCTGGACACTTCAGGTTAGCTGTCTGTGAGGGCGCCGGCGTCGGGTAGGCTAAAACAATATCAGACGCAAACAATGTGGCAACACGCCGCGTAGTTTCGGGCGCGGGTGTTTGTCTGAAGTGATCTCGGACGATGGATGTGCTCTGGTGGTATGATGAGTGGCAGGCCCAGTGACGTACACAGCGGGACATGGATAAATTATCTCTCGTGTTTGTTCAGTATCTTGATCTCACCGAGTGCACTGCATGGAAGGAGTAGCTGGAGGATAATGTAAGCTACCGTCTCTAAGAAGTGTATTTGCGCCGCCTGGACTTGACCTGACCCTGCATGACTAACCTGAGGTGGCCCCTCCACTGTGCGTGGCAGGTGATGTATGGACCCTGATGTGGCGGTCAAGCTCAGCACTCGGCCGACCTGACCTGACCTGACTGGCAGCCGGTGTGAACTAATATGTACGGGTGACGTGACCTGACGTTTTATTACAGCTGGTGTACGGGTTCGTCTCGCTGGTGCGGTGACCTGACGTTTTAGTGCAGCTGGTGTACGGGTTCGTCTCGCTGGTGCGCTGACCTGACGTGCGATTGCAGCTGGTGTACGGGTTCGTCTCGCTGGTGCGGTGACCTGACGTTTTAGTGCAGCTGGTGTACGGGCTCGTCTCGCTGGTGCGGTGACCTGACGTTTTAGTGCAGCTGGTGTACGGGTTCGTCTCGCTGGTGCGCTGACCTGACGTGCGATTGCAGCTGGTGTACGGGTTCGTCTCGCTGGTGCGGTGGTCGGATCCTGTGCGCTCCCAGGGCGGTCTGGGTGCCGCCGGGGTCCTGCTAGTGACTCTCTCCGTCACCGCTGGACTGGGACTCTGCGGCCTTGCTGGTATCCCGGTCAACGCCGCCACCACCCAGGTCAGTCGACTTCTCACCTCGTCAATCTACTCTGTAACGGGCAGGCATGCCAGACTGAGGGTATAAACTGTCGAAGGAATCAGAAGCTGGAACTACTATTCAAAACTGGAGGAATGGGAAGGGCTCAAATGCCGCAGAGCCCCACAAATTGCGGTGAGCGCTATATAACCTCCGGTTTGTGCGCCCGAAAGCCCAAATGACTAACTCCGCAAATTACGGAGCGCTGGTAACTGAGCTGTATTAGAGTTCCACGCTAATATTCATTCCTCAGATTCGGGGTGATGATCTGGGATGATGTCCTCACAAAGGAGGATGCCAGTCCATCCCAGCCGGTGCCGGTGCGGTGACGTGGTGACTGACTCGCCACGTTTCCACGCTTCTGACCCTGGCTGAAGGCCCGGCACCTCCCCAGAGCAAGAATTAATATTAACCCGCATAATCAGGCCACATGAATCACAGGCAGTTATTACATCAATGAGCCCTGAAAATCATTACGGCAATTCTTATCTGTCCATTTTAGAGATTGTGGTCTATGGTCCTCAGAGCTGGTGCCGCTCTTGCGGGCCTCATGGCTGGTTTCAAAATGATGAGTGTGGTTTATGATAGGCCTGACAGTTCCGGCTGGTGATTTTGATAGCTGAAAATGCCACTTTTGACTGTATATTTATTTTGAATATGGTGAGGTATTGCGTACAACTCGCTTCTTAAACAGTGAGACATTTGTTTACAGTGAGAGTGTTTAGATGGCTTCTTTTAGAGCATTGAGCCAGGCCGGGAAAGCATTTATCAGTCAGCTAAGGCAATGAGACGTTCAAGAGTGGATCGTTTGTTGCCGGTGGTGACTTTTTGAAATTTGGACTGCTGGCGATAGTTTAGAATTTTTTTCCGTATTTGGATTATTATGATACCACGCATAATAATTAATATTCCTTTTATGTATGCTGATGGCTCTTTCTCTCGCAGATCGAGCCTTAGTGACAGATTAGAGCAATTTTCACCTGCTTTTTGTTTCTTACTGTTATCGCGTCTGCTTCAGCCAGTGCTATATCGATCCCCCCTCCCCTGCGTGGAGGTTATTCCACTGTTATTGCACGTGGATCAGCCAGTGACATGTCCAACTCCCTGTGCGTGCAGATTATTCCGTTCCTAGCCCTGGGCCTGGGTGTTGATGACATGTTCCTGATTGCTCACGCCTACTCCGAGTCCGACTTCAGCTGTACTCCCGAACAGGTGAGTTGCAGTACGGCCTCCATACACCGAAACATCGACGGGAGCCGGGCTGTCAATATCGACCGATTCGGTGGGGCTCAGTCATATTCATATTTGATTACTAGCTAGTTGTTAGTTAGTTATTAAACATTACTGTCTAGTTTAGCCTTGCTTTTGTGTTGCGAAATAACGTTTCCCTAGGAAAACTGAGTTGTGAAGAATGCCGCTGCCTTTCTACGTCTTTTCCCGTGTCGGCTCCTATCGTGTCGGCCTAATTCAAGCTCCGCTATTTTTTTAAGCGTCACTACAAATATTTAAACAAATGGTCCAATACCAATCGCTTCTTTTTATATCTACGAGTGTCGTTCTGAGGCTTTCCGTGCTGTGCACATTATCGGAGCAGCATGGAGCCCACCTTTCCAGAGCCAGAGCGTCTGCCACCGGCTCCCTGAGTGAACACTCCTCTGTCTCTGCTCAGTTCTGTCCGTAGGGTTTCTTTTCTCCGTGGGTGGCCGCGGCGGGCGCCAGGCGCTGTGTTTCGCCGGCGTCGCCGGTGTGCTGCGGTGATTAGGCGCGCCCCTCTGTTGTGCGGCTGCTTCTTGGGTGGTCCCCTAGCTCAGAGGTGAAAATCCCACTCCGGAGGGCTCTTCAAGGCCGATTTCCGAACATTGGCGTCTGATTCTGTGATAAGATTATCGTGTTTTGTGAGGGGAAACGTGATCCTGTTGACTGCGGTTGCGCATAGTTTTTTCGTGTCCGACGCTCGGCCGGCGATCGGCGGCCGCTGATTGGTGGAGCGCGCCAGTGACGTCACGGCCGAGCTGGGTGGTCCGGGCGACACCTGTGGCAGCTGCCGTCAGCGCGTGCGATCCGAGCTGTCGATATATAGCAGACGTGCGGGACGGGGCCCAACAGGACGCGGCGATACGTCGCGCTCAGGCCTATTGTGTTGGATAAGTCTGGGAAAGAATTTTAAATGTCTATGTTTTGATCGGGCATGACTGGTCAAGATATGAGTTTTTCAGTTATTTTGTATGCTTTCAGGGGCTCATAAAAATACCACTTTGTTTAAAATGCCTTTTAAAATAGGGGTTCGAACTTCCCATTAGGTACGAACACCCACCTGAAGGCATTTGCCCTTATGGATGAGTTTTGGGGGTCATTAGTTGTTGACTGCAGGTGGCAGACACACATCGGCATGCTGCAAACAGCACGTGACGTAGGCAGTCTATCATAAACCAATGATAGTCTCCCGGATTTTCGTTAGACGCTTAAAGCTTTCAAAAGGAAATTGTTATTGCTTTGGTAATACCGTTCCATTCTCTTCGCTGCTGGTGAATTTTGAACATTATAAAACTCACGGATGTGGCGATTATTGCGTAGAAGTGTATCAAAAAGATGGCGATGCTTTATGCGCGGGATGATTTTTATCAGTAAGAACTAGGCAAAAGGACTGTGTGAAAAGCTTGAGACTTATCCTCTCTCCCAAGCACCATCAGTCTAGGTGCGGGCATTGATTCTCTGGGACAGCACCAGGGTGTAACGCCCGTTGGAGGTTGCGGTACGGCACCAAGGTGTAACACCCGTTGGGGGTTGCGATACGGCACCAGGGTGTTACGGCCTGCGGAGGTTATGGTACAGCACCAGGATGCCATGCTCCAAAGAGAAGGGTGTGATGGGCAGCAGTGAACCTTCTGTCTTTGAACTGGGTATGCCAGGGCATTATGGGTAGTTTCTTATGTGGGTTTCCCTTCGCCTGCGGCAAAATTATGGTTTTTAAAGGGAATATTGCTAAATAATTTCGAGCACATATTTGGAATATGTTGTGGTACTTGAGATATAGGATAGATCTGCAGATAATCCTAGGGTTGCCAAAAGGCTGCTATGGCACACGCCATACTGACCATGCAGGGAGTTGTACCCATGGCAGTGGGGCACCAGGGTGGCACGCTCGGCTGAGAAGGCTGTGCCGCTGCAGTTGCAACACTCCATCACGCCGGGGTGGTCCGGGGCAGGGCCTGTCCGAGTCCCGGCGAGGAGTTATTCAGGTGCCGAGCTGCTGGCAGCGCCGCCGCCCGCCCACCCTCCAGACACCGCTCGTTAGTTCCGTGGTCCCCGGGAAACGGATGGCTTCCGAGGCACGCGGCCATGCCGCCCCTGTTGAACAGCGCTGGACTCAGGGCTCACTAGACCAGAAGGGGCCTCGGTGGTGACCTGTTGTTTTTGTAACCTTGGTGGGGGGCCTTTTAGGAATGAACTACAGAAACATCTCCACCTCAGAACCCGTGGGTGGCTTACTAGGAACTTCTGTGCTTTTGAGATGAACGTCGCTCGTTGTTGATACATACCGAGGGGTTGTTATCGTCGAGGTTAGCCGAGCTATCCATCTGGGGCCTTTGCTGCCGTATTCATCTATGGAGCGACCGTATACCTGACCTCCCTGCGCGAGAGAAATTTAGATGGAAAACCTGCTACCCAAGCGTCAGTGACTTGCGTTTGAAATGGAGGTGACGCGCTTATGCCGTGGATGCGACTTGATGGCAATGTGCTTTTGATGTGCATGTGACGAGTTACATGCCTACCGCCCGTTTGGGTGAGTTGACGAGCCGTCATCCGAGATGTGTCTGTGACGTGTGAATGACGTGCGGCAGGACCGCGTGGGAGAGGTGCTGCGGCGGGCCGGCGTCAGTGTCCTTCTGACGTCAGTCTGTAACGTCATGGCGTTCCTATCGGCAGCCATACTGCCTATCCCTGCCCTGCGTGCCTTCTCACTGCAGGTCAGTATGGACTCTTCACCAGATACACCGCTGTAGAGCCATTATGGGCCTTAGGCACCTCAATCTGGCCAACAGCGTCCTTCAATTATATACTCGTCTCCATTGAAAGTAGATTTCTTTCTGTTGCACTTCACTCCTGGCCCTGTTTTAGACTTGTCACTGGGACTTGAGTGGTTTGTTGTCGGACTACTCTGAGGGCTGGTCTGGGCTGTGCATCCAGCTTCATTGCATGACTATATCGGCCAGCTTGCCAACCGATATGCTCGGCCGTTTTACTCGAAGAGCTATGGGCCAATGTGCTGGAGACGTTTACTGTTCGCTGTGTGCTCGAGATGTGTGAACTGTAACTTGTCAGTTGAACGTAATGCTCGTAAAATGCAATCGTCTTGTTGGTCATGACCGAAAAATTTCTATTCATTGCGTCCATGCTTACCACTAAGACTGGTCGTTCCCTCCGTTTCAGGCCGGGATCCTGGTTGTGTTCAACGTGATCTCCATCCTGCTCATCTTCCCGGCCATGCTGAGCGTGGACCTGCGCCGGCGGCGGGCCCGCATGTTCGACATCGTCTGTTGCTGGTCGGAGCCTCGCTCCGAGGAGACCGCTCTGCCGTGCACTGTGTTCGGCTCTCGCGAACACGTGGGCTCTCCGGCGCCGCCTGCCAAGAAGACAGCCGTCACCAGAGCCGGCCGAGGTGGGGAGGTGGTGACCTACGTCAGCGAGCCTCCAGCCGCCTCACTGACGCGCTCTGTGGAGTCCATCGACTCGGTAGCCTCTACGAGGACACTGGTGCGACCTGCGCGGCGGTCGGAGAGCGGCGGCGGTGCGGTGTTCTGCGGACAGGGCCGGCGCCGGTGTCGGCGGCTGGGCGTACAGTGGCTGGTGGAGCGCTACTACCTCTCCTGGGTGGTGGCGCCGCCGTTCCGGCTAGTGGTGCTTCTGGCCTCGGTGGTGTCGGTGGGCGCCGGCGTGTGGGGCGCCTGCCAGGTGCGTGACGGGCTCGACCTGACCGACCTTGTGCCGCGGGGTTCGGACGAGTACGCCTTTCTGGACACGCAGCGGCGCTACTTTGGCTTTTTCAATATGTTCGCGGTGACGCAGGGTAATTTCGAGTACCCGACCAACCAGCGGCTGCTGCACGAGTACCACCAGGCGTTCACGCGCGTGCCCAGGGTCATTAAGAACGACGACGGCGGCCTGCCTGACTTCTGGCTCACCACCTTCAGAGATTGGCTCCTGGGTAAGTGCACAAAGTTAAAGTCACTGTTTTATGTCTATGCCACGTGTTTTTGGAGGCAAATGCAATGGCAGTAACTTGTCTTCTGTGGGGTCGAGTTACACATTCAGGACATAAGTATGTCACTCGCTCTTTTTTATATGCTTCAAGAAACCCATTCATACAGTAGTTTTATTTTCTCTCAGCCTTTAGCTTTCTCTCGGTGGATAAGCGTGAGGAAGACCGCGATAGCTGTTCCGATTACGGGCGTGTGCAGCGGCGGGTTCTGTGAAGCCTGTGCCGAGCTCCTGGTTCAAGTGTCGCTATCGCCGGCCGGGTGGGTGGCTCTGCTCTCCCCGCCCGCCCCCGTTACTCGGATTTATGGCTACTACTCGGCGTGGTCCACTATCGCTATAGTGAACGCGCCATTGCACGTGTGTGGTCGTCTGCTGGCGACTCCCCGGTGGGAGCCTTCGAGGGCAGATTGAAATCCTAAGGCGTGCAGCAGATGGGTGGAGCAATAACGGTATTTTAACCTCAAACTGGCCAGATATCTGGTTTTTGATGGATTTGCCCTGCCGCAGCAGGTTTTCCTGGTGCCACCCCGGAACAGGCGCCTGCAGATAGGCCCACAAACTTACTCCGTTATTCGGAGTGCCTGCAGTCAGTAAACATTTGTATTTCTGAAAATGATTTAGAAATGTGACTAAAAGTGTACGTTTTTCAGTTTGAGCCATTAGTTTGTAGAAGTTGGTATTTTCATGTCCGCGTGCGTTTTCAATGTGCTTACCCTCATCACTATTATTGGTCCTCCAAGTGATGCTCCTTGCATCCCGTTACGTTTTTATTTCTTATTTTTGGGGTCCTTGTACTCTTGTTTCACTCAGTGCCTCACGTTTGACTGCAGCAAGCTTTTCGAAAACTTCTGAAGCTTGTCAAATCTCGAGGAAAAGTGGTGTTAAGAAAACGAGTGAATGAAACTCAATTTGTTTCGAAATCGTCAGAAAGGCCTTGTAAAAGCTTTACTTTATTATCCTAAATTATTTTTAGAATTTTGGTTTGGCTAGTCGAGAAACCATAAGCACCCTGGTTATCACCGCTCAAATAAAAAACTCAAATACAAAATCACAAGTGTGTAGCTTGAAAAGGGCAGCTTGTGATGGATTGGTGAGGTTTTAGGCGGTCTTCGAAATCGAAATTCGTTTGCCTGTTTTTTGTTTTGTTTTGTTTTTGGGATGGTACCAGTGGTTGAAAAGAAGAGCCAATCAGTGAAAATGTTCCAGAGTTGTGTGTTAAGCCTGACATTTCACTGTGGGAACATTGGGATGTTTGCTCCCGTCACTTGCTGCATTTTTTTGTATTTTGTCTGGACAGAATATTATGGACGAGTTCGGTTTTGTGCGTTTTTGTGCACACAACAATTATCACACACATAACATAAACTCGTGTGGTAGTTCCGCTTTTTGCGTTTTTGTGTACACAGCTATCACACGCGTAACATGCCCTCTTGTGCCCCCCCTGTGTAGCTTTTCATGAATATGTCGGGTGTGAGAGCCCCGCTGGCCGCAGCCCCAGCCCAGCCAGGCTGACTGTGGCGCTGTCTCGGCAGACCTTCAGAAGGCTTTCCGGCGGGACTGGGCTGCCGGCCTCATCACCCGGGAACAGTGGTCTCGCAACGCCTCTGAGGAGGGTATCCTCGCCTTCAAACTGCTGGTCCAAACCGGCCGTGTAGAGTACCCCATCGACAAGTCACAGCTGCCGGACGTGGTGCTGGTGGACAGCGACGGCATTATCAACCCCAAGGCCTTCTACAACTACCTGACGGCCTGGGCGTCCAACGACGCGCTGGCCTACAGCGCCAGTCAGTCGGCGTTGCGACCCGAGCCCAAACAGTGGCTGCACGTGCCCAGCGACGTCGAGCTCAAGATCCCCAAGTCACAGCCGCTGGTGTACGCGCAGCTGCCGTTCTACCTGAACGGCATGGCCACCACCGAGTCGATCGTGGAGACGATCGAGCAGGTGCGCGCCATCTGCAGGAGGTTCGAGGAGCGCGGCCTGCCCAACTTCCCCCACGGGGTACCGTTCACCTTCTGGGAGCAGTACGTGGGCCTGCGGCTGCACCTGCTGCTGGCGCTGCTGTGCGTGCTGGTGGCGGTGTTTGTGGTGCTGAGCGTGGCACTGATGAGCGTGTGGGCGGCGGCAGTGGTGGTGACTGTGCTGGGCGTGACCACCGTGCAGCTGCTCGGCGTCATGGGCTTCCTGGGCCTGCGGCTGAGCGCTGTGCCGGCGGTCATCCTCATCATGTCGGTCGGACTCGGCGTGGAGTTCACCGTGCACATTCTGCTGGTGAGTCGGGCGGCGGGAGAGACATCAGCAGGGCCGATAGTTTTGTTAACGTTTTCTCCGCTTGTCATTGATGCCGGCTCAGGATGCAAGAACCAAGTTAAGGCGTTTTAACTATTATTAGAGAAGCCTGCCGACTGTGATCCGGCTAAATTTTTGTTTTGTTGCAAAAACGTAACGACGGTCGTAAATGGGTCAATGGCTGCAATTGGTATGCTTGAGAAAAATAGTTTTCATTCAGTATTTTGGAACACATGAGGGATGGTACTCTTACATTGACGCATTCTCAGCCAAATCACCATCCATGAGATTAACACGCGCATTGACGGGGGGCGGGTTACCCGCGCCCCCCTCGGGTTTTTCGGAGATAGCAGAAAAACGGCGGCGCGCAGCGCCGCCGTACTTGTCATACCTTTTCCCTCATCATTTTTACAACTTTTGTGAAAATTTTTAGGTTAGGTTATCTCAGGTCAGGTCACCAGCACAGGTCAAGTGACCCGACCTAAAAAAAATTAAGATAGCATAAGTCGGAGCAGGGTGAACTTATCCGATTGAAACTCATATCACATAATGGCCCCACCGGGTTCTCTAAAATATGTTCCGGTATTTTTGATATCGATGACCTAAGGTCAGGTACGAGGCATGACCTCTCCATTGGAAATACATGGGAAAAATGTTTTTTTACGGAATAACTCAGTAACGGATCGTGATAGAGCATTTATTTTAGCTGCATTGGACTCGCCTGGGCTTTGCGGTTCTTATGATATTCATTTTATATACTTTGACCCTGACCTGACCTCAGGTCAGGTCAAATCCTCGATTTGACCTAGCAAGGTCAAATTATATATCATTCGATTCGGCTTGCTGAGAGGATTCATACAGTTCAAGTTGTTTTGCTCTATCTTTACTTGTTCAGATGTAATGCCCGAAAAACTTAATTTACATGTTATCCCTATGACGGCATGTTTTGACCTCTCGTGACCTTAAATGTGACCTGACAAAAAAATGTTTCAAATGTTTTCGATGGAGAAGTGGATGGGCAACCCAACGCCGTTTACCGTTTTTCGCTACCTACCGTGGTTCTCGAGATCTTAGGGGGCGGGTACCCGCCCCCCGTCAAAGCGAAGGTGGCTCAGACCCCCGTCAATGCGCGTGTTAATCTCGCTCCAGATTTTCTGAAGCCTTCAGTCAGGGTATATGTGCGGTTCATCAAGTCCATCTCTTATCTGGTCCACTCTAAATAAGGTCCTGTCTGCCCTCACGAGGCCGCTCTGTCGGGCTAGATGGGCACATAGGCGCTCAACCTCGCGTGAGATCTACTGTGGTATACTTGTCATGCAGATAACTATAACCACAGACATTTGCATATTAAAATTCTCCCACGCGACTTCCGCAATCTCGTGAAGAGTGAAAAGGTGACAGATCGAGGCACCAACTATTACAGTCAGCATATCTGAGCACACTCAAACTACCTGTTCCTAAACAAGATATTATAGCTCCGGATATGGTAAGTAATATACATAACCAAATGTTTTTTTTAGGTGTGGAGCGATTTTCAAACAGCAACTCTTATTGCAGTAAATGTGTACAAGCGCGGATACTGGGTATCAGTCGGACACGGTCTCAGCAGACAGGAGCAGTGGACGTCGAGCCGCCTGAAAACTCGCGTTTTATCAGGCCCAGCCGGTCGCTACTGTTTCGAATTCAATCCGAAACGTGTATGTACCTACGTCTTGTACGGGGATGTGGTGTATAGAACACCTGCTTCATTCAATGTTCACACTGCATTCCATATTTTCAACGACACTGCTAGTTTTTTTTTTAGTAATGTGAAATTCATCCATTGCCCTCAGCTTAATATTGAATTGCCATTGCCCTGTGCTTAATGTTGAAATTCAGCTTACCCGTTTAGGGTAAGCTATCACTAAAATCTTATTCGGGTTTTAAAAATACAGAAAATATATCTGCATCAACCACGCAAAGTGGGTTCTGCCAAAGTGATGAATATAAATTGCAAAATGATTGGCGCCATTCATTTCCTCCCCTAATTCGAACAACAATTAATGGTTGTATGGTTGTCAAATGCTTTTACTGGTATAGGTATATTGATATGGATGGTGCTGTTGTACTGTAGTATTGGTGGATCCAATGTTGTGAATATCCATGGAAATGCACCCTACTCGTCCTTTTCGACAAACTTCACAATTGACATTTTTTGTTCTGTGCTTGAAAATCTATGAATTTTCACCTTTCTGCTCATTTATTTTCACTTGCTTTATGAAATTTGGCGATGGGGTATTCTGCCTGGTATTCAGACATCCCACACGTCCATGTATATACATACCCTGTCAGGACTGGACAATAAGACTGCATGCAGCCGGCGTGGGCCCGCCCCCTCCGCCCCCTGCGTGCCATGGAGGTCGTCTTTTCCCTGAACGCTAGAAAACGGCATCTTTTGAAGGGAAACTACATTAACTCTCCAAAAACTATTGATGGGAGGCCATGTATCATTTACTGTGCAGGTGTTAGCCTTGCTTTAATTCCCGGAGGGTACAGGAGGAAAAGAGGTTCTCAGGTGCCGTGGCTAACGTGAAAAAAACAATAGGGCGCTCGGTGTTCGGGCACCTTGCCTGTAATCGATACGACGCTGCGCAGTGTTACAAATATGCACAGACATCGGTCATGTACGCCGTGCGTAAGATATTCTAAAGGTTTACTTCATTCCCATGAGAGGCCTTTTTCGTTGATCGCCGATGAGCGATCATCCCAAAGGAACGCAGACATGCGGAATGGTGTCGAGTAGGATCAAACACTTCGCGGCTGCGAAGCTACTTCACCCTTGGACCCTGGACACCGTGGCTGACTTTCTGTTTGTGCATTCTTCGTGACGTGGTGTCCAAAGTGTGAACGGTTAGGTGAAGTTGTGCTCTTAGTTTCAAGGTAAGTTGAAGGGGTTGCTCTCCTCTTTTCATCCAAAAAAAGCACCTATTGGCTGATCCAGCTTCAGCCTGGGACAGCCTTTGCTGCCGATACCTTCTTAGTACTGGAAGCCTAACTCGAAACCTCTCAGTCACGGAATATGGCACCTTTATAACTTAAAACTCAGGCCTTAATCTTGTTCCGACCACAAAAAAGCCGCTAACTTAGCATTTAATGCGTTGGAAAACCCACCGATTACGAGGGAGTAAGCCTATTCGGGTCGGAAATCGCCACTTCCGTCCATTCCCACGCCGTTCTTAGGAGTGTCCTGGTGGGCCTTGGCCGCGGAGATGGGCAGATAGGCATGATTTCGCTCTGGGAACACATTTATTTCTGCACAAATGATGAGTTTTGGGTCGAAAGATCTCTATTTCGGGTTGTTTTCGGCATGCTCTTCAGTGGCGCCATTCAGTTCAGATCCCATCATGCGGCTGCCTAATTGGGCTGCGCGATTGCGGGAGAATGGTGGACTCCGATACCAAATCATGTTGCGGTGTGTTTCAACGGTAACTTAGCACGCGCATTGACGGGGGCGGCCTCTGGTCTTTTGGAGATAGCATAAAACTGCGGCGCGTAGCACCGCCCGTACTGGGTATACCTTTTCTCTGATCTTTTTTACAACCTTTGTCAAAATTTTAAGGTCAAAATGAGGATCAGACTTGTTGCCGACTCAAATTTTCTTGAGTCGACTCAACTCTGACTCACAGCTAAATGGCTGACTCTGATTCTGACTCGACTCACTGAGTTGAAAATGGTGAGCCGACTCGACTCAGGCTAAATTCAGAAGTGAGCCGACTCGATTCCGACTCAAATCAGCATTGAGTCGGAGTCGATTCCGACTATGTGGAAATATGCAATGTTTAGTATGTAAATAGTATTTTATTTGGTGTTATCTACCGAATTTAATAATATGTATGTTAATCCTGAAATCTTCCTGCATAGAATAAATATGCTAATGGAATGGCCTATATTTAGGTGTTGGTTGATAAAAAAAGTTTAAGCAAAAATCCGACGACTAATTAAAATAAAACCACCCTCACCAAAAACAATAAACAAGTAAAGAGTAAAAAATGAAAGAAATGAGCGTCAACGTCCATGATACCGTACTGCGCATTAGTGTGGCATACGTTCATGCGTTCTGCCGGCAGAATAACACGCCTATTGCTTTCGGGGTACTAAAGCCTAAATGACCAGCCGTGTCATTGTGTTATTCTGCCGGCAGAACGCAAAATAGTATGCCGCACGCATGCACAGTCTGGTATCACGGACACAAGATACCTCACTGCGCATGCGTGCGGCATACTAGTATGCGTTCTGCTGGGCCGAATAACACGGCTACTAGCACTTTGTTGCGCACCATGATCATTTTGTGACTAATGTGGCGCGCGCGGGTGCAACAGTGTGAGAGTGGTAAATAAAAATAATCGGCATCATCATAATTTGAAGAGCGGGCGGTGGTTGTTTGTGAGTGAGAGGATTGATGTATATTTTTCAGTTTATCAGTTTCACAGTTTGAAATTACTCAGGCTACGCCAGAGGTAGGACTGATATCCATTTTCCGTAAATAGGCAGTTTTTATTATCTACCAGTGGGTGTTCTCAAACCACGACAAATCAAGATAGTGCTTTGAAATAAGCAGATAGTTGAAGCTTTTAGTTTCCGTTTCAACCCATTTCAAGGCTTATGTACAAAATAAGATTTTTGGTACCTTCTTTCTGATGCTGATACGTGTTTTTTTAGTGTTTTAGCCAAAGGAAGGAAGAAAATAGAAAATAAAGATATGGTTTCCTAAGAGTGAATTACCTTTTGCATGAGAATGAGCTTAGGATTTTGGATGGTGTGCATTTTCGAAGTTGAAAAAGTCTGATTTTGTGCCTAATCACACATTCTTCTGTATGATTCTGCATGCCATTGCTAGGATTAAACGGAAAAAAACTATCAAATGTGTGTGCTTTTTAAACTATATTTTACATAACTTGTATTGCTAACAACTGATCCAGGCATGGGTCTAGTGTGGATATGAGAATAATGAATTACCTGTTATTACCAAATAGCAATATGAAATCATTCAAAATTAGATCTGAAAATTTCTAAAATGTCAGTCCTGTGATCACTTATGTTAAGAAAATAATGTTGAGTCGACTCAACTCTTGACTCACAGCATGGAGGCTGATCTGATTCTGACTCGACTCAACTGGTTGTCCAGTTGAGTCGACTCCGATTCAACCCAAACATGATGTTGAGTCGACTCAACTCTGACTCGAGCAAAATTTGAGTCGACTCTGAGTTGACTCCGACTCAGAGTCGCGACTCAACAAGTCTGTGTGTCATCTCAGGTCAGGTCATTAGTAGGTACAGGTCAAGAGACATGACCTCAAAACAAGTTTAAGATAGCCTAAGTAGGAACAGGGTGAACTTAACCCATTCAAACTCATATCTCATAATGGGCCCACCGATTTCTCTAAAATACGTTCCGGTATTTTTGATATCGATGACCTAAGGTCAGGTAAGAGCCATGATAACTCCATTGTAAAAACATTGGAAAATGGTTTTAACTAAATAACTAAGTAATGTATGGTTATAGAGCGTTTATTTTAGCTTCATTAGATTGGCCTAGTCTTTGCAGTTCTAATGATATGCATTTTGATCGAATTTGACCTTGACCTGACTTCAGGTCTGGCCAAATACCATATTTGACGTAAGTTGACCTAGCAAGCTCATATATTTAATATCATTCGATTTGGATTGCTGCGAGGATTTCAATGGTCTAAATTGTTTTGCTCTATCTTTACTTGTTTAGATGTAATGACTGAAAATCTTCATCTACATGTTATCCTTATGACGGCATGTCTTGACCTCTAGTGACCTTAAATGTGACCTGACAAAAAATGGTTCAAATATTTTCGATAGAAAAGTGGTTGGGCTACCCAACGCCGTTAACTGTTTTTCGCTATCTAGCGTGGTTCTCGAGATCTTCGGGGGCGGGTACCCGCCCTCCCCCCGTCAAAGCGAAGGTGGCTCACACCCCGTCAATGTGCGTGTTAAACTGTATCATGCTTAGAAATGTGGGATTTACCCACGTACTGTGGGCTTTCCTCTGGGTTTTGCCTCTCCCTCCCTGATCTTTCCGCTCGATGGGGTTTCTAAACTGTAGGACTTTAACGTCATTTTTCCAGAACTGATATTACATCAACTTTAAGGTTTTTCGGGATTTAGTTCCTGGTAGGTATATAAGAAAGTTATTAATCGGATATTTCGAATCTATTTGACGATTCTTTATCAGTGAATATTATGATACTGTGCATCGATTAAACATACATACAAATAGAAACACACAATGGCTACCACTTGATCTTCCCAATAGGGCTACCTCCCATTTTGTTAACTTTTCAAACCATGTTATCACTGTTATCTATTTTTTTGGGTGATGTCAATAGACATAAAATATGAATATTGACTATAATGGCATTTGACTTAATAATTGGAAATATCAGATAACCTGTTACCAGAACAATGACTAAATTACGTACAACCTAAACATATAACACCTACACCGATTCTAATACAGGATCCTAGATTGGGCTGATGGTGGCATTTCCGCGGTCGCGATTTATAATCTGCCTCTCGCAGTCTGATTTTGATCGCCTCCCTAACTGACCGGCGGCCAAGCTTTGGTTCTACTGCCAGAATTTTTACATCTCTTGGATTTAAATCTTTCCTACAACTATACACATGACATGAAACTGCTGATTTTGAAAACCTACCGTTCCGAATATCTCCTATGTGCTCTTCTACCCTTACCCCCAGTGGCCTCTCCGATTCCACTGGGGCAACAGCAGCCGAGTCGAAGTGGACAAGCTCAGGAACCAGGGCGCGAACCGCAGGGGCGCTGCCGCATCAAACATACGATTACGTGTCGATACCTTACGTTAAAGGGGTCAGCGAGAGAATCGGTAGGGCACTAGGCAACCATGGAATGAAAGTGGCGCATAGCTCTAAGACAACCTTAAAGACTTTGTTGACACATGTAAAGGATCCTTTAGTCAAAGAGGAAAAAAGAGGGGCAGTGTATGAAATAAATTGTGAGTGCGGGTCAAAATACGTGGGGGAATCGGGGAGGCCACTGGGGGTAAGAGTGGAAGAGCACATAGGAGATATTCGGAACGGTAGGTTTTCAAAATCAGCAGTTTCATGCCATGTGTATAGTTGTAGGAAAGATTTAAATCTAAGAGATGTAAAAATTTTGGCAGTAGAACCAAAGCTTGGCCACCGGTCAGTTAGGGAGGCGATCGAAATCAGACTGCGAGAGGCAGATATAAATCGCGACCGCGGAAATGCCACCATCAGCCCAATCTGGGATCCTGTATTAGAATCGTTGTAGGTGTTAGATGTTTAGGTTGTAGGTAATTTAGTCATTGTTCTGGCAACAGGTTATCTGATATTTCCAATTATTAAGTCAAATGCCATTATAGTCAATATTCATATTTTATGTCTATTGACATCACCCAAAAAATAGCTAACAGTGATAACATGGTTTGAAAAGTTAACAAAATGGGAGGTAGCCCTATTGGGAAGATCAAGTGGTAGCCATTGTGTGTTTCTATTCGTATGTATGTTTAATCGATGCACAGTATCATAATATTCGCTGATAAAGAATCGTCAAATAGATTCGAAATATCCGATTAATAACTTTCTTATATACCTACCAGGAACTAAATCCCGAAAAAACCTTAAAGTTGATTTTTAAACTGCCCTAAAAGGAAAATTGTGTGACAGAAATGTTCCCCTCTTCTGGAAACTCCTGTAAACCACCAGCCTTGCCGGTGGAGTAACATATAAGTACTTGCTCCCGCCACACCTCTCCCGGGCGAAGTCCTGGATCCACTACTGTCTGTTTTTACGAAGACAAATGGGGCGGAGCTGCTAGACACCGAGTTTTCTTCGGAGAGGTGCAGGCATGTGTGACCCACCCGAGTCCAGTTCAGGGGTGTCTGTCTCCTGGGGCATCTCGCAGGGGTACCGGACCCGCCCATCCGGTGTGCAGGGCTGTCGAGCCGGTCCGCTCGGTATGCAGGGGGTGTCTGACTCGTCCGCTCCGTGTGCAGGGGTACCTGACCAGTTTGGGCAGCCGAACGGCACGCGTGCAGCGCAGCATTCAGCACATGTTCCGGCCGGTGTTCAACGGCGCAGTGTCCACCCTGCTCGGCGTCCTGCTGCTCGCCTTCTCCGAGTTCGACTTCGTGATTAGGTGAGGGAGCCCTGAGGACGGCAGCAGCGGCCGCGCCATTTCCCAGCCGGAATTAGGCATACCAATCTAAACGGAAAAAGTAAAATGTTAGAATTAGAAGTAAACGGTGCCGCACTAATCTTAGGTTTGTTAGTAGGGTCTCCTTCTCTAACTGTCATTGAACGGTCTTTCAATAAGGGGGGGTGCGAAGTCTTAGGAGGCACCTACCATATCACCTAGTTTTATCATTTGGTCTTTACGAGGGGCGCCCTCCCGGCGGGAATCGTATGCTTTTTTGAAGGGTTTGTTGTCTCGAAAGTCTTATTGAAAAGTAACCAGTTTAATATTGCCAAAAGGGCGCTCATAGAGTCAAATAGGTGTCCGGCTGCTGACAATTGATGGCGACCTTTATGAAAGAAGTTGGGAAACGGTGATTTTCCCTTGGACTCTGACTTAAGTCAGTTTTAAAGGCACATATCCCGCAAAGTTCGGGTATTTTAATGCGTTTTAAGATGTCCAACACAGACAGGGGGCGGCTCAGTAAACCTGAAGGGGGATACCGCCCCATTTGCCTCTTCCCCTAGATCCGGGGTTACTGGAAAATTGATCACAAAGCGATGAGCACTATCTGACCACACAATCAGTCCCAAAGAACATTTAGCGGTCGTTGATTAGTCGGTGCGCCCTTCTGCCAAAAATAATAAACGATCACGGCCACGAAATGTCCAGTGTGATTGCCTTTGTAATCAAATGCAGCGTGGCAGGGTTGTTGTTCTGTTTCGTGACCAGCGGGAATTGAGCCACACCCACTGTGGTGCAGCTGCGCTACCGTGGAAGAACACGAAAGATAAAGGTCCCGGATATATTAAGAGAACAGGGGAAGACGGAGGTGAATGGAGGTGAAAGCTAAGCCCGTGCGATCGGAATGGCGCAGTCTACGCGTGGATGCGTGGGGATGCAACTCGAATTACTGAGCTATTTGAAGACTCCGTGGGTCTTAATAAGAATTCAGAGCCCAACTTCCAATCAAGCGAATCATTTTTTGCCGTTGTGCTCGGAACGCGCTCTGGTTGTAACAATTTGGATTTGCTCCTCCGCCCTTGTACCGTCCGATGAGTCTGCTCCGCCCCTTTTTCGGCCGATGAGCCGGCTCCGCCCCCCTTACCGTCAGGTAGGCTCGCGCCTGGTGATGTCTTACCTCCGGGCCCACATTGTCTCGGCTCCGGCGCCTCGTTTTCCCAGACGGCCGCCTTTTCCCGGGTGCTGCGCGCTTACAACACACGACTATTATCGCGAAGCAGGGGCGTCGACGATGCTGGACGCCCTGGAAACAGTAAATTCGGCCCTGGTGCCTTTTTGCGGTGCGACCCCCCGTCGGCGCAATTAACGGGGCCGTTTATCATTGAGAGCTGCCGGCGCACTGGTGCGCTCCGCCGGCTTTTTGCCGGTCGGCGCTGAAAAAGGCGGCCCATAAAGCGGCATACGGCCGCATTCCGACGCACTCGCCGACGCGCCAGGTGTGCCTCCAATCAGCTCAGGGTGACCTGGACTGCACCCTTCTCCCACACCATTTCCCTCAGAGGGTCTTGGCACCGCACAAAAAATAAGCTATATATATTTATATGAACACGGGTCGTGGCGAGGGTTTTTCGAGTACTGACCCGCGCGGCACAATACCAAAACAAGATCAGCCAGGATTAAACAGAAGGGTTTTCACATTGGATATTAGCCTGGGGCTTATCGACGCCTCAACTTCCAGGGTCAATGTATGGCGGTATGAATGTAAGGCTGCCTATGTCTCCATCTAGGCGTGGGGCGAGCTTGGTACCGATCAAGCATGGACAATAGCCGGCTGGAATAACCCAAGCAGACTAGTTACTCGAGGATCGTGCACTTGGCTCTATTGGTGCGTGCGAAGGGGCAGGGAATGTGCCTGGTCAGGACCCAGTGCTGCTCATCAGCCGCAGTCTGGCCAGGCCGGCGGGTGGGAGCCTGACTGCGTGACACGATCACGGACTGGCGCGCTGAGGGTGGTCCCTGCACTGGCTGCAGCGCGGCGCCGACCCGCAACCTGGCCATTAGTCGGCCGGGTCACGTGCGCTGCTGTTACACAACGGCCCCGGCGGCCCCGGCGGCGGCGGCGGCGGCAGCGGCGGTGCGCGAGGCGAGGACGGCGGGAGGCGGCGGACTCGGACGCCGGCGCACCGTTCCCGGAGCGTGCACTCAGCGGCTCAGTTGGACGTGACATCCGATATTTACCGGGTGTGGATTATAGAGCGAGCTTTCTGGTTCGCTCTTGTGTCTGCTCATCAGTGAGCAGCCCATCTTCCTGAGCTGTGCAGTGTTCTTTCTGAAGACGACAGCCCCTTCTCAGCTTATTTTGGAAAATGAACACATGTCCTTTCTTCTTCCACTTCTCAGGATGTGCATGACCTTGTCTGTGGTACAGGAAGCACCGTTGCATTCCGCATGTGGCTTGAATGTATCTTGCAGCGATTCGATATGTTACGGTCGGCTATTCATAGTTTTGTAGCGGTAGTGTGAAGATATTGAGCGACGGAAAAGTTCAAATGGATCTAAACTTGTGAACGGAAACCATAGTGCGGGTAGGTACTATCGTGCGGCACCCGCTCCATTGTATCTTTAATAGGTTTGCTGGCCTCACTGCGCGTGCAAGCTTCCAAACTCGTGCTCGTCAATATCGTTCCAGCAAGTCTGAATGTATGG
Organism: Lepas anatifera; assembly: GCA_034440635.1. NCBI lineage: Eukaryota > Metazoa > Arthropoda > Thecostraca > Lepadidae > Lepas > Lepas anatifera. The sequence goes on from JAOTON010000450.1 coordinate 118,229, forward strand.
AGTGATCATAAAAAGAAAGATGACGTCACCGTCGCCATGCGTTTCCCCGCCGCGGCTGCCATTCACGCCAACAAGCGATCTGTAGACCGAGTCTCTCACGGCCTTTGCCATGATGGGCGAATGCAAAACAACAGTCTTCCGGTGGAAAACATCAGCATTGAAACAGAAGTCAGCATATATTTCACACCGACACTCTGGCCCTCCGTGCTATGTCCGGTCGTCCGACGGTCCTCGTTTGGGTACTTCTGCGGTCCGGCCGCAGCGGAACCGGGAGACAGGTCCGTAACCGGTTGCCGATGTATGCTTAGTCAGCTCTGGTGAGATCTTTAGTCCACAGTGTCCGGCGGCAGAGCTGGTGGCGGCCGTCACTAACGTGCCTCCTTTTCCCCATGCCGGGCTGAATCGGGTCTCTCAACACTGCCAAGATGACTTTTTTGTCAATGGAGAAGTCTATGTATGCGCCACTGTATGTTTTGCACATGTATTACTTATGTTTTCTTACGTTTTGGACTTAATATGTTTCGAGTAAATGACACGCAACACACATGAGAACAATAAAATGAATCATCTTACGTTGGTATGTTCCTCCCCGAGGATAAATGATACTGGTAAAACATGAATTAAAAGCTAGAGAAAATGCATGGTCTAAAAATTGCCTGCTGCGGCGATAGCGCTAGCTCGCAGCAAGTACACGGGGTGAACGTATGTATTTTAAAACATTGGCTTTAAAACTGCCGGGATACCCCGCTGTGTACCGCTCCTCTGAGGCACGGTTAGTAGAGTGCAGACACTCTGAGGTCGCTCCGCCAGTAGTTTCAGGCCGCAGGCGGAAAACAGGGGACTGCACTGCCACTGACACCGTCACGGAAGGAAGATTAACGCACTCCGCTGTGCACCAGCGGCAGATTCAAGGCTGGCAACCAGCGATAGCATTAATTCACGCGGCGAAGTACTGCGCGCTGTGGGTTGGCGACCGCGGAAGGTGGAGAGCGGCTCTCGGGGCTGGCGCCGTTGCAGCCGGCGCTGAGACCACCCAGGCCGCTGCGGCGCAGGCATCAATAACGCAACGGCCAGCGACGGTGCGGACGGGAGGGAAGTGCGGCGGTAACTCACGCTTGGCCGTCGCCGGCTGCGCCGTGGTTGCATCAGCGGTTGACGTCCTGGGCGGTCCCTGGCGCGACCTGCCGCATACGATCCGACACGAGCATCGCCACCGGCGGGGCTGGGCAGGGGCACGTCACTCTTTGATAAATCTTTGGCACGTCGCTGACTGAAAACTATGCATTCCAAAACCGGTAAGTCGTGAGGCAACGAGCTTGGCTCGTTGCCTCACGCCCATCCCCATAATAAAATTAAGCATTTTTGATCAAATGTGGCTTGAAATCGTACAGAATGAACATTTCGGATTGAAATTTCCAGGCACGGATCGAGGGGGCACTGAGACACCCGTCACCCCTTGGGCCACCGGGAGCGCCCAGCTGAAAGCGCCAGCGTGCGGTCAGTGCCCCCCTGACCGAAATCTTGGATCCGCGCCTGATTTCAGAGTTTCGCTTTCACCTCTCCACTCGGTGGTAACCTCGCTACGATCGGGAAAATATCGGCTCCCTCGGAAAAAATATTTGGACCGGTTCTTGACGAGCGTGTTCAGCGTTGACAGATCAGTCACTGATCGGGTGCTCCCAGCCTCCGCTCAGGTTATCTGGACCCGGGTAGCGTTAGCGGGCGTGCAGCTTGAGTCTGTGGGTGTTGATGTGTTTTTGGGCGGGCGTGGAGCGAAAATTATGACTTTAATTACGTGAACCAGTCTGGTTTATAGGGTTACGTATTCCTATAGTGATATAGATATAGTGATGCTACAGTATTCAGCCAACATACTTGAGGTCGGCGCACTCCTGTTTCACGCGCGCTCGTCTGTTTCAGGTACTTTTTCAGCGTGCTGGCGGCGCTGGTGGTGATCGGTCTGGTGAACGGTCTGGCTCTGCTGCCGGCGCTGCTCTGCCTGCTGGGCCCTCCAGCCGAGGTCCGTCCCGTGGGTGAAGTGCAGCAGCTGGCGGCGCCCAGTCCCGAGCCGTCGCCGCCGCGGGTCCGCGGGCCGCGCGTCTACCGCTCCTCCTCGCTGACCAAACCGGCGGCGGCCGGCACCAAACTGAAGCACACCGCCAGCCAGCTCAGCCTCAGCACCATCACCGAAGAGTCCTCCGGCTCCCAGGCGTCTCAGTCGCAGCCGCAGCTGCAGACGGCCGCCGGCGGCGACGGCCAGCGCGCCGCTGATATAGTGCTGGAGCCGCGTGTAGTGGTGGAGACCTCCTACCCGGGCGGTGACGGCGGCGGCGGCAGCGGCAGCGAGAGCGGCCAGCCGGGCGGCGCGCCGCCGCACCCGCTCATCACCACCCGGGTCACCGCCACCACCCATGTCAAGGTGGAAGTGCACGCGCCGCCTCCGCCGGCCGCAGGCGAGCGGTGCTCCCGGCGACGGCGAGAGCGGCGCTCCACCTCGGCGGCCTCCACCGTCGCCGCCGACGAGGAGAGTCGCACCTCGTCCTCCGACAGTTCAAACAGCTCACACAGTTCAAGTTAGCCGATATTATGTGGCGCGGCCGCCGGTCGTGTCAGTCAGTCAAACAGTATTGAGGCGAGGCCTCTGCCCGCCATCACTGGTCCGTTCAAAGCGCTCACTCTTCTCTGGAACCGTACCTCCCGTTTGTTATTTATTAGTGTTGTTCCGTTATTTATTGTTGCGCGCTCACTGTGCCGGCCGCCGCCGTCGCGCTTTTTGTACATGTGCTCCGTGGCCAGCGGGTGCTGCACCCGCCGATGTGTTTCCTGTCAATGAATGCCAGTGTTAACAGCGTACTATTGTGCGCTGACTCCATGCAGCAATGCCTTATTGTCTCGATATATGCAAGATTTTTGTATACAAATATAGCTGTATGGTGATGACTGGGCCTTTTATACAGCGAGTGGCAGAATAAGATCATTGTTAATCAATGATCAATCAAGCGATCCTAGATGGAGTAGAGCTTTAGGACCCTCGAGCGATCCTCGTACTTGAACCGCTACTGAAACTGCGGTGAAAAAGTTTGACCTCTTCAAGTATAAGTTGGGAAAGAAATCCCTTGGCCTGATCTTTCCGGCTCTCGGACCCTCGGTATTAGGATGGTAGTATAAACGCGCCAGACGTCTTGGGAAGGACAGCACAACAGAAGTCGCGACAGCACGTCATCACGTCATTGAACACCTTCAGGGTGGAGTTGCACCAGCCCTAAATGCATTGATGAGTTGGGGCCACTACGGGCGGCGCCGTGGCGAGGTGGTTGACGTCTGTCTTCTGGTGTTCCTCCGTCGCATTCCTCGCCGTGCCGAGGTGGTTGACGTCCTCTGGTGTTCCTCCGTCGCATTCCTTGCCGTCCCGAGGTGGTTGACGTCTTCTGGTGTTCCTCCGTCGCATTCCTCGCCGTCCTGAGGTGGTTGACGTCCTCTGGTGCTCCTCCGTCGCATTCCTCGCCGTCCCGAGGTAGTTGACGTCTTCTGGTGTTCCTCCGTCACATTCCTCGCCGGACAGGTCCTCTTCCAACCCAGTCAACCGCCTGTAGACCTTCAGCAGCGTGAAATGGCCTGTTCTGAGGCAGGTCAACGTCCCACAGCCGCGTCTGCCGAGCCGGGTCGGTGACAAAATACCCACCTCGCCTGCTCGCGACGACCCGCCAGCGTCGCAAATGTTTTCTGACGAGTGAGGTTCTGCCGAGAGGCGCCCGCCAAAATAAAGGAGGCGGATTCAAATACGGTCTGTTGCGTAGGTTTCTTTTTAAGCGCGTCAGTGCAGACGTCCAGAGAGTCCCAACGGATCCTGATGTGCCCTGTTAGCCGCTCGGAGGCAGCTATGTGTTTGACCATTTCACGTATACGTACAGCGCAGTTCGCTTGGACTTGAAGTGAACTCGGCAAGTGACATAATTACAGTTTTCATAGGTCTCCAGCCAAGGTGACGACGCCGGCGCCTCGTGACTCTGGGTTGCTTCTGGTTGACCAGTCAGTAGAGACTGTGAGGTCGACAGGTGGTGGTTATCGGTTCAGTCTGCCCGTCGGCTCTTTCTTTCACCTGCCGCGGCGCTAGGCGGCACGGCCCGGGGTGCACCAGGAGATTCCGATCGGCTCACGAGCCGGTCCCCAGGGGCAGCGCTCGGTGAAGTCAGCAGCTGCTCTGTGGCGAGCGCTGGAACCTGCCATCACACCACATGTTCCCAGGCACGCTAGAAGCACCTCGTGTTTCAGGCCCAGAAGCTGAAGGAAAACTGGGAAACCCACTACGAAATCGGGAAAAGACTAAATTTGGCATGAAGAAATCATGTCTGGCAGGTATGCAGATGAGGTCCCACGAGTATGCACTGATTCCCCCACTGATGTCAGGGCCTGAGCCGGGCAACACCTCGGAAGTCGATATAACCACGTAGCGATCAGCGTCAGATATCCAAACGGCGGTAAAGCGTGACTGGCGGGCAGGCAGCAGGCGCCGGCCCATGTTTGGCCGTCAGATCCGCTGGGTTCGGTAATCACGAGTCGCATTCGGTGTCATATATTAGAGATGATTGCCACATCAGCCGGTGTAATCAAACATCGTAAAGCACGGCATTGTGGTCAATATTGCCAAAAGTGAGAGGCATCGGAGCTGAGGGACGCGGACACGGGGGCGGTGTAACGAGCAGGGCGTCCGCTGCAGCACCGGGTCTGCACGAGCGAGATCCTACGGAGCGTTCAGACCAGGACAGAGAGACGACAGCCTAGAGCAGTTACAGCCGGCAGAAACCAGGCGGCGCAACACATGGACAGCACAAATTGGCCCCTTAAAGTCAGATGAGGATGTTCAACGGACAAAATAATGATGGCTGAGGTGTAAGTACAAGTAGTCTTGCTCCCGGCTCAAATAAAATCTTTACAAAAACGGATAACTCCATTCAGAGGCTTGATTGATGCAGATAGAGCACCTGGCCAAAACGACGATATCTGGTACAGTTCACACAGAAACGAGCAAGCAGGGCATTTCACCTGTTGTAAAGTCCAGCAGTTCAGTAGAAAATACGGCCTCTGGGCCGGAGATGAGAGCGCCAGTCACCCCGTTCACATCTTTCCTTGGTTCGAGATCGATTCAACCAGCACGAAGCAGTACAATTGGCTGTTTCCAGCGCAGTTCCGCTACAGGTTCGCTGGAACCCAGCCCCACTCGTAGCCGGGGATTCGCAGCAGTGGGCGCCACTAATGGCGGCTAACTGGGGCCCGTCGCCAGCCGCCGCGCCGCCCACTCCCCATTCACGGTACACGCTAATGAGCGGCGACAATGGTCACCGACAGTTCCACCGAATGGTGGGGCGCCCCCCCGACCGTTCAGCAGCCGCGACCCGGTCGGCACTGACTGACGCCCCGTGTCACAGCCGCCGGTGGCGCAGTCCCGGCCCCAGCTGAAGCCGATGACGGCCGCTTCCAAGGAGCAGGTGATCAGAATTCCCGCCGCTAGACCGGCTGCAGCAGCGGCAGCGGCGTAATGACACCGACGCGCCAGAGACTGCGACGTGTTCTTGGTAGGGACAGTGCCGAGGAAAGCCACAGGTCCCGAGCGTGAACACCGGACACAGGGCAGGGCGCGACAGCGGTGGGAACAGACAGCTGTTTGACACTTACCCCAGTGGGCCTGCGGGCCACCTTGGCCCCAGTGGGGGTAGGGTTCGAACATGCCCCAGTGGAGAGGTTTCAAACACCTCCTTCAATCTCGGTTCCTTTACGGGATAGCATCAAAACGCGAAGCGGATGGGTAGTCCATAAGTAATAATGAAGAAACTAAAACAGTCACTTTTTGGTTCAGGTCAATATTGACGTCATGACAGGCCAAAGAAGGTGACAAGTTCAAGGAGGTTTCTTGGATCTTAAGTCTGACTGGGTTGAGTTAGTAAGTTTTTATACGCTTTATTCGCTTCCTCTCGTTATGACAGATTGAATGATATATGATATGACCATACTAAGTCACAAACAATGACCTGACCTAAGGTCACGTCACGGTCACCACCTGACCTAACTTAGTAAATTACATATCAATCAGCTCAGGATGCTGATCCGAACGTAATGTTATACAAAAGAAAACTATATAATCATTCTCTGCAAAATTATTGACTCAAGTCTGAAAATCTGCCAAGTAATCCAAGATGACCTCTCAGAGGTTATAGGTCCAAAATTGCATCACGAGCCTGAATAGTGGCCTAAGATACTACGATTTGGAGAATAGGAAGGTATTATAAGCCGTATCTACATTGACTGATTATTTGGGTTAGGGGCGCATCAACCTGCGTGAGATCACTTTTTAATCAAGGGCTATAGTAACCTGTTTCGAATAAATGTGTTCTAATGCCTCTGAGAAGGCCCGTCTGCAGCAAAGTAAGATTTTCATTAACAATTATTCTCCCACATTGTGGCTATGATCATCACTGGGCGAATGCCTAGCCATAGATTTGAACAGGTTAGCCGCGCCGGCAGATGCCAGGCACAGTGCGCCGGGACATCTGTTATCGACGGCCATTTTTCGGACAATTCCGGTTTTCTCCATGCATTTCCAATGGAGAAGTCATCATCCGTACCTGACCCAAGGTCATCGATATGAAAAATCCCGTTACCAAAACTTGTGGTACTCGGTCGGCCCATTTTGTAATATGAATACCAGATCAATAGTTGAAACCTGCTTTCATTAGTGCCACTTGAAACATTTATGGAGATGAGGTCACTTGACCTGGCCTGGTGGCCTGACCTGAGATGACTCAAACTTAAAATTTTCGGAAACGTTGCAAAATTGATCAAGGATAAGATGTGCCAAGTACGGCCTTCTCATGCCGTCGGAAAAAACCCGAGGGAGGGGTGTTCAAACACCTCCCACTGGGACTGGTTTAACAATTGTTCGATAATGATACTGCGGGCAGCGTCATCGGATGGGCGCCATTGGATGGGCGCCATCGGATGGGCGCCATCGGATGAGCGCCATCGGAGGAGCGCCGCGACTGCCATGTGTATCACGTCATCTAGCGGCCAGACATCGGAAACAACTGCGAGAGAAAACGCGCACAGACACTCCACACACCAGCAGCATGACTAGCAACACTCACAAGCCCACCAATATCACGCGTAAATATACTGAACAATGGAAAAAACACGGCAATTAGTGCTCACGACCAATGACAGACAACGACGACACAGGTGACACAAAAAGATGTCCTATGAAAAGCGCCGCACCCGAAGCTTTCGACTCCACTCGGCGCGCGGCGCCCCCTCTGAACATTACCCGACAGAACTGGCAGTGAGGGGACATCACCCAGTGTAGGAAGGCAGTGCACGTTACAGGGCAAATGCAACATATATGTATACTCGTGCCCCCTTTGGAATAAAAACTACGAACGGATATAGAGGCTAAAACGCTGTCCCTCTCAAGCAAACTACATAATACTAATGTCACTTGTAGCACAGGACAGGTGAAAAGACATTTACTTCCTCCAGTAGCTTGGACCATAAATTTTGTACCCAGTATTTCAATTCAACACATCTTCTATCAGCTGAGCACGCTCAAAGCATTGTTCGCCTTATTCGCAAAAACAGCTAATCCAGATGATGAATTAAAAACTTCAGTTGAAAATTCAACTAGCTACGGCTACATTTTTTCTAAGAATACTTACCAATGCTCGACTTTTAAAGTCAACTAAGGATATCACAGAAGCGGAGAGACTCAGTAAGGCCCGAGCTGAGAGCCCAGGGGTGACTAGAACCGACTACATTGCTCTGCTGAGCACGCACACTCTATGCCCGCCCCAATACCACCCTCTGCCCTGGCCGGCGGCGGGCAGGCCGGACGTTGCGAGCTCGTTCACGGGTCCGATAGGAACTCCATCAGGTCGGCCTTGTTCTGCACCGGCGTGCGGGTGGGCCGGCCGAGGTCGGCGCGAGCCCCCGGCGAAACCCGGATCTCCAGCAGAGCCGGCCCGGCGGCGGCGCGCAGCGCGGCCACCGCTGCCACCACGTCCGGCTCCGTCTCAGCCACTGCCACCTGTCGACCGCAGCCGCAATTACAACTTTCCCCATCATCCACTGACGCACCGTCACGAAAAGTCGGACGGTGGATCATACACAAGTTGAACGTTCATAAACAAACGCAATTTACTCTCTCCTTTATAGCTGGATGGCACAAACGCACTTGTATCGAATGATTAGAGAGCCACCGGGAAGCAGCCGATGGTCAGGGGATCACCTGGGAGTAGCCGCAGGCCGCTGCCAGCCGCGGAATGTTCAACAGCTGAGCGTCGGCAGCGGCGCTGGGCTGGCCTCCCACCGAGTCGTGGGTGCCGTTGTTGATCACCACGTGCTTGAAGTTCCGCGGCTGCCGCTGTCCGATCACGGCCAACGCGCCGGTGTGCATCAGCAGGGCGCCGTCTCCGTCCAGACATACCACCTGCCGGTCAGACACGCCACCTGAACACACCATCTGACGGACAGACACACCACCTGACGGACAGACACACCACCTGACGGTTAGACACACCACCTGACTGGCAGACACGCCACCCACGGTCAGACACGTCACCTTACGGACAGACACACCACCTGGGGGTCAGACACGCCACCTGAACACACCATCTGACGGACAGACACGTCACCTGACGGTCCCCCACCACCTGACGGTCAGACACACCATCTGACGGTCAGACACGCCACCTGAACACACCACCTGACGGTCAGACACGCCACCTGCCGGTCCAGACACACCACCAGACTGTCAGACACGCCACCCAAGGTCAGACACGTAACCTGCCAGTCAGACACACCTCCTGACGGTCAGAGACGCCACCTGTCAGACACAGCACCTGAGGGTCAGACACACCACCTGCCGGTCAGACACGTCACCTGACGGTCAGACACTCCTCCTGACGGTCAGAGACGCCACCTGACTGTCAGACACGCCATCCACGGTCAGACACGTCACCTGACGGCCCGACACATCACCTGCCGGTCAGACACACCATCTGACGGTCAGACACACCACCTGATGGTCAGACACACCACCTGATGGTCAGATACACCACCTGAGGGTCAGACACACCACCTGACAAACAGACACACCATCTGCCGGACAGACACACCACCTGACGGTCAGACACAATACCTAACTGTCGACACACTACCTGAGTGTCAGACACACCACCTGACGGTCAGACACGTCACCTGATGGTCCAACACACCACCTGATGGCTTGGCCCCAAGAATACATACAAAGCGTTTGCCCCTGTAGCCGATGTGAGGTGAATGGGGAAGTCGAATCGCAGGAGGCACTTACTGAATTTCCCGAAAACACGGCTCATTAGTAGCGCAATCTTCATCGAGACCCTGAGGGAGGTCGTAGAGCCTAATCGCCGCCAATGGATCTTTGGCCCCATTAGGCTTCGATTGCCCAAATGTCTTATGATCCTTAGTATGGGTACGTGCCAGGGCCAATGACGGATCTAGGCCTTTGGTAACGGAGGAAGGGGCGCTTGTGCAATTCGAGGGGCGTCACCCCCGGGCGATTTTGTGTGGTTCTTTAGAGGCGAGTATTTAAAAGTCTCACGGGGAAGTAGCGGAGCCAATTTGGCCACAGGGTCGCCGCTGTCAGGAGAGGGGCGGCCAAACGGCGGGGCGGAGATCTGCGACTGCAAGTGAACCGACGGCAAATAATGAAAAACGCCAGAAAACAGGACGCCTCTGCCAGTCACCAGCATCAACTTCGAGGTACCGGCAGCGCACAGTTCTCGCGTTTGACGGGCGTTCAGGGCGCCCGGCGTCCTACTGACGGACCGAAGCGACTGGCGGTCCACTGACGGACAGATACACCACACAATGGACAAGCCAGATTGACCATAGGACGGAAAGGCCAACACATCCCCGCAACTCAGTTGCACAAAGGCATAGCAAGTGAGGGATCAGGTAGGCACTCCACCCAATGTAACGCCAATGACAGGGTGCTTCCGCTATCTCCATTAGCAAAAATACAAACTTTACATGTAATTTGGGGTTATAAAATACAAACTACTTTCACAAAGCACTGCTGTCCACTTCAGTACACGAGCGTTGGAGTTTCCGAAGATGGTTAGAGAGAACCATCCATCCAGTGGCGGATCTAGCCGGGTGGTTTGGGAGGGGCAAACCGAAGTCAAAAAGTAAAAAAAAAAAAACGCCGCGCAGTGCAGAATTGCGTTACAATATGCCTTTTCGGTAGGATTTTGGGAACTGGAGACGCAAAGCAAAAAAAAAAACACCGCGAGGTGAAAAATATGGACTCAAGATACTTTTTTCCTATCCAAGCCCCAATATTTACACTGAACTTCACTAATTCTGTTTGAAGTTGAGAGTTTAAGCACCAAAATCTTGCTTACAAGCTAAAAGGGAGTCGGGGAAAAAGGAGGTCGATCGTTTTGGGGGGCAAAAACATAGTTTTGCCCCGAGCTTTTCCGTTTGGGGGGCAATTGCCTTTTTGCCCCCCCTGGATCCGCCACTGCATCCATCTTCAATGTCGTGTACGTTCGTTTGGTGGTTTAACAACTTCACAAGTTTCCGGAAAAACCCTGCTGCAGAAACACGTAAGGTACTAAACAAAATATTCATGAAATGGCCTGGAGCCAAAAGATCGTGCTATGGGACAGGAATGCACACCTACTAAGGAACCAATTACAGTGAACGTAGATATGTTGCAAACGTAGGTACGTGGACAGAAAAACACAAACTTTTATAAACATGTTGTCAGGAAATATAAATTTTTTGCACCCTGTCTACACATTTTAAAAAAATGCAGCATTTACTGATCTTTACACAGCGCAAGCACCTTGCAAAGGTCACATCAAAACTAAGCGCAACAATGCCCTGTTTTCCGTCAGTGCAGTGATAGCCAGAAGCTGATGATGTACGACCTACAATATACCCTACATCACGGATACCAGAACAGTCCCAAAGAACGGCTGACCTGGCGGTGCGACCTCTCCATGGCCACGCCCAGCGCGATGGAGGAGGCGTGGCCCATGGAGCCGACGGTGAGGAAGTCGCGCTCGTGGCCCTGCTGGCGACGCTCGCGGTGCTCGAACAGCTCGCGGGAGGCCATGCCGGTGGTGCTGACCACCACGTCCCGGTCGTGCAGGCCGTCCGCCACCAGCCGGATCGCATCCTCGCGGCTCAGCGGCGAACTGACCAGCGGACAGAGGGTGCCGGTTACCACGGTCCCACCACACCCTCGCGGCTCAGCGGCGAACTGACCAGCGGACAGAGGGTGTCGGTTACCACGGTCCTACCACACCCTCGCGGCTCAGCGGCGAACTGACCAGCGGACAGAGGGTGTCGGTTACCACGGTCCTACCACACCCTCGCGGCTCAGCGGCAAACTGACCAGCCGGACAGAGGGTGCCGGTTACCACGGTCCTACCACACCCTCGCGGCTCAGCGGCAAACTGACCAGCCGGACAGAGGGTGTCGGTTACCACGGTCCTACCACACCCTCGCGGCTCAGCGGCGAACTGACCAGCGGACAGAGGGTGTCGGTTACCACGGTCCTACCACACCCTCGCGGCTCAGCGGCGAACTGACCAGCCGGACAGAGGGTGTCGGTTACCACGGTCCTACCACACCCTCGCGGCTCAGCGGCGAACTGACCAGCCGGACAGAGGGTGCCGGTTACCACGGTTCCACCACATCCTCGCGGCTCAGCGGCGAACTGACCAGCGGACAGAGGGTGCCGGTTACCATAGTAGCACGGTCCTCTGGGAGAGTCCAAATTTTTCAATGACTAGATAGTGGTAGATTACTTATGGCTCGTGCTCGATAAGGTTGTGGAAAGACCCACAAGGTCATCAGCTTGTATGAGTTGTCACTGAAACAAAGCACATAAGAACGAATTCACGTAACGAATCAGTGAAACTGAGTGCATTATTTACAGACTCCCTTAAACGCTAAGGGTCTCCAAAACCACCAGGGCACCAAAACTCAGAAATCGGACTGGCAAAACGTGTTTTAATTCGATCCATCAATTTGATAATGGTCAAACACGGTCCATGATAATTTACGACTGTAAATAGTTATAAACTATCTGCTACAATCGTAAAGAAGAGCACGAGTCTCGCTATTGCACTAAACAATAGGGCATGGCGTAGAATCCAAAGGTGGAAATCGGGATTTTTCCATCTCCAGGTTTGATATGGGGACGCTAACCGAGCTGAAAAATCCACACCCAGCAGTATCTACCCACGGAGGGGAGCTGCTTTTTATAGGAGGTTTTCGGCCATTGCCTGTGCTGGCGGCCAGGCTCCGCTTAGTTTGTGGTGTTCCAGCTGTTTAAATCCACGTTACTAGTATTATTATATCGATGAAAATAAAAGAACAAGTAGTTTTAGAAGGGTACACTGTGTAAATCCAAACAGTCATGGCGATGTATACACAATATTTCTTATTAAATTTCGTTACGAATTCCTTGGATATTCACATTTTACGGTTGGACGCGAATTAACTAGGCTTTTCCAGGCGACTTCTGCAACATCCTCCTCACGCGTTCTAAAGATACCTGCTTGAGGTAGGCTTATATTTCACATATTAGGTAGGGACACCAGAGAAGGGCTCATGCCAAATTCAGTCTTTCCCAGGGGTCCTTGCAAACTCCTGTTGGTGCTGCCGCCAGGATTTTTGATGTTTTCCTGAATGTTCACCCTGTCCCGACTCCATCCTTCAAATTCGCTTCCCAGCATAGCACCCAAGGCTAGGGTTCCTTCCTCGACAGCTCTCCCCACATGGACTGTGAGTGGACATAGCTGAATACGTTTGTAAAGATAATGTCAGCGACGATTGCATCCTGCCTCCTGGGAGATTTCCCGTTAGCTTGTGCTGCGATCTCGAGAGTGCTTAATCCTCACCCACTTCAGCCTCATAAATTTTGATTCTCAAATATGCAGATCATCCTTCTGCTCTCATTCACGACCTCTTTCCGGCACGCCTACAGGGAGAAGATCTCACACACTACAATCTGCAGCCCGGACTGTAAGGGCAGCGCATTCGCAGTGATCCTGGGGCCGAGGCCTGGTGCGGATGCAGGGTAGACCCAGGGGAATATTCTGCCAGAGCTGAGTGCGGAAGCGGCGACGTTACCCGCACCATCCAACGGGACCGAGCTGCTGACCCATCGAACCCCTCCCACTGTGGTCACATACAACCCATAGAGGGTGCTATCGAGGAAGCATCCCTCCATGATTCGTAGGCTTTAGGGCTGTGAGGGATCGAGTCGGGGCAGGGCGAAGAGCATGGGAAAATCTTCCGAAATTCTGGCTGCAGCACCAACAGGGCTTTATAAGGAAACTAGAGAATAGTTATTTGGGTATTAGCTTTCCGTGATGAACCTACCAAATCTTTTCAATATATGCCTGCCTAGAAATCATATTTCACGATATGTGGAGTGGAGTGCTCCAGAAGCGGTGGTAGATCAATGCTTGAATCACAACACAAACGTCAAATACAAATGTTCAAGTCTTTCGCTACGAAATCTAGAACAGATAAAAACTTCTATAATGTTCTACTTTTCTATTCAAGCAGCATGGGCTCTCAAAACTATAATGGCCTTTACTTTTCATGAATACAAAAGATAGAGAAAATACTGTGAGAATGCAGCTGGGGCTCGTAGCAAGGCGGCAACCTGACATAAAATAGTGTCTACAAAACAGCTGTTCTCTATGGGAAGATTTTCCTTAACTTCTTTAATTTAACTGGAATTGCAATTGATTAGTTCAGAAAACGCTCGCACAGAAACCCTCGGCTGGTAAAAACTAGAATTTCACTTTTGAATCATATGCCACAACCTATGAGAAAATTAGGGTGAAAAGAAATTAGGAAAAAGACACGTTGCCGAATACCAACGTCCGTGACAAAAGTACATTTTTCACCATTTCGTAAACGTTTTGGAAAAAGAACTCTGAAGACAAATCAATGCATCTCTATCCACGTGCAATATCGTCTAACAGTGCTAGGACACATACCACAGTTGATTTTTCACGCTTCCCTCAAGCGCCACGGAAGTAAAAGATGAAGAGATAACAGAGCAACGACACAATCTACCAGCATCAATAGCAGAGTTGACCTACTCAAAGGGCGGCGTCTGGTCCTCGAGGCTGTAGGGAGTGAAGGTCTGTCGCTTCACCAGCAGAGCGAACGGCCCCTGGTCGTCGCGCATGTGGCGGCAGGCCGTCTCCACCGCCCGCTCGGCACCCGCGATGAAGTCCGGCAGCGTCAGGAACGGCACCCCCAGCGCATCTGGTGGCGACAACCAGAAACAGCGCCGTCACTGGAGCACAGGGTCAACGCTGAAGCTGAGGAAGAGCGGGTTAGGTTCGCCGTGCAGCTCGGGCCAACGCGGAGCGGCTATCCAGTCCGGATCAACAGCTAATTCACTTTAGAGGTGTCAATCCGTCACCGGTCAGCCCTAGATTAGGGAGGGAAGGAAGGAATGCCCTTTACACTCGCGCAGCCAACAAAATATTTTTTTCAAACTTCACGGAAGAGTTAATTAAGGGTTAAGGGTTAATTAATTCCCTTGTATCAGCTGGTCCTACCACTCCCCGACAAATATTTTTGCTGCAAGATCTATACTTGATCAGTACATCTCACCCATTGGAATACAACTCATAGCACAATCGAATGTCCAAATAAAAAATATCGATGGGGATATTGGTATAGCCGGTTGGGCTATCCCCATAGACAGACAAAACAATAACTAAGAATTGAAAGAAACAACAAAGCTTTTCACATTTATCCACAGGTGGTATGTGAAAGGAAATGAGAGGACGTTAACTGATACAAGATAATAAATGCCGGGACATCGTGTCGGTCCTACCACTGAATCTGGAACACTAGGCTCGATAGGTACTGGTCCACTACTTGGCCCTGATTCAACCCATAGCAGGTGTATTTTCTCCCCGCTTTCAACTGCCAGGTCACAATACTTGGTATTCTCATAGTTTGGAAATTACTTGAAGAAATCGCAAAACTCGCAGAGGTGCCCTGCAAAAAATTCTCGAAATATGGGGTTGCTTATTGTTACGAAATCGAAAGCGACAGGGAATTATAATACATAAATGTCGAGGTAGAATATTGTCGGGTTCCATCGACTTCCGCCGAGGGCATATCCTTCAGTTGCGCATACGAAAACAATACACTCTGGTCAAAGGAACTTAAAACAAGTCATTCTGTACATTTACGTCAGTTCCGGAAAAATGCATATGTTTGTGGGTTGGTATGTATCGGGAAAAGAGGGGCAGCACTTTTTAGCTGGGTTGGGCTGGGCTGGAAATGACCATTTTTAGGGGCTGATTTTTATTCTCAAAATATAAATCACACCTCACATACACTCTTTTAGTCCACAACGCAATGTAATACAACGTACTATTTCCTCAAATATGAATGGACAGGTCACACGGAGGTAATTCATGGGTCACCACATCATGGATGAGACATGGATGCGTCACTCGGCGTCGGCACCTTTGATCCCGGCGACCACGCGACCACCTAGCGGAAATCATGCGAAACAACAACGTACAGGAAAACGGCCCGCCGTCCGGCCGGCCCCATGCTAAAGAAGGGCGATAATTCGCGGCATGGAGGCTAAACCTATGGAAATGTTGTCGGCATATGGAGGAGCAATGGTCCCACTCAATTCCGGCATGCTAGATCACTCCCGCAGAGATCCGGCTGGGGCGCTTCCAACAAAAAAAAAACTCCCCAAAATCAAAGACGGACCATTGATGGTCCCTGGGCGATGGATCAATAGGAATAATGCGGTACTCGCTATGAGTACAACACCCAGGTTCAAACATTGGAGTGGAAATGGGGTTAGACGCTCACATAATTAGGTGAGTGCATATAATGACGTATATATTTTCCAGCAGTCCATATCGGGAGGGTTGAAGATGCCATTTAAGCCTAATGTGCCCCTTTTCAACAGAAAGTCCTCCTCTATTCTGTTAAGACCTATCAGAGGGTAACTAATGGCATTGCAGGGGCGGACGCAGACCCGATTTTTGTGTGTGTGTGGGGGGTCGAAGCCTCCTGGGGGAGGGCATACGCGGATCCAGGATTGCCGATCGGGGGAGGGGGACACCTTCCCGGGGGCGCCATCCGAACCAGGGGGGCGCCACTTTTGACCGGAGGTGGGCGCCAAATCCTATCAGTGGGCGCCGATTTTCGCATCCTGGGGGGGTGGTGGGAAGCGGCATTCCAGAAGAGCGCCATCGACTTTTCAGGAGGGCGCCGTGAACATTTCAGGGGGCGCAGTGGGTCGATCGGGGGCACGTGCTCCCCTTGTCCCCTGTATCTGCCTATGGGGGGAGGGGTGGGAGTGAAGACTCAATTGCTCGACGAACCCAGTTTAAACAACTTTTTAATTTGTCCGACCTTTTGAGGGGCTAAAAGATAGTTTGTCCCCCCTTCCATCGCTTTTTGGGGCATGGCCGGAATGGCCCCTTTACATCCGCCTATGTCGTTGAGGCACCACTACTCATGATTTATCTTAACGCGCGCATTGACGGGGTTTTTCTAAAAGAGCAGAAAAACGGCGGCGCGAAGCGCCGCCGTACTTGGCATACCTTTTCCCTCATCAGACTTCTGTGAAAATTTAAAGGTTAGGTCATCTTAGGTCAGGTCACCAGTACAGGTCAAGTGACCTGACCTCAAAAGGTTAAGATAGCAGAAGTCGGAGCAGGGTGAACTTATCCGATTGAAACTTATATCACATAATGGCCCCACCGAGTTCTCTAAAATATGTTCCGTATTATTTTTATATCGATGACCTAAGGTCAGGTACGAGGCATGAACCTCTCCATTGGAAATACATGGGAAAAATGTTTTTTACTGAATAACTCAGTAACGGATGGTGATAGAGCGTTTATTTCAGCTGCATTAGACTCGCCTTGGCTTTGCAGTTCTAATGATATACATTTTATGTGATCTGACCCTGACCTGACCGCAGGTCAGATCAAATCCTTGATTTGACCTGGCAAAGTTAAATTATATATCATTCGATTTGGCTTGCTGCGAGGATTCATAAAGTTCAAGTCGTTTTGCTCTATCTTTACTTGTTCAGATGTAATGGCCGAAAAACTCGATTTTACATGTT
>JAOTON010000451.1:0-215318 GCA_034440635.1 Lepas anatifera
CCTGCAGTGGCGTGTAAGCTAGACACAGAAGTTTTTTTTCCGAAACAATCCTGCAGTCCCTGTAGCTAGTCACAGTTCTCCGGGAAACAATCCTGCAGTACCTGTAGCCAGTCACAGTTCTCCAGGAAACAATCCTGCAGTACCTGTAGCTAGTCACAGTTCTCCAGGAAACAATCCTGCAGTACATGTAGCCAGTCACAGTTCTCCGGGAAACAATCCTGCAGTACCTGTAGCTAGTCACAGTTCTCCGGGAAACAATCCTGCAGTACCTGTAGCTAGTCACAGTTCTCCGGGAAACAATCCTGCAGTACCTGTAGCTAGTCACAGTTCTCCGGGAAACAATCCTGCAGTACCTATAGCTAGTCACAGTTCTCCAGGAAACAATCCTGCAGCACCTGTAGCTAGTCACAGTTCTCCGGGAAACAATCCTGCAGTACCTGTAGCTAGTCACAGTTCTCCGGGAAACAATCCTGCAGTACCTGTAGCTAGTCACAGTTCTCCGGGAAACAATCCTGCAGTACCTATAGCTAGTCACAGTTCTCCAGGAAACAATCCTGCAGTACCTGTAGCTAGTCACAGTTCTCCGGGAAACAATCCTGCAGTACTCTATAGCTAGTCACAGTTCTCCAGGAAACAATCCTGCAGTCCCTGTAGCTAGTCACAGTTCTCCGGGAACAATCCTGCAGTACCTGTAGCTAGTCACAGTTCTCCGGGGAAACAATCCTGCAGTACCTGTAGCTAGTCACAGTTCTCCGGGAAACAATCCTGCAGTACCTATAGCTAGTCACAGTTCTCCAAAAACAATCCTGCAGCACCTGTAGCTAGTCACAGTTCTCCGGGAAACAAACCTGCAGTACCTGTAGCTAGTCACAGTTCTCCAGGAAACAATCCTGCAGTACCTGTAGCCAGTCACAGTTCTCCGGGAAACAATCCTGCAGTACCTGTAGCTAGTCACCGTTCTCCGGGAAACAATCCTGCAGTACCTGTAGCTAGTCACAGTTCTTTCGGGAAACAATCCTGCAGTACCTGTAGCTAGTCACAGTTCTTCGGGAAACAATCCTGCAGTACCTGTAGCTAGTCACAGTTCTCCGGGAAACAATCCTGCAGTACCTGTAGCTAGTCACAGTTCTCCGGGAAACAGTCCTGCAAAGGCGTGTAACTAGTCACAGAAGTTGCTGTGCTCTCGGTGAATTAACCAGGTTTAGAAAATGGTTCAATGTTTGCATATTGATTGGGCACAAAGCAAGGATTTAGCCTTCTCCACATTGAAAATCCTATCAGTTTGGCATTAAATACCATCGTGAGGTCGCCGATACTCGCATTCTGTGGGGGGAGGAAGTGGCATTTTAGGGGCACCATCGAACTTCCAAGGAGTGCCGTATCCATTTCAGGGGGCGCCGAGGGTCCATTGGAAGAGGGGGCAAGAATCTCCGTGACCCCTGGATGCGCCTACGACACAAAATAGCAAATGGGAACCTCAAGTACAGTTAGCTATACTCTTTAGGAATCACTGTTTTACCTTGACACGCGCAGTAACGGGAGTCTGAGCCATCTTTGCTTTGCCTGGGGAGGGGGCGGGTACCCGCCCCTAAGATCTCGAGAACCACGCTAGATAGCTAAAGACGGTAAGGGGCGTTACGTAGCCTATCCACTTGCCTATCGAAATTATTGAAACCATTTTTCAGGTCACATTTAACACGCGCATTGACAGGGGGTCTGCGCCACCTTCGCTCTTTGACGAGGGGGCGGGTACCCACCCCATAAGATCTCGAGAACCACGCTGGGTAGCGAAAAGCGGTAAGCGGCGTTGGATAGCCCATCTACTTCTTCATCGAAAATACTTGAACCATGTTTTGTCAGGTCAAATTTAAGGTCACTAGAGCTCAAAACATACCGTCATAAGGATAACATGTAAATGAAGTTTTTCGGCCATTTCATCTGAACAAGTAAAGATAAAGAGCAAAACAATTTTACCCATATGAATCCTCACAGCAAGCCAAATCGAGTGATATATAATATGACCTTGCTAGGTCAAGTCAAGGATTTTACCTGACCTGGAGGTCAGGTCCAGGTCAAATTGGGCAAAATGCATATAATTAGAACCGCAATGACGAGGCAAATCTATTGCAGTGGAAATAAAGGCTCATCTCTATTCCTTACTGAGTTATTCAGTTAAAACCATTTTTCCCATGTATTTTCAATGGAGAGGTCATGGCTCATACCTGACCTTAGGTCATCGATATAAAGAATACCGGATCATATTTTAGAGAACTCAGTGGGGCCATCATGTGATATGAGTTTCAATCGGATAAGTTCACCCTGTTCCGACTTATGCTATCTTAAACTTTTTTGAGGTCAGGTCACTTGACCTGTACTGGTGACCTGACCTGATATGACCTAACCATGCAATTTTGACAAAAGTTATAAAAATGATGAGGGAAAAGGTATGCCAAGTACGGCGGCGCTACGTGCCGCCGTTTTATGCTGTCTCAGAGAAAACCCGAGGGGGGTGGGTACCCGCCCCCGTCAATGCGCGTGTTAAGGTCACTAGACGTCAAGACCTGCCGCCCTAGGGATAACATGTAAATGAAGGTTTTCGGTAATGTCATCTGAACAAGTAAAGATAGAGCAAAACAAACTAAACCATTGGAATCCTCGCACCAAGCCGAATCAAATGGTGTATAGTATGACCTTTGCTACATCAAATCAGATCAAACATGATGCTTGACCTGACCTGAGGCCAGGTCAAGGTCAAATCTGGTTAAAATGCATATCCACAGAACCGAAAAAGATGAGGCCAATCTAAATGAAGTTAAAATACACGCTCTACCACCATCCGTTACTAAGTTATTCAGTTCAAACCATTTTCCCCATGAATTTTCAATGGAGAGGCCATGGCTCGTACCTGACCTTAGGTCATTGATATCAAAAATACCGGAAGATATTTCACAGAACTCGGTGGGCCCATGTTATGATCTGTGTTTCAATCGGATAAGTTCACCCTGTCCTAACTTATGCTATCTTAAACTTTGAGACCAGGTCACTTGACCTGTACTGTTGACCTGACCTGAGATGACCTTACCTTAAGGTTTTGATAAAAGTTGTAAAAATGACCAGATAAAATGTATGCCAAGTACGGCGGCGCTACGCGCCGTCTTTTTATGCTGTCTCCAAAAACGAGGGGACGGGTACCCACCCCCGTCAATGCGCGTGTTAAAATGTAAGTTCTGAGATAACAAAAATTGAAATCACGATTTTTTTGCATGCTGTATGTGACTGACTTTCATAAAGATACCAAGCTTACATTGATGCCAAGCACCCCGTTTGTTTTAAGAGGGAAATGACGAAAGGTCACAGATTCAGCTCTTTATTCCCAGGTCACGTCATATCAGACTTTTAAATGCGGCAGAGGCTAACGCAATATATCCAACGGTTCGTTTCGTATTCTGGGCTAGCATCGTTTCGTGGGTAATGGCATATCCGCTAACATTTCTGGAACAGCCCCGCATGCCAACGGGGACCCTGGCGCCGCTTGGGCGCCGGGAATGGATTGGAATCCGTACCATAGCACATCCCACACTTCACCACGTGCCTCAAAGTCAGCACACAGCTTCATCTAACGTAGCTCCATTCCATCAGGAGACATTGAAACTGGGATCCTCTCCTGGTTTCGGTACAGTTCACCAATGAGCTTGTACCTGCAATCCCTCTTGTTAACCGTGCATCTTGCTGGCTCACATATTGGTCCTGCTATTTTTTTCTTCAAATTATCCGCGCGGATATTTGGATTAAATTCTGCCTGGGCACTGATATACTTCACGAGAGGAACGTTGGTTCCAAAGTTCCTTGTTTTGAGTTTTTTAATAGGTATACCAGAAATAAGAAGTCCATACTTTTGATCTGAAGGTGAACAAATGTTTCGTCCACTTTACTGCTTCTTTTTCACAAGCGCAAAAACATGAAAGGAATCATGTAGGTCAGATTGTTTGCATCTTGGTCAGTGGTGTAGTCAAGATTCGACAAAGGAATCTGACTGCCCTCGGGGACGCTCTCCTATTTTCGTATAGTTTTTCCGTAACTTACGTTTTTCAAGCCAAAACGTGCTGAGCCTATTTAGATGTTTACTTGTGTTCGCTTTCAATCAGACCCAGAGATCGAACATTTATGACATCATATATCTAGGCGGGCCTAAATAACAACGATGTGGATTCCGTGTTACGGTGAAGTGGGTTTTGGCGGGCTGGCGTTAATACACCGATGTGACTCTAGCAGAAAATATTTTCTATACACTCATTAAATTCTACGCCACTTCAAGTCTTAACTTCTTAGCCCTCGCCCCGGTGGGGGATGTTTTAACACCCCTCGGGTTTTTCCAATAGCACGAAAAAATGGCGGCGCGAAGCGCTGCCGTACCTGGCACACCGCATCCTTGATCAATTCCGCAACTTTCCCCAATTTTTTAAGTTGGGTCATCTCAAGTCAGGTCACCAGTGCAGGTCAAGTGACCTCACCTTCAAAAACGTTCAAGGTAGTTTAAGTAAGAAAGGGGCGAATCTATCGGATTGAAACTTATACCACATAACGGACCCACCGAGTACTACAATATGTATTCCGGGATTTTTTTCATATCGATGGCCTAAGGTAAAATACGGACCGATGACCTCTCCATTGGAAATACATGGGAAAAACAAAAATTGGGCTGTATTTGTGTAGATGCAGCTGAAAATACCTTCATAATCCCCAAATGTTTTACTTGTGACCTCTGATAAGTCATTTGGGGCTACTTAAGAAGTTGTCAGACTTCGGTCAATAATTTTGCATTAAAATGATGATGCAGCTTCTACTTTGATGTCATTGCGTTTGGATTGCTTTTGCAAGTCGACTTATATGCATATTGACTATGCTAGGTTAAAAAGTGGCCTTGACCTGAACTGAGGTCAGGTCATTTTTGTGTTTTTACCTAGTATGGTCATATTATATATCATTCGATTGGCCATGAGGAGAGAAAGCAAATTGTGCCTTCAAAACGATTTTAACTCAACTCTGTCAGACATTAGAGCCCAAAAACTACTCAAAATCCCACTTTCTTTGACCTGGCATAACCTCAATTTTAACCTGAGCTTAAAAGTGACTGATGCAGTTTCTTCATGAATTTTTATGAGTTATACACCAGTGTTCGTGTTTCTTCGCTATCCCGCACAGGGGCCGAGTTCGAGGGGGGTGTTCAAACACGCCCACCAGGGCAAAGGTGGCTTGGAGACCCACCGGGGTGCGGGTTAAGCGCTCAACACAAATACCATTATTCAGCAGCCCTGACAACTTCGATATCACCAGTGCCGGATTTAATGATTTATGTGTCTTCACGACTCACTAACTGCCAGGGTGATATAGGGTTGCCAACTCCAACGTTGGAAGGTTTTTGGCGATGAGGGTTATTTATCTATTTATTCATTCATATCACCAAAAGATGAATATCCATTTACAGACGAAGTCAGTGCCTGAAAATAAACACAATATGACTCAAGTAAATGATACACATCTCACATAAGAACAGCAAAAAGCACCATCCTAGTTTGGGATTTTCAACCCAGCATATAAATGATTCTGGCAAAACAGGAATTAAAACTTAGAGAAAATACATAGTCTAAAATTACCTACAGCGGCGATAGTACTATCTCGCAGCAAGCGCATGGGGTGAACGGATGTATGTTAAATGGTATGTTAAATGTTAGGCTGTGCAGAGATTGTGCCAATGCCAGTGCTGGAGCTGAAACATTTGGAGGGGTTCCTGCTGCTGCAGTCCGCTAGCACCATGACTTTCGCTTCGGCCGGCGGCGTTGTAGATTTTTAAAGATAATTTTGCGTTCGAGCCCACTCAGAGGCAGGATTTAACCCGCGCCCCACCGGGGGATCCGGCACCATCTTCACCCCACCGGGCTATCAATTTCCCCTAACTCCGAAAATATGAAGGTTAGCGTCAATCTGCAAAGTGCATTAGAAAGCTCGTATGAATTCAGTACAAAATTAGCAGCATGTTTAAGCGCTCAGGTAAATGGTTTGACCTCCAGAGGTCACGTTAGGTCACGATAGGCTATTTCCATTGAAATATGCAATGCTTAAGCAAACCGAGCATAGCACTCATACCGTTAGAACTAATGCAATATGGTAAGTGCACTTGATAGCAAAATTCCAGACCTTTTTCTGCTATATGGAACACAATGACCTCTCGCCAGTGGTTTGACCTCCAGAAGTCACCTCGTGGCCTAAT
The DNA here is from genome assembly GCA_034440635.1 of Lepas anatifera. Lineage (NCBI taxonomy): Eukaryota > Metazoa > Arthropoda > Thecostraca > Lepadidae > Lepas > Lepas anatifera. The sequence goes on from JAOTON010000451.1 coordinate 6,269, forward strand.
ATGACATGAGATCACAAAAGGTCAGAAAGTGATTTAGCTGTATATCAATTGAAAGCCAGTGACAAAACATACAGGATGAAGTTTTAATCATCACTCTAGCTTAATTAGGTCAAAAGTTATCGTCAAAATACTGTTTTTGACCCCTGGTGAATTGATATAACCTTAGAGAAGTCAAAGGGCAAATATCGCCCGCGGGATCCGTAAAAGGGTGTCCAAGAACACGTTTCTGAGACATATGAGCTTTTGCAATCATTCGTGACCTGACCTCAGGTCACGAAATCGTAAAATCCCGGCAAAACATGTTGTAGACCCTGGAGGGTTCATAAAGTATAGGAAGTTTCAAATCGATCGGCTTAGAAATGTAGCTCTTATAGAGCTAGAAAGTTGAAGTGAGGTGACCTTGGCTGACCTCGCCTGGTGACCTGACCTTGTGACCCGGGGTAAAAAAATTCAGGGATGATGGGAAAATTATGCGGTGAGAGATAGAGCCCTCAAATGTGGTTCATTTGAAAAAAGGTGTTTACACTAGCTCTGTCGAGCAATTAAATCTTCGCTCCCACTAAACCTTCGATTTTAGATTTCGAGGTCGGGTAAGTTGACCTTAAATAGCTCTTTGACCTGACATGACCTTACCTAAAAAATTTGGTCAGATGTGTAAAATTGATCAGGGATAAGGTACTGTAAGTTTCGTTGCTCTGCGTTTCTTCGCTTTTGCGTCATCTGGGGAAAACCAGGAGGGGGAGAATTTCGCCCCCCAGCGGAGCGCGTGTTGATACGCGCATTGACGGCGGCCTTAGCCATCTTCACTTTGACGGGGTGAAAGGTGGTTACCCTCCCCCGTCCTTCCAGCCCATGAAGATCTCGAGACCCAAGCTAGATAGCGAATAACTGTAAATGGCATCGGATAGCCCATCAAAATATCTATAGAAAAGATCTGAATAATCTGTCAAGTTAAATTTAAGGTTACTAGAGGTCAAGGCATGTCACCATAAGGATAAGATGGAAATTCATATTTTTCAGTCAAAATATATGAACTAGTACTAGATAGAGTAAACAAATCTAGACAGTGGGAATTCTCGCAGCAATCCGAATTGAATGATATATGAACTTTCTGGGTCGAATCTGGGATTTGGCCTGACCTGGGTTCAGATCAAGGTAAAATTTGGTCGCAAGATACGACAAATATAATACGGCCAAAATAAACACGCTACCTACCCTTATGCATTACTAAGTTGTTGTGTTTAAATCATTTGTCACATGTATCTCTAATGGAGAGGTATTGGCTCGAACCTGACCTAAGTCGTCGAAAAAAATACCGAAAAATATTTTGTAGTGCCCAGTAGACCCAATAGATGATATGAATTTCAGATCCAAAGATTAAACCGTTCTTACATATACTGTCTTAACACGCGCATTGACGGGGGTCTGAGCCACTTTCGCTTTGACGGGGGCGGTACCCGCCCCTCCCCTAAGATCTCGAGCACCACGGTAGGTAGCGAAAAACGGTCAACGGCGTTGGGTAGCCATCCACTTCTCCATCGAAAATATTTGAACCATTTTTTCCAGTTTACATTTAAGGTCACGAGAGGCCAAACCATGCCGTCATGTGAATAACATGTAAATGACGATTTTCGGCCATTACATCTGAACAAGTAAAGATAGAGCAAAAGGATTTAAGCTATATGAATCCTCGCAGCAAGCCAAATCGAATGATATATAATTTAACCCGCGCCCCACCGGGGGTCCGGCGCCACCTTCGCCCCACCGGGGGGGCCATCGATCGCCCCCCTCTAACTCCGACAATATGGGCGTTAGCGCAAATCTGCAAAGTGCAATAGAAAGCTCGCGTGAATTCAGTAAGAAATCACTTCGCATGTTTTAGTGCTCAGGTCAATGGTTTGACCTCCAGAGGTCAAATTAGGTCAAGATCGGCTATTTTCACTCAAATATGCAATGATTAAGCAGACTGGGCATAACTCTTATGTCATTAGAGCTATTGAGACCTGGTAAAGTACATTTGATAGCAAATTGCCAGTACTTTTTCCGCTATGTGGAACGTAAAGACCTCCCGCCAGTGGTTTGACCGCCAGAGGTCACCTCGTGACCTAATATGACCTGAGGTCACGAAAGGCCAAAAAGTGACCTTGCCGTATATCAAATGAAAGCCAGTGACAAGACAAACACGATGGTGTTTGTTTCACCGCTCTAGCTCAATTAGGTCAAAAGTTATTGTCAAAATACTGTTTTTGACCTCTGGTGACCTTGGATGACCTTGGAAAAGTCAAAGGGCAAATATGACCCCTGGGATCCGTGAAAGGGTGTCCAAAAACGCTGTTCTGAGCAGGCTGAGTATTTGCAATCATTTTTGTGGCTTTTATATCATGAAATAGCTTTTCCCCATGCTTTTCCAACGGGAGAGGTCGCCTCGTGACCTGACCTCAGGGCACGAAATAAAAAAAACCCGGATATACACCTTGTAGACCCTGGAGGGGTCATGAAGTGTAGGAAGTTTCAAATCGATCGACCCTGAAATGTAGCTCTTACAGAGCTCTAAAGGTGAAGTGAGGTGACCTTGGTTGACCTCGTCTGGTGACCTGACCTTGGGTGACCCGGGGTAAAAAATTTCAGGGATGATGGGAAAATGATGCAGTGAGAGGTAGAGCCCTCAACCGCGGTGCTGCGCCTCGTTGTTTTTCTGCTATCCCGGAAAAACCTTAGGGGGGCCATCGATGGCCCCCCCGGTGGGGCGAGGGTTAACCTTGCTAGGTTAAATCAAGGATTTGACCTGACCTGAGGTCAGGTCAAGGAAAAATATATAAAATGTAAATCATTAGAACTGCAAAGGCAAGCTAAGTCTAATGCAGCTAAAATAAGCGCTCTATCACCATCTGTTACTGAGTTATTCAGTCAAAGCCATTTTTTCCCATGTATTTCCAATGGAGAGGTTATGGCTCGTACCTGACCTCAGGCCATTGATATCAAAAATACCGAAACATGTTTTAGAGAACTCGGTAGGCCCATTATGTGATACGAGTTTCAATCGGGTAAGTTCACCCTGTTCCGACTTATGCTATCTTAAACTTTTTTGAGATCAGGTCACTTGACCTGTACTGGTGACCTGACCTGAGATGACCTAACCTTAAAATTTTCACAGAAGTTAAAAAATGATGAGAGGAAATGTATGCCAAGTACGGCGGCGCTACGCGCCGCCGTTTTTATGCTTTCTCCGAAAAACCCGAGGGGGCGGGTACCCGCCCCCCCCGTCAATGCGCGTGTTAAGCTTTTTTTAGATGCGAGGTTACTCAACCTGAACTGAAATAACCTACAGGGGTCAAACAAGTTGCTGGCGTGTCACCATTTGAAATTCCACATCACGAATGTGTCACCAAACTAAAAATGCTACCAAAACCCTTATTTCTTTGAGTTGTTACACCGTTTTTCATTGTTTTTGTGTATTATGCTCCCAGTATAAACCAGAGCTGAAAGTTCTGATATATTTATCAAACGTTTGAAGCCGAAGGAAGTGTATGTGAGCAATCAGCAGGGACGGATCCAGGAATTACCAAAGGGGGCCTTGACAGGGGGTCAGGAATAGCTTTGGGGGCTGGACCATGCAAGGAATATATTTTCATTAAAAACGTGTGTATATATATATAAACATATATATATATATATAATATTTCGAAGAGCAAAAAAACATTACTTCCGTTTTGGGAGGCAGACAACTTTATGAACTCTGGTGGGTCACAAAGCTATGCACCGGCGCTAAATACGCTGAGGTCCGTTCAACATTGGGTTGGATCTCCACAAATACAGGGATTGACCAAATGTCCGCTAGGATCAGTGATCAGGACCATCCCGAATCGCATCAAATATTCTGTGGCCTGTTTGAATAACGCTACCTATTGCTCCCAAGCAAAGACGGAGGTTGCAGCCACAGAGGGCCGATACCAAAGGGGTAACCGCAAGCAAGGCAGAGGCCGACTGTAGTCAGGCCTAGGTAGACCATGGGGGAGGAGGGCATGAATGTTAGAAGTAGGGGACTGGCTTCGGCCACAACATGTCTGAGATTATCGTGAGGGACCTGGTCGCAAACACATAGGTCGCAAGTGGACCACAGGGGTCCAGAAGCACTTCAGGGGGTCGGATAGTAACAGGAGGTCCGGGTGAACCGCAAAGGGCCCGGCTGGACCCACCGAGGGCCCGGGTAGATAACAGGAGAATTATCTGCATCTGCGGAGAATAGGGCCCGGCTTTGGCAGCAGTGGGCTGGGGGTAATTCGGATGAGCCCGGTCGCTCACTCAGATGTTCCAATTGGACTAAATGGCGCCCGGAAGCATGTCAGGCTGCCTGGATAGCCACAGGAGGCCCAGCTCAACCGCTGGGGGCCCGGCTTCTACCACAGGGAGCCCTAGTGGAAAACAGGGAAATTATCTGCAACTGCTGAGAATAGGGGCCCGACTTCGGGCAGCAGTGGGCCTGGGATAATTGTGAGGGCCCCGGTCGCAGACTCAGTGGCCTGCCTTCTGAGATAAGGGTCTCGCGTTCAAATCCCGCGACTCACTGGGCGCAGGGTTGGCTCTCACGCTTAACCGTAGCCTTGTCCTTGCAATGACTGCCAACCGCCTTGTGCGGCACGGTGGGACATAGAGAAACAGTCATCAATTCCCGGAATTTTTCCGCATATGCGGGGAATTGGGCAGTAGCTTCTGATGTTGGCAAAGGCCAGGAGCCGAAAAGTAAAAAAAGGAACGACTCGGGGAGCCTCCGAGGCCAAAAGCTGGAGACCCGGAAACCAGCATTAGGGAGGGGGGTTGCAACAGCAACCCTCGGATATCCAAAACGACAACCATTCGGAGCCCTGAGATCGATTTCAGAGGCCCCGAAATACATTAAAATGGGCCCCTAGACCTGAATTCGGGTGACATTTGGAACAGGGGCAACATCATACTTGGGTGAGGATTCTTACGCAGTTGGATTTCAGACAATTATCAATTTTCCGCCGTGCACCATACTAGAACATTTATGCAGTGTTAGAAATCCATGGAATTTTTGTGCATTTTCGTAAATACTAAGTAAATACACTTCCCTTATAGATTTTTTAATTTTTCCTTGATAATTCTGCAGCACTTTCCACTGAACAATTTTCGAATCAAAGAATATTTTTATCAATCCTTAACATTGTTGGAAGTTTTCCACGATTTCAAAGTAGTCCCATCTTACGTTACGAATTTTTGCACATTTTATACCCAAAAACCTAGGGGAAACGTAGAGGGCTTCGACTGGTTCGCCCTGCGTGTTTTGATGACGATCCCACCGCTCTGTTCTGTACGCATCTTTGCGTATGTATTCTGGAGTGGTAAATTTACCCATATGGCCGGAGCTTCCAAATTTTACGCTGTGGTTTCTCGGCGTAAATCAACTTTTATTTTCCCTGATTTCGAAGCCTGCGGGGCCTAGCTAAAGCCGCAGGGCTCACCCTGTGGTGGCCCAGCGGCTGCGGCGGGAGGCGTTTCTTTCCAGTGCTTAAGGTCAGCCCAAGGGGGTGGGGCCGATCGCTCCCCCTTTGGATACGCCCCTGGAAATCAGGACCACACATAGGATAAATTTTGCATTTTATCGTTCATGCACGAAAGTCAAGCCAGGGGTAACGCAGCTACACAGCTGACCGAAAGATCCTAGGGTAAGCGGAAGCTAAAGCTGCGGACAGTGGCTAATGGCTACAACCGCGAAGTGACAGAGTTCGCAGCTGCAGCATGGTTCCCCGCGGCCACTGTCGACACCATCGATAGGGAGCTGCGCGCTGTGGCTCGCACGATCCCAGCATGCCCGCAGCCAACTCCGACGGACCCCTCATGGCGGAGGCAGGTGGCGCGACCAGGATTTGGCTTGCAGCCTAACCTTCAGAATGGACCCTTTATAGCTCAATGCCTCCCTCCATACCCAGCTCTTAATGAGTAAATATTTCTTCCAATAAGCACAGTGAACTTCACCCAGGATTTTCCTTTTTAAGGATTGGAAAAGGTGCACTTTATTAATATTTAAAAATAATTGTGATATCTGGATATCTTATGAACATGTCATGGAAGGAAGGAAGGAGAAAAGCTCACCGCTCTGGACGGACGGGATCAGATGAGGAAAGACTTGCTGGTGGAGAATCATCTTCAGAGTTCGCAGTTGGCGGCTCTCACCACTCACCACACGCACTTGTGCCTGCTGAGCAGCGAAATATTCCAATGTCACTTCAGTGATTATTCTTAGAAAATTATAGATAAAGAATCTCGCAGCGAGAGGGTAGCAGTTAAGTGTTACCGCTGAATATTTGCCGTGAAGAAAGATATTATCACGCATTAATATGATTGTGATATTTTAAAGGTCATACAGTCACGACATTATAAAACAAACAAATTCGCACACTTGATGTTCATAAACATCTCTCAGATCACCCCCCCAGCTTGCTCTCGCGCAGCAGTTTCGGGAGACACAACGAGAGCATTGCTCGGGATCGGTGTTCAGGGGTCCATGGGACCGATTCACAGTGGCTTCTGAGCGCGATGCTCGAACTGACCTTGCTCACTGAACGAGCACTTCACTTGCTTTGAGCTGACCTTGTTCCTGAAAGCGTAGGCATTGGTCTCGGGGCTCCCAAACTTGACCTCCTGGGACCCCGGGAGAATCAGTCTCGGAGGCCCCCGAACAACGGTCTCGGACTCCACGAGCATCGCTTTGGGGGCCCCGAACATCTGCCTCGCTGCCCCGAGAATCGCTCCGGGACCCCCAAAACCTGGTCTCGCCCCTCCCTCCCCCCAGAGCGATGCTCGGAACCGATATTCGGGGACCCCGAGACGGATTGTCGAGGGATTCCAAGACCAAGCTCAGAGGGACCCAGTGATGCTCGGGAGCCTCCAAGAATGATGTTGAGTGTGGGGATGTCCAGGAGACCGATGATCACGGTCTCCGAGTCAAGATCAATGCTCGGGGGCCTCAGACAGATGTTCGATGCCCCTAAAATGTATACCTTTATCAATCCCAGGAAATCCACCTCAGTGAGCATCATATTCTCAACACAGGCACATCTACCCGAGCACTTTTTCCGAGACCCTCCGATCTTGGTCCCGAGCAGTGGTCTCGGGGCCCCCAAGGGTGATATTCGGGAGCTCTCAAGACCGATATTCGGGTCTCCCAAGACCAATGTCCCTGGCCCCCGGGAGTGATGTTCGAGACCAATGTTTAGGGGCTCCCGAGACTGATTCCCGAGGGCCAAAAGATCGGGGGCCCCGAGAAGGATGCTCGGAGCCCCAAGAATGTTCGGGAAACCAAAAGACAGATGCTCAGAGGTCCCCGAGAGCGATTCTCTGGGGCCTTCCAAGACTGATTATCGGGGTCACCGAGACCAAGCTGGAGAGGGGGAGCACCAACACCCATATTCCTGCTTTACAGTGAACAGTAAGCCCAAGAGGAGTCCACGGACCCCCTAGGCTACGCCATTGCCCCAGCCCCACCTGTATCAAACCAAAGCAGGCCCCAAGCAACCTTGTTCTCTAGTTGTCGGCATCGTAAAGGAAAGGGATTATGTAACTGAATTGACAGCATTTTGTATCCTCTTTCTCAAAACTTACTCCATACTTTAAGAGCTTTTAAAGTCAGTTTTAAAATAGCAGTGGCATAAAAATAGAGCAAGAAGTCCCAAAACATCTCAGCGTACAAAGAGTGCCAAATGAGGACCAGCACAATAGGCAGCAGGCCAAACATAATTTTTCGCTAAAATAATAGTTCTACATGTGAAAGATTGTGCGATAGCATATTGAGGGATAACATTGTACCTGACCATTCCCAAAATGTGCAAGAGTTTAAGAGTGCAAAAAATATGCAAAATCATGTATACAGTTTTGCATCCTGCACAATACACCTCAATTGAGCCAGATAAGTGGGTGAGCTTACTTTCCATCCAATCATGAATATTCCCTTCATATTTCTATCTAGACAGCTTTCTTAAAGCTGTCATAAAAATTTGCCTGTATTTGATAAAGTTTAAGTGACTTCCCCAATCCCCTCTCCCACAGTCCCAAATGCTTTAAGCCCATTCCAAACCTATACACCTGCTGCTTCAGCAAAAACTAATAACACCTACAATGTTTCACAGATAAGGCAGGAGAAACATTAAGAGGATTTGTTGCATGATTGTAAAGGTATGCTGAATGAAAATATTTTTGTCATTTATCAGCCAGTTACACTGACTCTGTTTTAACTTATAATCTGATGAATGCACTACAGTTCCAAGCAATCCTGTCTGTGTATGACACAGGCAGAAAGAACATGGATTGTCTAGAAAAAATCTTGTTATGGCAGCTCTTTGATTTGTCAAACATTTTTAGGTCCCTACAGTTGGGCAGCCAAGATCAATTTTCTCTTTCAAGATGCTTAAAATAATATAAATACTCATATCAAGATACATTTTGCAGGTTGTTGATCATTGAACACAGCAAAACTTGCAACAGATACCATTATGTTGGCTTTAAACATTTCATTCAATAGTTTATTCACATTTATGAAGCATTTTGAATCATTGCTAGAGAAAAGCACATCATGCTAATCATTGCTTAATATCCCAAAACGCTTCTTCAAACCAGACTTCTATCACTTTTTATTCACTAGCATTATCAAGCCAAGGGACATTGGGGAGGCAAATGTTTTTTTTTAAACTGAAGCAGTGGCTTCAGTTTATTCAGTGGCTTTCAGTTTATAGCAGTGGCTTTCAGTCCTTCTTTTCCTATATGGAGTAATACACATTTGCTGTTTAACTGCAAATGAAAAGCCACAATAAATCACATATGCTGTCCCCAAATGCCCACAACCACCAACATACTTCACCTATCCACCATGTTAAAATATACATCTGATGGTTTATCCCTGCTTGCCCCAGCACCACAAGTTCTGCCCCCAAGTATGTTTGTGCCCTGCAGTTTCTTTTGCTGACCCCAATCTGAAAAAAATTGGCAGACTGCTGAAATTTTACACTCATGGCACAAATATTTCCATGTACATACATACCTTCACCATGGAAATACCTCAAAAATCATTATTGTCACATTTACATGATTTTATATTTGTGACGCTTGCATGAGTTCGTGGTGGCGCTCACCATCCAGTGTGCTAGTGGTGCACCACAGACAGAAAAAAACTCTCAAGATGGTAGGTCTGAATCCATATATGAACATCAATGCTTCACATGATTTATCATATATGCATGAGCTAAGCAGGTACTAAAACTGCTCACTATGCCCAACAACCACCCTGATAAGATGTTGAAACCTGACACAATCTGCTTACCTACTGTTCTTCCCCCACAGACTGCCCCACACTGGTCTTGACCCCCATCCCTACTAGTCATAGCCACCCCCAAAAGCTACCTCCTAAACAACTCAAACTACAAGTTCTTACTCTTGTCATTGTGCCATTCCACAACTTTTTGCGGACTAGAAGTGGGATGTTTTTCAGTTATTAAATCTAGATATTGATGCCCAACACACTCCAAAGATGAAACAAAAAATATTTTTTGCTTCAAGTAGGCACTGCATGAGGCAGGCCTGGAGGTCTCTGTGAGTTGATACTGGCACAGCACTACAAGCCCTATATAAAGTCTGCGGGAGACCCAAATTCAGGGGGTCCGAGGGTTGATCCAAGGGGGCCAAAGGGGCTGTTACCCCCAACAAAGCCCAAAATAGTGTCTTTTGCCTATCAAAAGATCCAAATTTAGGCCCTTTTAAAATACTTTATTTTCGGGATTTCTTGATGGAGCCCCCTCCAAACATTGATTTCGTTCCTCCAAAAGTTGCTCCTGGTTCCGCCAATGAGGGGTCCGACCCCCAAGGATTTCCACGCACGGGCTTAGAGAGATAGGTATCTAGGTACCCAGTTACAAGTGCCCACTTGAGTCCCCGACTCGGCATACCAGTAAGCACAGCGGCAAAGTCTACCTTCACTGCAGAACTTACATATATTAGGTTTAAGCAGTATTTCTATATCATACTTAGTACCAACATACCTGACTGATCAACACCTATACTCTCACCACCTTGCCACCACATGCGGAAGAAAGATAGCAACCGATATTTCCTTCCTCTTCCTTGCCTTTCCGCTCTATTTATTTTTCCAGCGCCTACCTAATTTATAAATAAATATCTACAGCGCGCCTAATGCGGCGGCTGGCGCAGTGCGGTGAAGGCCGAGCCGCTCAGCTGATTATAGCAGTGATGTGTTCGACCACGGAAGGAGAAGTGAATACGGCTGGTGATATAGCCTGGGGGCAATGGTGACAATGGCACTTTATCACCATTCGTGTCACCAGCCCATGCTGAGAGATAGGCAAGGGCCCGAACTTTTTCGAGCCTAGGATCGAATATGGTTCGAATAATTCACGGCATTTACTAAATATGGTTAGTCGAACAAAGCTTATGGCGCAGACGGTTATAATGGGCCAACCAAATAGGAACCGTGCCAACCAGGTCAATCCAGATTTTGCAGTGTATGAGAATTAGAGGTGCCACTTTTGTGAATTGTCTTGTGATTTTTGTCACCCGGTGGAACTCCAGCTGTCACCATTTAGAATGGCAAAATGGCAACTTTTTCGACCCCTGATAACCTAGACCAAAAATTGGACAAAAGTTGTAAAATTGATAAGAAAAAGGTATATCCAATACGGCAGCGCGTGCAGCGCCGACGTTTTTATGCCGTTTCTGAAAACCCGAGTGGAGGGGGGCGGTAGGTATCCATTCCATGTGAATGTGTTAAAACGATTTTCCTCATGGCTTAATTTCCAATGGTTATAAAAATCGCATTACCAAACATTTTTGTTATCGGTGACTTTATTCTGTGACGTGAATATCACGTTTGTGACGTGAATATCCCAGACTATGGGACTCCATCCATACCTAAAGCACGGAAGGGCTCATCACACGCAAACATCGACTTAGCTCCGGAAGGGAGACGGCTCTGAAGCTGAAACCTGATGCGCAGACAGTTGGCGGTCTGGCATCTTTCAATCCCAGTGCGACTTCGGTGGACAGCGACTCGGCGATGGTGGATCCTACAGTGGCGAAGTTTGAGTTCGTGTGCTGCTAGAGTACTTCCTTCTCTTAACCCTCGCCCCACCGGGGCCATCGATGGCCCCCTAAGGTTTTTCCGGGATAGCAGAAAAACGATGAGGCGCAGCACCGCGGTTGAGGGCTCTACCTCTCACTGCATCATTTTCCCACCATCCCTGAAATTTTTACCCCGGGTGACCCAAGGTCAGGTCACCAGACGAGGTCAACCAAGGTCACCTCACTTCAAATTTAGAGCTCTGTAAGAGCTACATTTCAAAGTTGATCGATTTGAAACTTCCTACACTTCATGACCCTTCCCGGTTCTACAAGGTGTATATCCGGCATTTTTCGATTTCGTGCCCTGAGGTCAGGTCACGATGTGACCTCTCCCATTGAAAAAGCATGGGGAAAAGCTGCCTTATGATCTAAAAGTCACAAAAACGATTGAAAATGCTCGGTTTGGTCATAAAAGCGTTCTTTGACACTCTTTCACGGATTCCAGGGGCCATATTTGCCCTTTCACCTCTCCAAGGTCATACAAGGTAACCAGGGGCCAAAAAACAATATTTTGACAATAACTTTTGACCTAATTAAGCTATAGCGGTGAAACATACACCATCGTGTTTGTCTTGTCACTGGCTTTCATTTGATATACGGCAAGGTCACTTTCTAGCCTTTCGTGACCTCAGGTCATATTAGGTCACGAGGTGACCTCTGGAGGTCAAACCACTGGCGGGAGGTCTTAACATTGCACGTAGCGGAAAAAGTACTGGCAATTTTCTATTAAATGTACTTTACCAGACCTCAATAGCTTTAATGGCATAAGAGTTATGCCCAGTTTGCTTAAGCATTGCATATTTGAGTGAAAATAGCCGATCTTGACTTAATTTGACCTCTGGAGGTCAAACCATTGACCTGAGCACTAAAACATGTGAAGTAATTTCTTACTGAATTCACGCGAGCTTTCTAGTGCACTTTGCAGATTTGCGCTAACGCCCATATTTTCGGAGTTAGAGGGGGACCATCGATGGCCCCGGTGGGGCGAAGGTGGCGCCGTTTGAGCCCCGGTGGGGCGCGGGTTAATTTTTGTAGCATGGTGACTGGTGATCGTTCGGTGACAAGTGCGATCTTTGTGAACTTAATATGATACCCCATTAGCTAATCTCGGACCTCTTGAGCTGAACTTGGGGCTCCTGAGCTAGTGTGGGCCGCTAAGCTGAGCTGAGGGCCGTGAGCTTGAATGGGGGTCAAATTAACCCGCGCCCCACCGGGGTCCGGCGCCACCTTCGCCCCACCGGGGGGGCCATCGATGGCCCCCTCTAACTCCGAAAATATGGGCGTTAGCGCAAATCTGCATGCAAAGTGCAATAGAAAGCTCGCGTGAATTCAGTAAGAAATTACTTCGCATGTTTTAGTGCTCAGGTCAATGGTTTGACCTCCAGAGGTCAAATTAGGTCAAGATCGGCTATTTTCACTCAAATATGCAATGATTGAGCAAACTGGGCATAACTCTTATGTCATTAGGGCTATTGAGGCCTGGTAAAGTACATTTGATAGCAAATTGCCAGTACGTTTTCCGCTATGTGGAACGTAAAGACCTCCCGCCAGTGGTTTGACCGCCAGAGGTCACCTCGTGACCTAATATGACCTGAGGTCACGATAGGTCAAAAAGTGACCTTGCCGTATACCAAATGAAAGCCAGTGACAAGACAAACACGATGGTGTATGTTTCACCGCTATAGCTCAATTAGGTCAAAAGTTATTGTCAAAATACTGTTTTTGACCTCTGGTGACCTTGGATGACCTTGGAAAAGTCAAAGGGCAAACATGACCACTGGGATCCGTGAAAGGGTGTCCAAAAACGTTGATTTGAGCAGTCTGAGTATTTGCAATCATTTCTGTGGCTTTTATATCATGAAACAACTTTTCCCCTTTCCAATGGGGAGAGGTCGCCTCGTGACCTGACCTCAGGGCACGAAATCGAAAAATCCCGGATATACACCTTGTAAACCCTGGAGGGGTTATGAAGTGTAGGAAGTTTCAAATCGATCGACTTTGAAATGTAGCTCTTACAGAGCTCTAAAGGTGAAGTGAGGTGACGTTGGTTGACCTCGTCTGGTGACCTGACCTTGGGTGGCCCGGGGTAAAAAATTTCAGGGATGATGGGAAAATGATGCAGTGAGAGGTAGAGCCCTCAACCGCGGTGCTGCGCCTCGTCGTTTTTCTGCTATCCCGGAAAAACCTTAGGGGGCCATCGATGGCCCCCGGTGGGGCGAGGGTTAAGCCATTGAGCTGGTCAAGGACCCTATATCAAACGACCTGAAAGCCCCTGAGCTGATCTGGGCCCTCAAAGCTAATCTGATACACCCTGTGTTGAACGGGAGGATGCTGAACAGGCCTGGGGTCCCTGCATGGTTACAGAGCCCTTGCGCTGAGCTGGGGACCATGAGCTGAATTGCCCGCCCCCCCTCCCCCCACCCCCACCCTTGAGATGTTCTGAGACCCTATATAAGGTGAACTGGGGGGACCCTGACCTGCGCCGGGCCCTTTAACGAATCCGGTCATCTGAACTAATCTGGGGCCCCCGCTCAACTGGGGGGCCCCTGAGATGGTTGTCTGGGACCCCCTGAAATTCCTATGAGTCTTTTCCACACAGAAAGAAATTTTTACAAGGGCAAACCTTGTCAGACCCTTGTTTACATGGAAAATTACTAGGGTAAAACGCAAAGCTTGTACGTTCAAAATCCGTGCCACGAAAACAAGGGAAATACAAGGAAAAAACCATGTAGAACAATGGTAGAACCATAGTACGACAAGGGTTGCTAGAAGACGTTGTACAAACCTTGTAACTTAACTATGGTTAACCTACATGGCAAAGACAATGGCTGACAACGTCCCCACAAGCCCTCTACTAGGTCATGATTACCCCATAACAAGGGTAGAACAAAGCCTTGTGTCCGCCTTGTACGCAACCGCAGCCTTCCTACAAGAGCGCGACGAGATTAGAACCTTGCTTACACAACCGCTTTACCAGTGCGTAACGGGGAGGGAACAAGGGTGTTGCAAGGCTTCTTACAAGGGTAAAACGAGACTCGGATTACGTCTTTACAACAGTGGCAGCTCCAGGACTTCATTTCGGGAGGGGGAAGCTTGGGCGCTCGCGCCTCCCCGCCATAGTGTCTGGGCAGCACCCGACTACGCATTTACTTTAGGCACTCTGGCATTTCATGGTGTGGAAGGGGGCTTGAACCCTCTTAGCCCCTCCCCTTGTACCTACCTCTGCTTCAAAAGGAACTTTGCAGTCTCTATGCGAAGGCTAAAGCGTTTTCTGGCCCCAAATGCAACCGGAAGACCATCGGTAGAAAAAGGGTAAGCAGGGACGTAGGAACCGGGGGGCAGGGGGGCAGCTGCCCCCCAAACTTTCATGATTCTTAACCATTAACCCTATGGCATTGACTGGAAAGAAATGACTTGAAAATTCCCGCAGCCCCCCAACTTTGAACATAGTTCCAACGCTCCTGAGGGTAAGCATTGAGCCACCTCTCAAGCAAGAAAATAACCCGCACGTTGTCTTACCCACATCGGTAAAACACAGCATCACTCATCAGGCGCCGATCCATCTGAAGACACCAACAAGATCATATTGGAACTCAACTCACCCTATTTTTCAAACGGGCCCATAAGGCAAACACAATTAGGTTCTACCCACTGCAGGTACCTAAGCCATATGATCAAATAGTCTGTGCTCGTTTGACACGAAAATATGAGCCTAAATACCAATATGGCATACATGCCTGAAGTAACCACATGCCTACTTACCTGAACCTGGATTGACCATTCCAAAGTGCCTCACTTTTCAACTATTGGAACAGAGAACAATACTTTTCACTCGCAGATCACTGACAAATATTCCAGACAGCTTCCAAAGTTCCACGATTGATTAAAATAAGTCATATTTATTCTAACCTACACGGCATGCGTGCTAGGCCACTGTGTATTGCCACGGGTAAACAGAAAGCAAGATGGCGACCGTAACCCGAGCAGGTATTTGAAACCATAGTCAAACAACAATGGCCGAGCAAGGGTGCAACAACGCCCTAGCTTTACCTACCAGCTATTTACAATGCCACTACAACGCCTAGTATTCAGTTAGTGCAGCGCTGGTGCGCAAGCAAGGTATGAACCAGGTATGAACGAGGCGCGCACTATTGTGGCACAAGGCAAGGT
This sequence comes from Lepas anatifera, assembly GCA_034440635.1. Taxonomy (NCBI): domain Eukaryota; kingdom Metazoa; phylum Arthropoda; class Thecostraca; family Lepadidae; genus Lepas; species Lepas anatifera. The sequence continues at coordinate 21,581 of JAOTON010000451.1, forward strand.
TGCCATTCCGTAGTAATTGCATTGCCTTATGCTAGTGACGTAACCAGGGTTGTTTTACTTCGGTAATTGAACTACGGTCCAACTATTGTTCTGCAATGGTAAAACTTGTAGAAACACAATTTTAAGCTTGTACCTTGTAATAAGTTCTTTCTGTGCACCCAATGAGTGATATAATGCTTCTTATAATTCATATTGTAGAGAACATACCACATTGTGTAGTAAGGTTAATCACCTTGGATGAAATTGACTTGAAAATTCCAGAAAATATGTTTTGGAATCTTAATGACCTTGGCCCACTTCTAGTATATTCTGGACTTTTTCGGCATAATTACGGTATTTCCCAATAGTTGCCCAGCACGGTCAATACTTAACATTTACGACCTCGTTTGACCTTGTTGATTTTGACCTACATAGGTCAATGAAGTTGGCAATAATGTAGGTTATCATAGCCTTCATACACCCACAAACGGGTGTTTTTCGAAGTCAATTGCTTTTCGACATCTTGGGGGAGGGGGGGCTCCAAAGCAGCTTAGTGCCAGACCCCTCTCCAGTACGGGTGTTAAAATTGTTCCTCTGCCCCTTAATTTAGACAAGCAAAATAGTTTTATATTTGTTGGTGGCTTCAAAGGCTCGGGCTAAGCAATAAATATCAATGCCGGTGAGACGAGGGACAGCCCCGCAGGACGCCCAATGAAAGCGCCTGAATGGAGAGTGACCACTGCCCCGTGTGAAGGTGCTCACCATCCAAGGGATTCCAGAGGGGGTGCTCTAAAAGCTGACCCTAAGTAAACTCCAGTCAGCGCCTCTAACATCATAGCAGCCGAAAGGAAACCAGACATCCACCGGACACCGAACACCGATTGAGCAGCAGACGCCCCACGAACATTGACGGTGAGACGAGACCGGCCGTCTTTCATTACACGGCGGGAGTAATCATCTTGGGGTCTAAAAAGCTCTGAAATGAGCATCTGGAAGGGTGTGCAGAAAAGATCAGAATGAGGATCAGATGATGAATGCATGAAAATGATTCTATTCCGGTAAGATTCAGAAGAAACAATGCCCCACGCAGTGGCGGATCCAAGAATTCATTTCGGGGGAGGGGGCTAGAGGGGCTCGATCTCTCACCCGCCTGTACCCTGGGCAGCCCCCCGCCTATGTATCAATCCGCGCCCCACCCGAGGTCCGGCGCCACCTTCGCCCCACCGGGGGGCCATCGATGGCACCCCTTCTAACTCCGAAAAGATTGGGGTTAGAGCAAATCTGCAAAGTGCATTAGAAGGCTCGCGCGAATTCAGTAAGAAATTACTTCGCATGTTTAAGCGCTCAGGTTAATGATTTGACCTCCAGAGGTCAAGTTAGGTCAAGATCGTCTATTTTCATTAAAATATGCAATGCTTAAGCAAACTGGGCATAACTCTTATGCCATTACAGCTATTGAGATCTGGTAAAGTACATTTGATAGGAAATTGTCAGTCCTTTTTCACTATGTGAAACATAATGACATCCCGCCAGTGGTTTGATCTCCAGAGGTCACCTTGGGACCTAGCATGACCTGAGGTCACGAAAGGTCAGAAAGTGACTTTGCCATATATCAAATGAAAGCCAGTGACGAGACATACACGATGGTGTTTGATTCAGCGCTCTAGCGTAGTTAGGTCAAAAGTTATAGTCAAAATACTGTGTTTGACCCCTGGTGACCTTGGATGACCTCGGAGAGGTCAAAGGAAAAATATGGCCTCTGGGATCCGTGACAGGGTGTCCAAGATCGCTTTTCTGAGCAAGTCTAGCCTTTGCAAGCATGTTTGTGACTTTTAGATCATAGGACAGCTTTTCCCCATGCTTTTTCAATGGGAGAGGTCACCTCGCGACCTAACCTCAGGTCAAAAAATCGAAAAATCCGGGATATATACCTTGTAGACCCTAGAGGGGTCATGAAGAGTAGAAAGTTTCAAATCGATTGACTTCGAAATGTAGCTCTTATAGAGCTCAAAAGTTGAAGTGAGGTAACCTTGGTTGACTTCGCCTGGTGACCTGACCTTGGGTGACCCAGGGTGAAAATTTTCATGGATGGTGGGAAATGATGGGGTGAGAGAGGAGAGCCCTCAACCGCGGTGCTGCGCCTCGTCGTTTTTCTGCAATCCCGGAAAAAAAACTTAGGGGAGGCCATCGATAGCCCCCCGGTGGGGCGAGGGTTAACTATAGGGGCTCGGAAATTTCGGGGCTTGATCCCCTAGCCCCCTTCTCCCCTTGTATCCGCCACTGCCCCCCCCGGTGGAAGACGCCAAGCGGGGGTCAGGAGATCTACCGCTCGCAAAAGTTAACGCTGGCTTATCCTAAATAATTCCAGTGGCCACATTTTGGCCCCACCGAAAACAATGCCCAATGGGTTTTTTGGCCAGGGCAAAGTGGGGAAAACCCTTCGCCGGAAAAAGGAATGAGGCGTCTGCGATTTTTTCGAATAAAAGTAACTGCGTGTGAATGAAGACTTGCTAGATGCGGGGTCTGTGAGAAATTTCCGAGAGTAAACAAATTCTTATGGGCTTATGGCTCCAGGAAAATTTATCTTCCGGCTATATTTTGCTTACTACAGTGTCAAACTCACCATTTCCGCATGATCCTTGCTAAGATCGGCTACAGGCTCCAGTCTGACTTTCCACAATTGACCCCGGTCATCGAAAGTGTTGGCACCTGGCGGATTTTTTTGAAAACGCCAATAGAGGGACTGACGTCTGGCGCGGCTGCTTCATATCCGGCGCATTGTTGAATGCGGTATAGATTTTAAACGTTTATTTTCAGTCGTGGTGAACTCGCTGCTCTGAAAAAGTGAAGTTCATGTTGGGTGGACGTGAATATTGAAGACTGGCGTTATTTTCTTGTTTGTTATAATCTTGGAAAGTTCAAAGAAAATGAAAGTGAGACGGATAACCATTACATCCAATCAGAACTGCTGCGTTCCTCAGTGTGTATCCTTCCGAAGAAAGTGTCCAAGTCTCAGCTTTCACAAGTTTCCTCAGGATAAGGTGCTGTCCAAGCAGTGGAAGTCGAATCTGATAATTGGGAAGAAGATGGGCTCAAATGCTGCTGTCTGTTGCAGACATTTTCAGCCATCTGACTTCCATTCACATCCACCTGGTAAGCGGCTGTGAGGCCAGTGTGCAAAGTATGGCATTTTCGACGAGATCTCGTCCGTGCGAGTTCCCTTAGAGACATGACCGAGTGGTGCGAACTTTATCAACCTGGTGCGAATTTGCGAGGTTAGTGACACTTAAACTAAACAAATAATGGCTGAATGGCCATTAAGACACAGGAGGTGCCTTATAAAAAGTCCTTAACTGACTAATGATTGAGGTAGCATTGCATTGTGGGGGTAGAAATGGGTGCATTTTTCCCCTGGTATGTGGCAGATTGGTGCGAATTTTTGGAGGCTGGTGGTGCGAGAACTTAAGATGGCTGGTGCGACTTGTCTGGCCTGCTGCCATACTTTGCAGACTGGCTGTGAGGCAATCTCCAGTTCCGCTTATGCCTCCTTCCACTCCCCTTGAGCCTGCTTCTAGCAGGAGTAAGCCTTAATCCTTGGGCCGTCATCATAGCCGGATCCAGGATTGCCGATCAGGGGCACCTTCCCGGGGGGCGGCGCACCATTCTTAACCGGGAAACCCTATCGGTGGGAGCCGACTTTCGTATCCTGGGAGGGGGATGGTGGTGGGAAGGGAAATTTCAGGGGGCGTGGCCATTTCAGGGGGCGTGGCCATTTCAGGGGGCGCCGAGGGTCGATGGTGGTGGGCACATACCCCCTTTGCCCCCTGGATCTGCCTATGGGGTATGTGCCCACTTTGCCGTCCCCCTGGATCCGCCTGTGGCTGCATTCCTTTTAGCCCGAAAAACTGACATCTTGAAATAATTCGGTAGATATACGCCTTTATTTGTTTTAAGCCGTCTGAAATTCCAGTTTGAATGTACGATGAAAAATGTGTTTCCAAACACAAGCGTCGCCACCGGCAAAGAAGTGGGGGGGGGGCAGCAAACTTCAACCTGATGCTGACTACAAGCTTTGCTCCTTGGGACAGAAAACTTTTCGAATTTGCATTCTTCTCTGCCTTCCGCAGTGGCTGTTTATAAGCCGCTGCCACATACCAAACATAAAACACGTATAATTCACCGCTTACCATGCTATTCCCGGGGCCCACTAACGTTGTTTACCTTTTGGAGTCCCTCTTTCGCGGCCATCTTAGAGGGCACACTAGCGCCGCTGGTGAGCGTGACCGGGGTCAATAGATAGCTTCTACAGTTTTAATAGCGTAATTATCAAAATTAGCAGATTCCCAAATGCGCTGTAAACGGCGCGTTAAAGACAAGGAAGGAAGCTGAATGGCGATACATTATTACGTTATTACAAGAAAGCAGTAGTAATCCTCGAATAATACTAATTTTAATCACGTGACAATTTTGAAGCATTCAGTCTATTTCAGATCATTCAACACAGGATACTACGATCATAATAATAACAACTACAGATTACAGTTCTTGTTTATCCAGATTGCAACTGGTGCAGACGACGGTGCCTGCGACGGACACGGTGCCAAAGTAGGTGAATCGGAGATTCAAATTTTAATAGGTGGTGGTGGGAGGAGAGGTGGGTGGCTGTCAGTTTCATGACTTGAAGCTCTCAGTGGGAAAATTTGGTCAGGGTTCCCAATAATAGGTACATGGGCTGCATTCTTAATAATGGCACCAATGCCATATGATTCTCCAAACAAGACCTACAATTATAAACACCCCTTGCAAAGGTGGAAATGTACATTCCAAAAAGTGCTTGGGATCGTTTATTCGGAAGGCCTCAATTGTCAATTTGTGCTAAACATGACCTCACAATGGGATGTAATCACTTTCAGCTTATGTGTGTTACCTACCTGTTCTATCTTCAAACAATAAGCATGCCTAGGGTCAAATGTTTGCTTAGGGGAGGTAACAACGCATCCACTGCCAGGGTCATACAGCACAGTTTTGTTTAGTTCCACATTTTCAATTTTGCTGGCACCCTCCATATAAGATTACTAGCAAAATACTGGCTGGTATGGATGTACCACTTCTAAAACAGAACACAAAGGATGTGTTACTGCTCAATAAATATCTTGCTAAATATTCTCAATTCACATTGAGTTTTGTTCTTTTATCAAGCAACAATTCTTTGTTCTTTTCTTGAAACTCTATTTTTGTTCAACCAAAAATGTATTAGTTTTCTTTTTGGTAGTGCTGAATGCATCCCTGCTGCTGCGATTTACAGTTTACTTGAGTTGAATACAGCTGATCGGGACATAAAAGTAGGTGGTTAAAATGTGTATTATACTTATATTTTGCCCTCATTTCTTCATTTCTTTTAAATGCTGTCCAAAAATCATTATAACACAGTTTCACTACTGTCAGCTGCATTTTGTGGGCATTTCCATTGATGAACTGCCACTTGTGTACTTTCACTGGAAAAAGGACTAATAAACACAATATTTCATTGTATTTGATTGTCCCCTGTCAGCAATTGAATGGTCAAGGCTTTGATGGTAGGTTGGCTCAGCACAGATGGCCAGGGAAGCTTGGAGATTTGAAACCTGAACTAAAACTTCATGGTGTTCGCTAGGATCGTCATCAAAGTCTACATATTTGTTATCTGTATGTTCTGGCTATTTCCACCACTTATTTCCATTTACGTTTTTTACATTTATAGGTTTTGGAGTGCTGCGGCCAGGAGCATGATGATAAGTTGATAAGGTGTTCACCGGCCTGTCCTCTTCAATCTGGATGTAAAAAAACATGTAAGACTGTATATTTGGGCACAGCCCCTCATCATAATCATGTAGTAAATATAGAAAATGATCAGTCATAGTGTAGCTAGACCTCAAATTGAGCTTCACACAATTTTTTGTTTGTGTGAAGCTCAATTCGAGGTCTGGCTACACTATGACTGAGAATGTGTTATATTTACTACACAGTATGGCACAGCTCTTCATCAGAATCATGTAGTAAATATAAAAATTTTCAGTCATAGTGTAGCCAGACCTTGAATTGAATTGCTTAACAAAAAATAAAAAAATTGTGTGAAGCTCAATATGAGGTCTAGCTACACTATAACTGATGATTTTTTATACTTACTACATGATCTGATGAAGGGCTGTGCCTGAATATACAATCTTCAGTGCTTTTAACATCCAGGTTGAAGGGGACAGGCCAGTGAACACCTTATCAACTTTACGTTTTTTAACTCTATAGTACAGCTGAAAGTCTGAAAAGCTGCATCTACCTAAAATCCTGGCAACTCACATTCTATTTGGGCATTGGGTGTTTCAGCGTGTCACAATGTCACGGTGAAAGTTGTTGTCCACAGAAACTGGCCGCAGATGCAGGTGTGAATACCGTTGGGGGTAGATGATTTGAGAAGCTATAGCAATAAATCAGCTGGCGTTGCGGGCGTGGCTGCAGGCCACCGGTAGAGGCCGGTGCTGCCAGATGTCGGGCGGCGGCGGCATCGGCGACTTCTGTCGCCTCACCTTCCCCAGCTGTCTGGGCTACCAGCAGGACCTTACCGACGATGGCTCCACCAACTCCGGCACCGCCCGCGAGCCCGTCATACTCAACGTCTACGATATGGTGAGTGCATTCTGCTCCTTGCTTCTATAAATGGTATAAATTGCATTTGCTGGCTAAAATTGTAATCACTAATGGTATCGTCAACCATGTATTACTATCTGGTTCTGGATATATTTCCTATCTTCACCGCTTTTGAATCGTCACACGCTTTTAGTCAGACTTAAGACTGAAATGCATAACATGTTGGTTATTTGGGTACTAGTGAAATTCCAGTAATTGTGTTCCGTTCAGATTAGAGTTGCGTCGGCTCACCTAGATTGTAAAAAAACAGTTCCATGTTTAACTCGGTCATTGTGTCGGCAGTATTGGATCAACGAGTATACATCGTCTCTGGGATTGGGCGTCTTTCACTCGGGACTAGAAATATATGGTTATGGTAAGGATAAGTGTGGAACAAGTCTTAGGCAGTATTTGCTGATGGTATAACGGTGACCTCCGGGTCTACTTTGGAAAGGCTGCATAATTGTTTCAAAGCTTAGCTTAATATCGCAACTTAACGCTCACTACTAGAGTTCCATTGAGCTGGGTGGCTTCGGTATTTTTACCGCTTCAGTTCTTACTTGTAGACTCCACAGCACGGCGTGTTCCATAAGTACCGTTGTAATTCTGTGACACAGAATCGTCCAGGATAAGAGACATTTAGAGCCCCGTCCCGAACCGTGATCTTTTTTGGGTCTGTAGGGCAGCCCAGCGATGGTGATCATGTGAGGATCGGGCGTGAAAATATCAAGCATCCTAGAATGAAGGAATCAACATCCGAGAACAGGAACGACAATTACGGGACAGACTGTACACTCTTTGAAGTTTAAAATTGGGGCGTCACCTGTTTGTGGGTATCTGCCAACGCTTAGTGTATGTAATTGGCGTAGAAATGCTCGGGAGTGAAATGACGGCTGGCTCGTGCTGACTTGTCCGACAGAGTACGCTTACGGGGGACACGCCTTCCCGTTTTCCGGCATCTTCACCATACGGCCACGCTTCGCCGAGGACCTCGGTGAACAGTTTAAGTTCAAGTAGGTACTTTCTGACAGGCGCGAAGTAGCATAACTCTGGTAGGTTAGCGAAAAGCCGTTAGCACATTTATGCTGTTCAGGAATGTGGACCAAGGCGCAGTCGTCCTAGATTTCGTGGGACTTGATAAATGGCTTTATTTATGGAAAGCTGGCGGGGTACCTGATTTTGTTGTATGAGTGCAGATTGTACATTTTATTTTGGTTTATATTAATGGCCTTGTGAAAAACAAGTGCGGTTTTCAGAAGATGTCTTGTATTGAGAGGCTGTTTGCGGCGCACGCAGGCAGTCCGTTCATCTGGGTTACACGGACTTCACCCGTGACGACCTCGACCGGATAGTGGAGGAGATGGGCAAGGACTTCCGCGGCGACCGCTACCACCTCATCAATAAGAACTGCAACCACTTCAGCTCCAACCTGTCGCAGGTGAGCTGAGAAAAACCTCTGTGCTTCACCTCCGAATGCCTTTCGTTTGGGCTCTGTCCATTGTCTGCCGTTTGCATGGGTAATGAACTCACTGTCTCATAGTATTTTGCCTTCTGACAATCATGGATGCATGACCCGGAATAGACATTTGATTTCGATTCAGGCATATGTGTATAGAGGCGTGTGTCGTGGGATGTGAGCACGTGAGAGGACTTGGACAACAACCCACGGGATGACGTTGGAGCGCCGCGTCGCCCTGTCTCCGGGAGGCCCCATCTCAGATCGCGCCCGGCAGCACGGCTTCTTCACAATCACTAACCACTCAACTTGCACGTAATAACGGCAGCTCTGGGTGTTGAGTCGGAGAGCGGCGACGGTGGTCTGACTGATGGCGGACCCTGCTCTCTGTCTCAGCTGCTGGTGGGCCGCGAGATCCCCTCCTGGGTCAACCGGCTGGCGTCGGTCAGCTCGATGGTGCCCTTCCTGGAGCGGTGTCTGCCGCGCGAGTGGCTGACGCCGGTGGCGCTGCAGCAGTCGCTGGAGGAACAGGCGCCCGGCTCCACCAGCTCCAGCACAGGCGCGCCCGCCTCCCCGGACCCACCGCCAGCGGGGTCTCCTCCATGAACTCCATATAGCGGCGTGCACCCACAGCTGTCGGCCCCGGCCCGCAGCTGTGCTAGGCCAGCGCTGAGGTAGTGCAGTGAACAGGGGACAGCCGTGTAAGCGATGGGCGGTGGCTGCTGTTGAGGCGGGGCCGTGTCGGCAGGCTGGGACCACTACCGCCGGTCGGCCGCTCAGGTTCGACTTTGTGGACGGTGTGGCGTTATGACACGTGTTGCCATATGGTGCTGTACGGTGAGCTTGTCATCGCGAGGCAGGCCCGTCGCTCAAGGTCAACTCCAGCGGGCCGGTGCCAAAAAAGCGACAACGGACATTGCCACTGGATGCAGGCGTAGAATCGCTTCAGAAATGCACGGAAGATTCCTCCGGGTTCTTCAAAAATGACAGGAGCGGGACGGTGACTGACCGGTATTCCCGGCGAACGGGGAGGCCGGCAAACAACATTGCCACTGCGGTCTCGGCATTACATGTGTATAATTGTGTTGTGTTGATCTATTGAAACTAGTGGAGATTCCTCGATACACGAGGGTCCTGTTCTGGTGCTTTCGGCGTATGTCGCGTGCAAATGTCCTGGAGGGAATTTCTAAAGTAGTTGATGCATGTTGGACACTCCCAGATCAGTTGATTTTTTGTGAAAACCGTTCTCGGTTGCTCTAAAATACCTAACCGTTTGAGTTATTTAAAAGAATTCGACTTCCACCAACTTCTCGGACGGAAAACGTATATTGCGTCATTTTGCTCCCGTCAATAAAGGGCCCTCCACAAAGTTTTGACGTGTGGTTCCTTAGAGCCACCCCAAGTTCATATTGAACGTATAGGCATGTAGAGTGTCGCGTGTGGCGTGAGCGCGGATTGTGACTGCAGCCAGACACTTGCAGTGGATTTTGGGCACCGTCCTCGTGCGCCACCGACCGTCTATTTTTGTACTCGACAATACGGAACACCGGTCGGTTGAATCCTCCCCATCCCCCCCGCACTGGTTTGGAGGCGTCGGTGCTGTGCTGCACTACTGGTGGCTTTTTTGGTGGGTCTGAGTGTTATAATCCTAGAATTGGAGAATGTTTAGTTATCAGTCCCGTGGATAGTTCTCTTTCTGTGCAACTGATCGGCGACGGCATCAGTGATCGTCCACATTGTACAGCGATCGATTGATTTTCCGTGCCGCTATTTTGTGCTGGTAAACAAAAATGCTCGACTCATGTCATGACAATGCCGTACAAGTTTTCTGGTGCGTGCGAAAGCTATGCAGCTGTTTTTGCTGCGCGCTCTGTACGGATGACACGGTTTGTTGTAAGGCGTGCCTGTCTCGCACGCGTGACCTCGGCCGTCTGTGCCGGACCGATTGGAATTGAATTGTATATTACAGCGGGGTCTGGGGAGCGGCGCCGGAGTCCACCCGTCTCCATTCGTGTTGTTATTGTTGGCATTATTGAGGAAGCCCATGTTGCCGGTCCGTGCTCGTGGTCTGGCACATACATGGTACTTGCAAACTGTTGTATTGAAGTAAGTTAATAAACATACAACTGACCAAGTAAGTGGCTGTTTTTATCCTGCAGTGCCATCAGTATCGGTGCCGTTTTCTTGGCGGCTGTGATATAGCATGGTTTTAAAGGGAAAGAGACACTTTGTCGAAACTCTAAAAGGAATAAAGTGCGGTCACAAATCTCAAGACGTTCGACAGGTTTCATTCCGACCAAAGCCAACTCAAACAGGTATACGAATGTCTTAATTACCGCAAAAACGTCTGGTGGACAAATATTTATTTCAAATGCATAATAAACTTCAACAACGCAATAAACTGCGCCATCCGGAAAATACTGGGACTGATATAACTCTAAAATACAATGCCTGGCTACGGCACCCCACACCATATCTTGGCATACACAGCGTGACCACAAGCACAATTCACCTATGCCTGAAATCGAGGAGTAACATGTTACACACAAAAAACGATGAGAGACAGGTGTTTGGCTGGAGCACCTAAAACAGGCGAGTATTTCTATCGGGCCCACCTAATCAAAGCCGCCACCACCGATTCCTTGGAAGGACAATGCCTCATAACCTGGTGTGGTCCGGGCAAAAAAAACAACGCCCGGACCAATGCCAGTCATCTGGCGGCGTTATAGCGCATATATCACGGAGATAATCATCAAAGGGAAGTAGTACTATGGATACATAATTATCACAGGTGAGTAGCATTACGGATATAGAATTATCCAAGGTGTGTAATCTTACTGATTATCGAAAGAGTAGTGTTACGGATATATAATAATCAAAGGGGTACGGATATATAATTACCAGCCGGGAGTAGAATTACGGAGATAAAGGGAGTGGTTTTACGGATATATAACTATCAAACCAGAGTAGGAATAAAGCCACGGAGGGGCGACGGCCAGAAAGTCAGGCCTCTCCCGATCTTAGGGGCTTCTGAGCATGTTGCGCCTAGTTTAGTGAAATTCTATTTGAGCATTTAGCAGGCAATTTAAAGCTGACAGGAAACCAAAATATGCAGCTGGTGCTCCCTTTGAATTCAAATGTTACAACGAGACAGACCAAGAATGCTGCTCGTGCGGCCTCCGAGCCCCCATACTGCAAGGGATTACCCTCCGACACAAGCCGAAACACAAACTCCACCGGCACTAAACCTATCTGATTGTCTCGCAGAGAAGATGCCCGTCGTGGAGTCCTTCGAGATGGAATGTTGCAGGTGGAAAAGAAATGTGAACCGGAGATATCATGGCACTCAAAAGCAAACGGCCAATTCACACGAGAGAACCCTGTCTGGCAGCAGGTACTTTCATGGCGATGGCAACCTAACAACAGCACTGCGGGCAATGGATCCTGTCTGTACCAACACCAACACACAACTTAAAAGCAGCACGAGTCGCCGAGCAAATTCGGAATGTATGGCTGTATGTGACGCAGTATCCCGGCCTCCCGAATCTCCAGCGTGCACTGCGGGCTGGCGGCCTTCAGTGGAGCAGCGCTCCGGCTCGAACACATCACCTGCTGCGTCTGATCGGCGGTTAACGCCGGAGCCCGGCCCACCGTCACTGCAGTCAGGGTAACATATATTCATCCCACAGAAGGCTACAAAGAGGACCATTGGAACAAAGGTCCTGCGCCGACTCGGAATAGATAAGCTAAAAGTCACGACAGGCGAAAATAACAGCGATTTGAACTTAATAGTGTGAGTAAAAACAACAGCTTGAAACATATCACGCTGGGTGTCCCCTCCCCCTCCCAACGGTGTTTGAGCTGTGGACTGTAGATATCGTCTCCCCCGGCTTTGAGACACAAACATAACAAAACAGTCGGTGGGCGTCACACAAATCCTCGATGGAGACGGACTGGGAGTCCTTGGTCAGCGCTGCGCAAAGAACCCATCAGGACATCGCTGATACCGTCATCGGCACTGGCAAGAGTTGCAGTAACGCACGCGACGCCAATACGCCTTGTGCGAATGCCCGTGTGCAAAGGCATTCGGCTACCAGCTCTATATAGGACGGGTTCCATTGGACGGAACGGTTAGGACTACTGTTGTACAGGGCAGGTTGGTCACCTTGGTGCCAGGCTAACACAGCGCTCTGTGCGTTTGATGTACACTGCCGCAAGCACTAGCGGTACAGTATTCGAGTTGGGCCTTCGAGAACTAGACTTGAAAAGGATGTGGTTGATCTAGTCAGCCACCCAACTCATGGACGGCAATAGTAAACCCCACGGCTCAGGCATTGCACAAGCCTCAAGGATCCTGCAGTGGAGTAAAGGTTCGGCACAATCAGGCCGTAATACTTTTGTGGAGTGGTACGAGATTAGACTTAGTCTGAATCGCTACCGACTCCACATTCTTCACAATCCTACGATGAGTCGCCATTCAATCACAGCCTTGGTTAGTTTGTTCGAAGTCCGGGCCGGCACGCGTCCAGTCTATTGGCATTCTAGCAGAAGCTGCGGTCCAACAGACACTTTCCGCGGAACCACAGGTGCATCAGCTGGTTAGCCAGCGAGAGCTCCTCCAGGCCCTGAAGACCAGTACGCGCCACCTCCGGCGTCTGCGAGCCAAGATCGGCGTCAACACACAGGCCTGTGGCATCGGAGTCAAGCAAAACACCAGACAAGAGCGGGAATTATCACCGCCGAACTGCTTTTGAGGGGAATGAGACATACTTATGATGGGATTTGAACTGAGACAGCCAGAAGACACAGAATTCCGGAAAACTCCCTGCTTGTTATAGCATTGATTCCGGCCGCAGTCACCAATGAACCGCTGCGCACAGCTGTTAAGCTCACAGGGTAATGCAAGTTATAATTACTTGTGACGTTATTTGAACCCAGTCTGGAAACCTGTTGAACCAGTCCCAGATGACTTCCCAGAGGTCACAAGTCGAACATTTCAACTCGGCCCTGGAGAAAAGCGTAAAATAAACCTTCGAGAAGCTACCACTTTAAGGCGAATCTACGACGAGAGCTATTTTTTGTTCTTTTCATTTTTTTCACACGTATTTCCGATCGAAAGGTCATGAATCGTGTCTGACTCTAGGTCATCGATATCCAAAACCCGTTCCCACCACTTTCTGTACTAGGTGGCCTTATTAGGTGATATGCCGCCCGGATCAGTCGATTGAACCTATTCTCACTGCTGCCACTCGGAACATGCTTGGAGATCATTGAACTGGTCTGGTAAGCTGACTTGAGATAACTCAGATCAGACATTTGGTAAAAGTTTCACAGATGATGATACGGCGCGTTAAGTACGATAATACCTCGCGCCACCGTTTACCCACAGCCTCCGGAAAACCCAAGGGAAGTGTTCAAACATCCTTCCACACTGGGCCAAGGGTTAAACAGCGATCATGATATTTATCGTATGATAATTCAGGGCCGAACTCGGTCGGCCGAGTCTAGATATGACAGAAACGGGGCTGTGGTGCGGGAAGATACAGGCGAGAAAAAGTTCCCCGTGGAACTCCGCCACTCACAGTCGGTGCGGAGAGACACAGGTGAGAAGGGTTCCCAGTGTAACTCCGCCACTCACAGTCGGTGCGGGGGAGACACAGGTGAGGAGTTCATATTGGAACTCCGCCACTCACAGTCGGTGCGGGTAGAATGCGTCGCGTCAGGTGGCGGTTCAGGTGCTCCAGAAGAGCCTGGCGCAGTGTCGCCCTCTGGGACAGAGTCGTGCAGGGCATGCACACCCGGCACAGACCTGAGCAGGTGCCCTGTCGACAACAGGGCGTCAGACCACTCCCGACGCAGCCGAGCACCGACCGCATACACCGGCATCGGTATCAACGGACGTAACAGGCGTCACTTAGTGTCAGTCCACACTGCTAGTCGTTACACAGAAAGAATAAAGCTTCCTCATCAGAAGTCCGAAATACGGGGCGACCCAAAACGTGAAGAGCTCAGCATTTCGTAGCCTGCTAGTAGAGCTGGTGTAAAACGAGACAGGCAAAACCGGGGAGGACGGGGTAATAATTCCACGCGAACATTACTATGCGTACAGCATCACAGAAATCAGCCTGGTTTGACAATGGCCATCCCAAGTCCGTTATCTCCAGAATCGAAGATTATGCCGAGCACAGACCGCAAATTGTTAACGACCAAAAATCAAGCAAAAATATATTTTACATTTCTAACCTATATTACATTTTTTAAAGAAAATGCGGATATCTACACATTTTCAGTCATCACAAGTCACAGAACGACGACGACGGCAAACACAGTTCGCACTCCTGTGCTAGAATGCACCTCTAGTGTAGTTCTCACTGCTTATTTGGGCGGCTAGCCTCTGCAGCCGCCTGGCGGCCATCCTCCCGGACGGTTCAAGAAGAACCAGCATGGACAATGTCCCGACTACAGGAGAAGGAGCCGCACTCGGCACCGTATACGGCCAGGTCCTAGCAACATGGACAATGTCCCGACTCACCATACAGGAGCAGGAGCCGCACTCGGCACCGAACACAGCCAGGTCCTAGCAGCATGGACAATGTCCCGACTCACCATACAGGAGGAGCCGCACTCGGCACCGTACACCGCCAGGTCCTTGCAGCATGGACGATGTCCCGACTCACCATACAGGAGGAGGAGCCGCACTCGGCACCGTACACGGTCAGGTCCTAGCAGCATGGACAATGTCTCGACTCAGCATACAGGAGGAGGAGCCGCACTCCGCACCGTACACGGTCAGGTCCTAGCAGCATGGACAATATCTCGACTCACCATACAGGAGGAGGAGCCGCACTCCGCACCGAACACGGCCAGGTCCTAGCAGCATGGACAATGTCCCGACTCACCATACAGGAGGAGGAGCCGCACTCCGCACCGTACACGGTCAGGTCCTAGCAGCATGGACAATGTCTCGACTCACCATACAGGAGGAGGAGCCGCACTCGGCACCGAACACAGCCAGGTCCTAGCAGCATGGACAATGTCCCGACTCACCATACAGGAGAAGGAGCAGGAGCCGCACTCGGCACCGAACACCGCCAGGTCCTAGCAGCATGGACAATGTCCCGACTCACCATACAGGAGGAGGAGCCGCACTCGGCACCGAACACGATGGTGATTGGAGTTTTAGGGCACTGCAGCTGCAGAGGCTATATGTGCCCGGCAGTGTTGTATTACATCAGTCTGAGATATTCCTTACAAGCTAAAGTGGCCTATACAGAGGGTGTGATATCTAAGAAACTCTGAAGGGGGTATATACTACGTGAAACTGTACTTCTCTCAGGTATAATAAAACTTTCCCGATGTCTATGGATGCGTCATTGCCTAGGATCTGTCCGAGTGGGACCGGTGGAAAGAATCGGCGCTGACATCGTTTCAGCTGGTCGCAGCTGTCAGTAGCACACAAAAAATGCTGCACAGTGAGGCGGCTGCCGCAATGAGGACACGTGTTGGGAGCAGCGTTGTTCAAATGATGGGCGTGGGTCGCATAACAGTGGCCAATTCGAAGCCTAGTAAGGCTTACCGCCTCCATTCTGCTTTGCCTGCTGCTCGACTCCCAAGGTTTAACCGTTGGCCGCAGGCGTTTCAAAAAACAATCCGGCTCTGCAGTCCACCTTGTCTGCCACTCGTCACCTACTAACATCTTAAATGATGATTTCAAGTCTGTAGCTGGAATTTTAAAACGACGCGAAAAGGGTAACTGACACCCACCCTTGGCGAGTGTATCAACTTGTTCATTCCCTGAAATGCCAACGTGGCTCGGCACCCAAAGGAAACACACATCAGTACCTCGGCAGGCAATCAGTTAGAAGCTTTCGGATCGTCGGTACAAGCCAGTTCCGCTGAGTGTGGTGAGACAGGAGGGCTGTCAGCTTGCTGAGTCAGTTATAATAATACATCGTTCCTCAGGCGTGCTCCTGATGTGACGTAAAACCCGCAAAATAGCGTACGTTTCCGTGGTAAAAACTGAAACAATTGCTGGCAGGCTAAAACCCCGGTTTGGCCCTCTCCGACGAAAGCACTACCAGCACTAGTTGCTCCCTTCGAACCGTCCGTGTAGAACCTTTTAAAGTCTGTGTAGGTTCCGATTCTACGCAATGCCAGGTTCAAGAACTCCGAAGGAAGAATATATGTTTTTCTGTGTTGCAGTAATTCCATGTCACACTTTGCAGGAGTGAGGCGCCATGGTTCAATGCGCTGCGCATGTGCTTCGGCTATTATCCCTAAGTCGATACCAGAACTCTCCAACCATTGTTTAACTCGTACACATAGAGCCAGTGATGACGTTGGCCGCGTGGTTCGGAGGGGGGCTGTCAGCGAGTCATCGAATATCCACTCATATGTTGGGTGCAATGGGAACTGACGTAGTTTGCTCGCGTATGTGAGTGCTAGTAGCTTCCGTCTCAAATCTAGTGGAGGCTCATTGGCGTCTACCAAAAGGCTGGCTCTGCGAGAGGTGCGGAAAGCTCCTGTGGCAACACGTATACAAGCATGGTGGACAGCGTTCAAAGGCTATTTGACGGAACTTAACGCACTATCATATGCGATAGAGCCATAATCTAATACAGAGCGGACGAGTGCACGATAAAGCCGGAGAAGAGTTACCCTATCGGCTCCATATGACGTGTGCGAGATCACTTTAAGAATATGCATACGTTTGACACACTTATCGCGCAGTAACGATATGTGGTGGTGGTATGTAAGCCGTTTGTCAAGCGTCATGCCCAAAAACTTGGTCTCCGACACAGTTGGAACTCTTCTGCCGTATAAACGCAAGTTCACATCAGTACACACTCGGCGACGACAAAAATGCATACATACGGATTTCTCCGTCGAGAACCTAAAACCATTCGTCACACTCCACTCAGACAAGCGGTCAATGCATATTTGAAGCTGAAGGAGCCGCACTCGGCACCGAACACGGCCAGGTCTTAGCAGCATGGACAATGTCCCCACTCACCATACAGGAGAAGGAGCCGCACTCGGCACCGAACACGGCCAGGTCCTAGCAGCATGGACAATGTCCTCACTCACCATACAAGAGAAGGAGCCGCACTCAGCGCCGAACACCGCCAGGTCCTAGCAGCATGGACAATGTCCTCACTCACCATACAAGAGAAGGAGCCGCACTCGGCACCGAACACCGCCAGGTCCTTGTCAGCCGCTTGCATCTCGGCCACCGGGCCGGAGCTGGAGCACCCCACACCAACACCGTCACACTCTCAGTAGCCTCTGTCTACGTGAAATCACTAAACGATTCCCGTCAAACCCAACAGACCAGCAACATTGTCAAGTGATGGTAAGTTGGTCCAAAGCGATGATGTTTGCTAGAAAAGAGAGGGATATGATCGGTTTCGGGCCACACATTTGTGAAAATTGCATGGAAAGTATCGTGATTATTTTCTATGAAAATAGTATCAAAGAACTAGGCTGTTTCGAAAGTTTACCGGCTATCACCACTGTGTATCGAGTTTCGAGCGCACGTCATCCGAGCTGGTTCAGACCGATCAGAGTCAAGAGTGGTCATGTTCATCCACAGGACCGAGGACGACTCGCCGCTCCCGCTGACTGCCGCACGGGCGCACGTACCTGAGGTGTCGCAGGTCCTCGCTGAGCCGGGAAGCGACGCCCACCAGACTCAGCACGCTGTACACCACCTGCTCGTACAGCTGGGCGTTCTGCTTGAAGTGTGCCGACGACAGGTTCGGAGACATGTTCGCCTGCGGGGCAGTGGTTATTGCTATTGCTAATCAGGCCACATTCATAGGTGGTAGGGGCGTTTTTACGCACTTTTGACACAACTAAGAGGAAAGAGGAAACGAAGAAGATACAAAAAGACAAGACTAGACCCGGGACGTCAAATAAGTATGAGGTTGCGTCGCCGCCAGGATACCGCTGACGTGACAGCATGATTTTGGTGGACATTTGCGTTATTTGGACCATATATTTTAATTCCAAATTTTCGCACCTGGACTCAGACCACTGTTAGTGAAATTACGTGGGCTGTGAAATGTGGATATTTCCAGGCAATGTGCATGTTACGGTATTCCGTCCATACAAAACACCAAACTCCTCTTGACAAGCTCTGGTGAGCACCAGTGCCGATGTAAAGTGAACTGTGAAAGCTCTTTCTCTATTATGAAGGTTGGCAGTCCTGGAAGGTCTGCCACTGGAGGCAAAATCACTAAGTTAACTCACATTCTTGAATGTATGGTTAGATCCTTTGGAGTAATCACTCTTATTTTGGTCAGAAAGGCAAAAAGGTTTTATGCTTCTGAAACACGTCTTTAAGAAGCATCTTCATTAGATGCTCCGAAAGACATCTACACGTTATTTCCGTGGTTCAAAGACCGAACATAGCTAATGACTGAAGGAAGCTGTCATTTTTCAACAGTAACGGAGAAATAAAGGATCGCACCGCCAGACTTATTACAAGAGACGATATGAATTCTTTCTATTTCACATTTACCATCACTCATCGAATGTTTGTACATTAATAAAGTGCAGAGAGAGAGAGAGAGAGAGAGAGAGAGAGAGAGAGAGAGAGAGAGAGAGAGAGAGAGAGAGAGAGAGAGAGAGAGAGAGAGAGAGAGAGAGCGAGAGCGAGAGCGAGAGCGAGAGCGAGAGAGCGAGAGAGCGAGAGAGAGCGAGAGAGCGAGAGAGGAGAGAGCGAGAGAGCGAGAGAGCGAGAGAGCGAGAGAGCGAGAGAGCGAGAGAGCGAGAGAGCGAGAGAGAGAGAGCGAGAGCGAGAGAGCGAGAGAGCGAGAGAGCGAGAGAGCGAGAGAGCGAGAGAGCGAGAGAGCGAGAGAGCGAGAGAGCGAGAGAGCGAGAGAGCGAGAGAGAGAGAGAGAGAGAGAGAGAGAGAGAGAGAGAGAGAGAGAGAGAGAGAGAGAGAGAGAGAGAGAGAGAGAGAGAGAGAGAGAGAGAGAGAGAGAGAGAGAGAGAGAGAGAGAGAGAGAGAGAGAGAGAGAGAGAGAGAGAGAGAGAGAGAGAGAGAGAGAGAGAGAGAGAGAGAGAGAGAGAGAGAGAGAGAGAGAGAGAGAGAGAGAGAGAGAGAGAGAGAGAGAGAGCGAGAGCGAGAAGAGAGAGCGAGAGCAAGAGAGAGCGAGAGCAAGAGAGAGCGAGAGCAAGAGAGAGCGAGAGCAAGAGAGAGCGAGAGCAAGAGAGAGCGAGAGCAAGAGAGAGCGAGAGCAAGAGAGAGCGAGAGCAAGAGAGCAAGAGAGAGAGCGAGAGCGAGAGAGAGCGAGAGAAAAAACAAATTACAACCCTCCTTTAAGATTATCAAAACCCTAATTTTATGTTTAGGAAGAAATTTGGCATCAAAATTACCTTGCTACAATACTTCTCATGAGTTGATATACACCCAGACTATTGCATAGTGCTGAAGAAGCTCAATTGAAAAACTGAGCGGAAAATATAATAAAAGTAAGGGAAAAGGATGGGCCAGTCGCCGGATGTTGGGGCTGGTGGTGCCGACTGAGACATCTAGCAGTTGAGGTCCAAATGAGAGTTCCAATATGTTGTCGCCACTCTCGTGTATCGTGTTTGATCAGACTTAAAAAAGTAACACGACAGTGAACAGAGAATTCAGGTTGCCCGGGTCTCAGGGAGAACAAATCAAAATCCTCCTTTAACCCGCGCCCCACCGGGGGTCCGGCGCCACCTTCGCCCCACCGGGGGGGCCATCGATGGCCCCCCCTCTAACTCCGAAAATATGGGCGTTAGCGCAAATCTGCAAAGTGCAATAGAAAGCTCGCGTGAATTCAGTAAGAAATTACTTCGCATGTTTTAGTGCTCAGGTCAATGGTTTGACCTCCAGAGGTCAAATTAGGTCAAGATCGGCTATTTTCACTCAAATATGCAATGATTAAGCAAACTGTGCATAACTCTTATGCCATTAGAGCTATTGAGGCCTGGTAAAGTACATTTGATAGCAAATTGCCAGTACTTTTTCCGCTATGTGGAACGTAAAGACCTCCCGCCAGTGGTTTGACCGCTAGAGGTCACCTCGTGACCTAATATGACCTGAGGTCACGAAAGGTCAAAAAGTGACCTTGCCGTATATCAAATGAAAGCCAGTGACAAGACAAACACGATGGTGTTTGTTTCACCGCTCTAGCTCAATTAGGTCAAAAGTTATTGTCAAAATACTGTTTTTGACCTCTGGTGACCTTGGATGACCTTGGAAAAGTCAAAGGGCAAATATGACCTCTGGGATCCGTGAAAGGGTGTCCAAAAACGTTGTTCTGAGCAGTCTGAGTATTTGCAATCATTTTTGTGGCTTTTATATCATGAAATAGCTTTTCCCCATGCTTTTCCAATGGGAGAGGTCGCCTCGTGACCTGACCTCAGGGCACGAAATCGAAAAATCCCGGATATACACCTTATAGACCCTGGAGGGGTCATGAAGTGTAGGAAGTTTCAAATCGATCGACTTTGAAATGTAGCTCTTACAGAGCTCTAAAGGTGAAGTGAGGTGACCTTGGTTGACCTCGTCTGGTGACCTGACCTTGGGTGACCCGGGGTAAAAAATTTCAGGGATGATGGGAAAATGATGAAGTGAGAGGTAGAGCCCTCAACCGCGGTGCTGCGCCTCGTCGTTTTTCTGCTATCCCGGAAAAACCTTAGGGGGGCCATCGATGGCCCCCCCGGTGGGGCGAGGGTTAAGATTATCAAAACCCTAATTTTATGTTTAGGAAGAAATCTGGCATCCAAATTACCTTACTACAATACTTTTTATGAGTTGATATACACCCAGATTATTGCATAGTGGTAAAAAAGCTCCATTAAAAAACTGAGCGAAAATATATTACAAGTAAGACGAAATTGAGTAGAGAATTCAGCTTGCCCGGGTCTCACTCTCCACCCAGCACCGTGGGATTTGAAACACTGAACACAGCATTCCATGCTTGCCTTACCTCCATCAGGAAGACGTTCAGTTGGTCGTCGACAACGAAGTCGAAGCGTACCAACTCGAAGAACTGGCGCGCGCTGCGCTGGAAACGGCGGGCCGATGCCTTCATGTGCTTCTCCTTCACCGTGTACACCGAGCGGATGGACTCGTCTATCTGGTCCCAGATCCTCTGAGGCTCGCGTCCTGCCGTGGGATGTCAGATCAGAGGCTGGTCAGGATGGGGGTTGCGGGCTGCCAGCGCTGAATCTTAAGGTACCGGACCACCACCGTAAGAGGTAGGAGCGATACCACCGTAAGAGGTAACCGCACGGAAACTTAGCGTCATAACTGATAAAGCATATACAACTTTGCTAATGTTTTGTTTGAGATGAAACGGGCGGAGTAGGAACACGGTGTCCGAGAGCCTCTTGACGTCAGCATTTGAGGCCGACAGTCCTGCACGACCGGGACTAACCCTGAGACCGCAGGTAGGCGTTGAGAGACTCCCGGTGTCCCAGCTTCAGTGTGTCGTGGTAGCGCGCCAAAGAAGGCACCTCCCACACCGGCAGGTAGTGGTCTCCCACCACGTACTTGTCCAGCACGGCGGCGTCGAAGGGGTGGTATGTCTCCGGACAGAACCTGGCGGGTCAGCGTCACCCGGAGAGGTAACGGCCAGAGAGCACGGCAGCGCCCAACGCTCTGCGCTCAGTGTGAACTGAGATCGAACTCAGCTCATTGAAGCTTGTCTCAGGTTGATCCAACACAATCCGCTTTGTTCTATTATAGAAAATTTTGGAAGAAAAAGCATCGCATCAGAGCAGGCGTGAGTGAACTGATGAGCACGTCGTCCCAGTGCACGTGCGTGCGCAACGGGTTCACTGATGTCATCACGGTCTGAAAATGATGTGATGAGCACGCCTCCCAGAAGACGTACGGTCTCTTTCACAGGTGTCGTACCACCGTCCAATCTACGTGATTTGAGAGTCCAATGTTCAGCCATCATCATAATCATGATCATTTGGATACCCTGAATCACCAATTATGATGATAAGGCATTGGCAGCGGAAGTAAGGGGGTATTGGGGCACTGTGCCCGCCTTAAATGATGCACTTTGAGACTAGTCCTATGGCGTTCACTGGAACGCAATGGGTTGAAGAGTCCATGGCACCCCCCTTAAATCCGAACCCTCCGCCGCTACTGTGATTAAACATGGGACTCTCAAACCACCTAAATTGGACGACGGTACGACACTGATGAGGAACAATATTTTATAATTAACGCTTATAATAGGAACGAGAAACAATACTTATACGAGAGACTGTATACGCGCAGCAGGTGAGCTAACCTGATGAGCACGTCTCCCCAGTAGACGTACACGCGCAGCGGGTCCAGTGACGTCATCACCGTATAGATGCCCAGGTCAAACTTGTAGCCGTCCACCAGTAGCGGGTTATCGATGTACTCCTGCGCACAACAGTGGTGACGTCACTTCTGCACACGAATAGTGCGGAAATGGGAATCTCGGGATCCAGGCAGCTTCATACGATGATGCAGATCAGCTATATCTCGAGATATTAAATTAAAGTTTACCTTTCACAAAGGTGTACGTGCATTGCATATGCATATGAACTGATCACGGTTGAGTTTTAAAATCAAGCCACAAGCTCTGGCACGCGCCGGTTGGGTGGGCGCCGCCGCTTTACGAGTTTTCCCGGATAACCAAGAAACGGTCCAGCGCAGCTCCACAGCACTTGTATACCTTTAACCTGGCGTTTTAGCAGCTCCTGTCTAAATTATATCAGGTCAGGTCAATAGTCTAGGTCAAGTGACCTAGCATGGAATAGCCGTTTAGAGGCGTAGCGGTAAGAGCAGGCTTAAGCTATCGACCTGAATTCATATCACATCATGTCACCGAGTGAAATAATTTTTGGTAACGGTATTTTTCATACCAATGACCTGAGGTCAGGTCAAGGCCGTATTCCTCCATCAGAAATGCATGCAGATATTTGCTGAAGCTTGGTAAATTTCCAGACACCGGTGATAGAGCGTTTATTTTGACA
This sequence comes from Lepas anatifera, assembly GCA_034440635.1. Taxonomy (NCBI): domain Eukaryota; kingdom Metazoa; phylum Arthropoda; class Thecostraca; family Lepadidae; genus Lepas; species Lepas anatifera. The sequence goes on from JAOTON010000451.1 coordinate 44,682, forward strand.
TCAAAACGTTTGGGTGTTTGGCTTGCCACTGCGGTTCACATGATTTACGTCATGACCCATACTTATCTTGACCTTAACTTAGGTTGGGTCAGGTCAATTATCTTATTTGACCTGACAAGGTCATAAAATTAATCATTCAATTGGATTTGACGGGAGGATTTCAATGCTGTTTGTATGTGTTGATAGATTTCGGGATCAGAGGAACAGGCTAGAGAAAAGGGTTCATCAATGGTTGGCCAGATTAACTAATGTTATGAGATGGGTGAGTTTAGGGATAATTTGACCTCAACCACTAAGTATAAACATGACGTTACGTTAGAGAAATTTCTATGGAAGATATTTTATCTGTAGCCAGCGGCTGGAGAAAAGGGTTCATCAATGGTTGGCCAGATTAACTAATGTTATGAGATGGGTGAGTTTAGGGATAATTTGACCTCAACCACTAAGTATAAACATAAAGTTACGTTAGAGGAATCTCTATGGAAGATATTTTATCTGTAGCCAGCGTTTATAATAGTTTGATCAATATTTTAAAACAGATTCGAGCAAAGCATATCTAATAAAAGCATCGGGCTGGAATAATGGGAAAGTTTGCAATCATTGCACTGGTCTAGCACTACATTTATTAGTGATAGAGAAATGGTCATTGTTAGTATTTTAGCTGCAGTCAGGAAAATACAAATAAGTTAAAACACTTGAGCGGAGTTTTGTTACTAAACAGATAGTGACTGGCTGAAAAATAAATGAAATAAATGAAAAGACTGTCACAAAACTACCTGTTTAGCTTTACTGCACTGTGAACACAATCCTTAGGTCAGAGGTAGAAAGAGCATTATAATCACATCCAATTTTTTAAAATTCATTATACAAGGCAAAATTAATTATAAAAGGCACTTGAATGAAATTCAATTCAAGGTCCTCCTACACTAAGCCAAAGAATTTGAGATTTTATCTATCGTTTACCTGCCTGATTATGATCAAGGACTGTACCCAAATATATAACGGCAGTGTATTAGATCCATTGCGCATCCCGGATTCGGGGGGCAGGCCATTAAACATCCAGCTGCTTATATAAATCCTTCTGTGAGCCGTCAGTCATTATGAGACAAGTTACAAGTTTCCATTGCGTATCTAGTGCACACAAAAGAGGCCTGAACAAAAATTCTATAACATGTTTTACATAAGATCAAGACGGCCGATCTAATGCTCCTTCCGCTTTTCGATAACTGGCGTGGTTGCTGAGATCGTAGGGGTGCCCCTCCATACCGGCGAAGGTGGCGCGAACCCTGTACCTGCGCGCGTTAAACCAGACAATGGGATACCCAAAAATGTAAGAAACGTGCCTGATACTGTGCAGTCACAATGCATACCAGCAATAAGCAATGCTATCATGTCGCACACAAGCGTTCCTACCTGGAAGAATGTGCCATTGGAGGAGAAATCTTCGTCTTCTATGCTGCTGATACGGATGTTGCGATGTGTGTTGGATTTCTTCACAAATAACTTCTCGGGGTTAGCTGCGGCCTGATACAAAGACGAGACACTTTCTCAAATACCATCAAAGCCCTCAACATTCGTTCAATTCCTTCCACTACGCATTCCTAGACGTACACTCAGCAGAACCCCACTTATTTAACCAAATCAAAATTTCGTCACCACAGAGCTCCTGATTGGCTTTGAGAATGGACGGTAGAGTGTAAGTCAGATTTTGTTTCGCAATAGCGGTAAAAAAATTTTGCTTCAACTGCAGAGACTAAACAATAAAACTTCCACAAAAAATGTTATAAGATGCCTTTAAGCGTCGAAAAATGCGCCGGATCGCAGCTTCCGGCGTTGCGGTTTCTAGGTGTTACGATCCCCAGCGGTACACCCATCACCACATGATGCCGAGAGGTTGGAAGCCACTTCGCTAAAGTTGGGCGCCACACTTTCACTGTTGACGTTTGACCGCGCTCTCACGGCGACAGTGACTGTGGCACGTGGTGACCCACCATCTATATCCGCTAGAGCATGTAAAAGTTCAATAACATCCTCTTTTTTACACAGTTATGCGGCCTGAGACCGGATGTTGTTCCACATTGGCCGGTGATGGTGATTTATCCGAGGCGAAACAAGTGAACTGAAGAACAGTATGCGCCACAAGTGCGGTTTAACAATTTTCCACTGTCCTAAGCTGTACGTGTTATGAAAGCAAAGGCTGGTTTGCCTTTTAAACAACAAAAAAGTATCGGAAAATGAGTTATAATGTCTCAACCACCATCGTGGCCCTCGGCAGACACTCCCTGGTGGGATCGATGTGGTTTGAGTGCACCGACAAACTGTACATGTCGCCCCAGCCCGGTCACACCGTGGCGTTGTCTGATTACGTCTGCGGCAGGCGGCGCAGTGAAACCGAAACGCCAGCAGCGACTGTTTCCGGCGCCTAAAGGCATCTGTTGAGGCTATTTTACCTTAAATGTTTTCGGCATCATCCGAAATAATCCACACGTGCACACTTTGAATAAAGCTCTAGTCAATGTCCGCTTATAATAATCCGCCGCCGACGGGGCCGAACGGATAGACTTCGAAATACACGGTACAAAGCGATGCGCTTTGCGCGGCAAAGAACAAACACCATTCTTTATAATCTCCTGTCTTACGTATGCGCGAAGGAGTTCTACTTCCTGAGGCATCTTGAACGCCGTTGGGATGTGCTTGATGCCGCTCGTTGAAAGCTCCACTTTCGACGTTATGAATCCGGAGCCGGGGAAGTGGTTCACCTACACAGGCAACACAATAGTTATCACCAACACCTGTGGTGGGGGGGATATCATAGCAAGATGAAAACCTTACATCATACCTTAATGAAATAAACGTATGATATTTGTCCGTTACTGATCCATGTTAAAAGATAGCGCTGTTTCTCCATGAATTTGAGTCAAAACTATGTAACAAGCACCCGAAAATGAAATAAACACATTTTAAAGAACATGCCGCCAAAATTGTAAATACAAAAACGTCTGCTACCATCAAGCGTGTTTGCCTTGTTCTGGTCGCAAATACAGAACGGCTTGGCACTGGCAACTTCTATCATCAAAGACCGATACAAAAGTATCGCATTCGGCAACAATTCTATAAATCGGCTGGAATAAAAAAAACTACAGTTAGGCTCCGAAAATCTGTGTTACGATGACCCAAGTTTATTTATCTATTTATCTATTTGACATTTTCAAGACACTCCACAATAGACATATGGCTATTCTTAGCCTGGCATCAATGATTTCATAACACAATCCATGTACAAGAGACAAGAATGATAGACACTATTCCATAATAAAACACACTGGTTCAGTAATCGGCGTAAAAAATCAATACCACACAAGTTCATAGGTATATCCATAAGAGTGTGATCAGGTCAGTGGGAAAATCTGCTATTGTCTCTTTTCCAGTCATTGTCAGTTGGATCAAAGTGGAGAGCCTGATATTCCGCGTTGCCAAAGTTCCGCCTAAATGTTAAGGGGTTGACCTCTGGAGGGTTATCTCGGCCGCTTAGGCAGCGTGTGATGCACACTAAACGGTTGAAGGTGGCAAGCATAACGAGTGGGATGGGCTCCACCACATTTAAAAACACTTTAAAATAAATATACACCTTTAAAAGAACATTTCAACTGAGATAGCCCAGTGATCAAGCACACCGAAAACCCCACCGGTTTAGTATTTCATTACCTGTAGAACGTATAGTTTAGGGTGAAATAGGATGCGTTAAGAGTGGAATCCGTTCCTAACGGCCGCAGTCAACAAGAAACAGCTGAGCGCGGTTGTCAGGCTCGTTGGTGGGCAGGGGAGGGGTGGGAAGGCACGAGAGTGGCGTGTTCAAAAAAGGGTAAGCCCACGAAGCGTTGTTATTCCAGAAAAGTCAGCCTCAAGACCAGCGAAATATGCCGCCAGGAGTCTTCGGTAGGCTCTACATATCTAATAGCTCAGTGGAAAACCACAAAATGGGACAAACGCCCTGCAAATTGACGATTTTAGCCCGCGTGTAAATAAACCGATGGAGCTCATAACTCCAAATTGAGAAACAAGCTTTTGTTTCGGCGTCCTTCTGTTCCTCTTGCCACTGGGATAATTAAGTAATTTACATTGGGACCAGCTTGATGAAAGCAGCAACACGTTGGTTCAATATTTCCAAAGGCTCTGCTCAGTGGAACACTACAGTCGACACGCTGCAATTTCCGCGAAATATCCGAGAAGCACTCCTTTACCACTGGCGACCTCAACATTAAACCTAGCCAAAAATTCCTGCTAAAATTACCAGCTGAATTTCCAGATAATTTCGAAAGCCGTTTCCATGTTTCCGATCACCCGCGCTGGAATGGAACTTGGGGGATATTTGAATCACAAAAAACACGATAAAGGCATGGAATTCCCATTCCAACAGCAGGTAGCAAGTCACGTTCGGAACCCGATGTCTCGCAACAATGTGACCCCCAACCTGCATACCTTTTGGTGGCTCTTCAGCGTCAACATGGTGTCGTTGTATATCCTGAAAGGGTAGGGGTGCGACCAGAGCGCATCGAAGTCTTCCTCCGAGCCTCGGTCAAAGCCCAGACGACTGAATACATTCAGCACGTGACCCAGGTAGCCTGAATCCACCTACCCGAAACATTCGAAACGCGATCAAGACCACATGTCCATCAGCATGGTCAATACAATCCAAAAATGTAACTCCATCCATTCAAGCTCGATTTAATATAGGATTCGAGACGTTTGTATAGCAGCATACCGTGATCATGCGAATCAGCCACAAAACGAAGCAAGAGATACATTATATAAATATAGGCGCGTGATTTAAAGCATCCGGCGGTAGCCGAGTGATCCAGACCGCCCACGCTAAGGCTCTCACGTTGTTGCCGGCCACCCAGACGCGCGGCGGGCGGCGCTGCGGCGCGGCGGACGGGTGTCCCTGCGTCCGGTGTCGTTCAGCTACCACCGCCAGCAGCACGGTGAGGGCGGCCAGCGCCACAGAGGCCCACAGGTAGGCCGCGGACGGCCAGCGGCTGCTGCCGCCCGTCGGAGGCCGCGTCTGAACGGCGGCACAGGGGTCACACCGGCCACCTCAACAGAGAACGCTCACTGACGCCACAAGAAAACACAGCAGGGCGTGCAATGGGACTGATCCACAATTTTAAGTTTGGTGTTAAAACGAGGAATGTGTGTTAGGACGCATCAGAAACCCCTTTGTCAGAAAAAGCATTTTGACGGCGAGAAGTCCAACACTTTCGGCTATGCTCTATCAGAAGGCTCTCAGTAAGAAACCCAGTATAAAGACGGCGCACAGTCTTCACAAGATTGGTGTGGAAAACATGACAGGCGAACACCACCATAATTCACCTACCGTGGGCCTGTGTTCCTTGCTGGCTTTTTACAGAAGCTTTAGCGTTGTCTGCTTTTCCCATTGCGTGATATTATAGTTGACCCTTGATTACTGTCGCTTTCAATTTCTGAGTCATTCACCTGAAAATGATGGAAAAAACGTGACATTAAAAAACTCCCAGAAAGTACCACGCTCCTCACGGTCATGCCGACTCACCGAAAAGTTTCTTTACTGCATGACCGCCACTCACGGCGACAGACATATCTATGCTTTATTTCTGAAGGAAGCATGCATAGCGTACAAGAATACGATACATCAAAAAGTTAAATATTTAGTAGTATAAACACGAGTGAGTTACAGATTTAAAAAAGAAGAAGAATGTCATTATTAGTTTCGCACTAATCTCAACGCCGCACGGTTGCCGGCAGTACATCATGATCGTAAACACAGTGCAGCAAGACCGTTCTTATGCACTCCACGATTGGGGTCATGCGGCAAGGCACGCAATCAAACAATAAAGAGGAGGAAGTCCATGGGAAGGAATGCGGGCGTTAAAACATCCGACGAGGGACGTTGAAAATATGTAACACATAACATAGCATAACCTTGTCTGGACTCAGCGAGCCGTCCTGTGGCACACTCAGCCTGCCGGCGGCACATTTCCCCTTCGTCGGCCGCCAAGGCTTCGCCACATACGGCCTCCTCAGGATTCAAATGGCTTGCTACACTATCGATGGCTTGCTCTCTATCGAAAATATTTGCACTATTTTTTTCAGGTCAAATTTAAGGTGACTAGAGGTCAAAACATGCCGTCATAGGTAAAATGTAAATGAAGGTTTTCGGATCAGTCATTACATCTGAACAAGTAAAGATAGATCAAACAGCTTGAACCGTTGAATTCCTCGCAGCAAGCCGAATCCAATGATATATAACATGACCTTGCTAGGTCAAATCAGGTCCAATATATCATTGGACCTGACCTGAGGTCAAGTCAAGTTCAAACGAGGTCAAAATGCACATCTTTAGAACCGTAAAGACAATTCCAATCTACTGAAGCTAAAATAAGCACTCTATCACTATCTATGACCAAGTTATCTAATTAAAACCACTTTTCCCATGTATTTCCAAGGAAGAGGTCAAGCCTCGTACAGACCTGACCTTAGGTCATCGATATAAAAATACCGGAACATATTCTAGACAGCTCGGTGGGCTCAGTATGTGGTATGAGTTTCAACAGGATAAGTTCACCCTGTTCCAAAAATTCCGAAATTAGTTTTAGTACTCGGCGGGCCCCTTTATGTGGTATGCGCTTCAATTCAATAGATTCGCCCTTTTCTTACTTATGCCACCTTAAAAGTGTTTAGAGGTGAGGTCACTTGACATGTACTGGTAACCTGACCTGAGATGTCCCAACCTTTAAATTTTGGGGAAGGTTGCGGAATCGATCATGGATAAGGTGTGCTAAGTACGGCAGCGCTTCAGCGTCACCGTTTTTCGTGCCCCTGGACCAACCCAATGGTTTTCAAACACAGCCCACCCCCACTCTGGCGGGAATTAACAATCCGACGTTGACATGGTGACCAATCCTATTCACGGAGACCAGCTTACAACTGGAATATTTTCCGCCTTGCTGGAATCGGCGCTGGTGAAAGAATGTGGCTCCTTAACCCTCGCCACACGGGGGGAGGCATCGATGGCCCTCCAAAGGTTTTTTCATCCAATCATTTTCCCACTATCCTTAAAATTGTTCATCCCGGGCCACACTAAGTCAGATCACCAGGCGAGGTCAAACAAGTTCACCTCGCTTCAACTTTTGAGCTCTAGCATAGCTACATTTCTTGGCCAATTGATTTGAACTTTTCTTCACTTGGTGGCCCCTCCAGGATCTAAAAAGCTTATAACCAGAATTTTTCAATTTGGTGACCTGAGGTCAGGCCACAAGGTGACCTCTCCCATAAAAAGACATGGGGAAAAGCTGTCCTTTGGTCCAAAAGTCAAAAAAATGATTGCAAATCATCAAATTTCTCAGAAAGGTATTCTTAGCAGCCTTTTCATGGATTCTCAGGGTAATATTTTCCCTTTGACATCTGAGGTCATCTCAGGTCACCAGGCATCAAAAACAGTATTTTGACCATAACTGTTGACCTAACAAAGCTAGAGCACTGAATTAGACGTCATCATGTATGTCTCGTCACTGGCTTTCATTTGATATTCAACAAGGTCACTTTCTGACCTTTTGTGACCTCAGGTAGTGTCAGGTCAATAGGTGCCCTGTGGAGGTCAAGCCACTGTGAGCATGGCATTATGTTCCACACAGCAGAGAAAGCACTGGCATTTTCCTATGAAATGTAGTTACCTGACCTCAATAGCTCTAATGGCATAAAAGCTGTGCCCAGTTTTCTTAAACATTGCATATGTTAGTAGAAACAGCCTATCATGACCCAAATTGATCTCTGGAGGTAAAAATAGTGACCTGAGCACTTAAATACATGCAAGTTAAAACCCTGCTGAATTCACAAGAGCTTTCCAATGTACTTTGCAGATTTGCACTAGCCCCCATATTTTCGAAGTTAGAGGGAGCCATCAATGTCCCCCGTGGGATGAGGGTGGCGCCGGACCCCCGGTGGAGTGCGGGTTAACATCCCTCCTATTTTTATAGGGTACAGAAATGGGGACATATTTGGGAAATTGGAAAAAAGTAAAATCAAAGATTATAAAATCATTATTTTTAATATCTTTGGTATGAAGTGCGCTGTCCGGGTTTGCATACGTGAGAAGTAGGTAGGCACAATTGGAATATGTATTGGAAAATTAGCAAATTGTGATTGTCATATCTTTCCCGGTCTTCAAAATTTTGGGGTCTCCAAACTTGTAGGGACATTGTCCCTAGTGTCCCTAGGTGGTGGCTACGGCAATGGTCAGCAAAAACAACAAAAAAACACTGCAGAAAAGGAAAAAAGAAGAAACTATACAAAACAAAGTGAGCGAACAGATAATCCAAAACAATCCTAACAAAAAGAACAAAATGATGAAAAGACTAATAAATTACCTATAATTCTAAGTAAGTTTGAAATCATGGGCCCACATATTGATATGTTGTTTACGTTAGTCACAAACGAGTAAAACACCCAAAAATAAATTGTACTGGATAAGAACACATAATAGTGGCAGTTAATGAAACAAAAACAAAAGCATCAAGCAGGAAACCAAAAGCAAAAATACAAGACAAAGAGCATAATCAGGGGAAATGAGAGCAGAGATGACACAAAAAGCGCATTAGGCAAACGAAAAGGACAAATAATAGTGCGAGTTAAGTGGAACAGCACGACAGCAGCGACAGAAAGCAATACAAGAAACAAAATGAACATATCAGAACGAAATGAGCTCCCGCTGTATCCCACTGGATGAAGGAACTGACAATTCATGTTTTAAATACCTAGGGTAAGCCCCCACCTTCCTTCCTTCCTTCCCAGCACAACAAACCAACCAAGAAGGGCTTACATACCAACAAACAAACAGTAGGGCTAATGTCCATGCATGAATTGAATTAATTTCCAAATACGGAGGTCAAGCCACGGTTCCTATGGATATAGGTCAAGCATAGGTCTGTGGGGGCACCATCCTATCTTTTAGGGCCTTGATCCATATTTCCACGACTCAAAAAGTCCACAGTTAAATCCACCTTCAAAATGTTCTAAGACCCACAATTCATATTACCCACACGACAGATAGTCAACGATTTAAACAGTCCCCGGATTAAAAAGTCCACACTTATCCCTGGCGGCAAGGAATAGGAAACCCCACATATAGATGGCTCTACAAGTCACAAACTCCATGGATCAAAAAGTCCACAAGGCACTTGGCAGGGTGGCACTAAATGAAGCTGTAGTTATGTGTCTGCCCAGTGGCGGATCCAGGGGGGGCAAAAAAGGCAATTGCCCCCCCAAACGGAAAAGCTCGGGGCAAAACTATGTTTTTGCCCCCAAAGCGATCGACCTCCTTTTTTCCCCGACTCATTTTAAGTTTATAGGCAACATTTTGGTGCTTTAACTCTCAACTTCTAACGGAACCAGTTAAGTTCAGTGAAAATATCGGGCTTTGGATAGGAAAAAACGATCTTGAGCTCATATTTTTCAGCCCGTGACGTTTTTTTTGCTTCTTGCCTCAAACACCCGTACCGGGAAACATATTTTAGCGCAGTTGCGCGACGTTTTTTTTTTTTTTGCTTTTCGACTTTGGTTTGCCCCTCCCAAACCGACCGGCTAGATCCGCCACTGTGTCTGCCCGTCAGATGTTAGAGCACAGGACCCTGGTAGTGCACTATGTGGCAATTAGAAAAAAATGTGTATCAAAAGGAGTTTATCATTAGTGACGAATTGGGCCACGCTACCGTGGCAGGTGCTGTAGGTATGTTCATTTTGGGGAACCAAACGGGCAGTTGTTTGAGGACTATGCATTTTTAGGAAAACTGGGTGCTTTGGCAGTGGCACAGCCCGAACTTTGGTATGGGGACGCACCACCTTTGAGAGACCAGGGCCGGATCTAGCCGGTCGGTTTGGGGAGAACTAAAGTCGGAAAGCAAAAAAAACTTCACACAGTGAAAAATTGCGCTACAATATGACTTTCCGGCAGAATTTCGAGCATTTCAAGCGAAAAGCAAAACAAAGCAATAACAAATAAATTGCAATGTTCGTGGTGAAAAATATGGGCTTAACACGCGCATTGACGGGGGTCTGAGCCACCTTCGGATTGACGAGGGGGCGGGTACCCGCCCCTCCTAAGATCTCGAGAACCACGGTAGGTAGCAAAAAACGGTAAACGGTGTTGGGTAGCCCATCCGCTTCTCCATCGAAAATATCTTAACCATTTTTTTGTCAGGTCACATTTAACCCTCGCCCCACCGGGGGGCCATCGATGGCCCCCCTAAGGTTTTTCCGGGATAGCAGACAAACGACGAGGCGCAGCACCGCGGTTGAGGGCTCTACCTCTTACTGCATCATTTTCCCATCATCCCTGAAATTTTTACCCCGGGTCACCCAAGGTCAGGTCACCAGACGAGGTCAACCAAGGTCACCTCACTTCACCTTTAGAGCTCTGTAAGAGCTACATTTCAAAGTCGATCAATTTGAAACTTCCCACACTTCATGACCCCTCCAGGGTCTACAAGGTGTATATCCGGGATTTTTCGATTTCGTGCCCTGAGGTCAGGTCACGAGGCGACCTCTCCCATTGGAAAAGCATGGGGAAAAGCTATTTCATGATATAAAAGCCACAAAAATGATTGCAAATGCTCAGACTACTCAGAACAACGTCTTTGGACACCCTTTCACGGATCCCAGGGGTTATATTTGCCCTTTGACTTTTCCAAGGTCATCCAAGGTCACCGGAGGTCAAAAACAGTATTTTGACAATAACTTTTGACCTAATTGAGCTAGAGCGGTGAAATAAACACCGTCGTGTTTGTCTTGTCACTGGCTTTCATTTGATATACAAAAAGGTCACTTTTTGACCTTTCGTGACCTCAGGTCATATTAGGTCACGAGGTGACCTCTGATGGTCAAACCACTGGCGGGAGGTCTTTACGTTCCACATAGCGGAAAAAGTACTGGCAATTTGCTATCAAATGTACTTTACCAGGCCTCAATAGCTCTAATGACATAAGAGTTATGCCCAGTTTGCTTAATCATTGCATATTTGAGTGAAAATAGCCGATCTTGACCTAATTTGACCTCTGGAGGTCAAACCATTGACCTGAGCACTAAAACATGCAAAGTAATTTCTTACTGAATTCACGCGAGCTTTCTATTGCACTTTGCAGATTTGCGCTAACGCCCTTATTTTCGGAGTTAGAGGGGGGGCCATCGATGGCCCCCCGGTGGGGGCGAAGGTGGCGCCGGACCCCCGCTGGGGCGCGGGTTAAGGTCACCAGAGGTCAAAAACATGCCGTCACATGCCGTCATAGGGATAACATGTAAATTAAGTTTTTCGGCCATTACATCTGAACAAGTAAAGATAGAGCAAAATGACTTGAACTCTATGAATCCTTGCAGCAAGCCGAATCGAATGGTATATGATTTGACCTTGCTAGGTCAAATCAAAGATTTGGCCTGACCTGAGGTCAGGTCAGGGTCAAGTTATATAACATGAATATCATTAGAACTGCAAAGCCAAGGCGAGTCTAATGAAGCTAAAATAAATGCTCTATCACCATCTGTTACTGAGTTATTCAGTAAAAACCATATTTCCCATGTATTACCAATGGAGAGGTCATGCTTCGTACCTGACCTTAGGTCATCGATATCAAAAATACCGGAACATATTTTAGAGAACTCGGTGAGCCCATTATGTGATATAAGTTTCAATTGGATAAGTTCACCCTGCTCCGACTTATGCTATCTTAAACTTTTTTTTGAGGTCGGGTCACTTGACCTGTACTGGTGACCTGACCTGAGATGACCCATCCTTAAAATTTTCACAGAAGTTGCAAAAATGATGAGGGAAAAGGTATACCAAGTACGGCGGCGCTGCGCGCCACCGTTTTTCTGCTGTCTCCGAAAAACCCGAGGGGGCGGGTACCCGCCCCCCGTCAATGCACGTGTTAAGATACTTTTTCCCATCAAAAGCCCAATATTTTCACAGAACTTTACTGGTTCTGTTTGAAGTTGAGAGTTGAAGCACCAAACTTCTTGCTTATAAACTAAAAAGGATTCGACAAAAGGAGGTTGATCGCTCGGGGGGACAAAACAGAGTTTTGTCCCGAGCTTTTCTGTTTAGGGGTGGGGCAAATGCCTTTTTGCACCCTGAATCCGCCACTGTGAGGGACATTCCGGGAGAGAAGGGGCACTTTTTAGCGTGTCCAGAAAACACTAGCGGATCCAAGGGAGGGTCAAAGAGGCCATGGTGCCCCCAAAGACTACAACGGAATATTTTGGCCCCGCAAAAAGGGCCAAGTTTATGCCTTTTTGTCTCAAAGATACTTTTTGCTATTTTTCTCAATTTAGCCACCAAGCCTTGGTTTGGTCCCCACCAAAAGCTGCTCCTGGGTCCGCCAAAGCCAGAAAACTTAGTATATGTTACTTTATATCACTTTTTGGGCACCTTTGGCCCTAGAAAATTCAAATCAAGCACTGACAGAAAAGAAGAACTGGGCTAAAATAGGAAAAATCGCAAAAACATTATCCAAATCTTATGAACGTAGCTAAAACACAACACTTTTGTATAGATTTAACGACAAGTCACAGCCAACTCAAGCAAGTGGTTAACACGCGCACTGGAGGGGGCCTCGGAGGCCCCCCCACCTGTTTTTCCGAGGTGCCCGGAGAACCGCTTGTAGAGAAAAAACGAAACCTGGCCACATTTAACAGAATTGAATAGCGCGTCGATTGGTGAAGAGTTTTGAAAATCGGCCGACAATTTTTTTACTTATAGGCTTTCAAAGTCAGACCTGCATTTTGAGATCGCCGTAAACGCGCGGTCGGACCAGTTAGCTTGCATTGAAGACCGAGTGGTGACGTCATAACGTCATATAAGCGGGACTATATGTCAAGGTCACTTCACATGAAAGTCAAGGTCAAGGTCAAAGGTCACAGGTCAAGGTCATATCTGCACTTTCAAGGTCACTGACCACTGTGCGTCCGGCCAAATGACGTTACCCCGTCTGACATATATTATGCTATGACGTCATCGGTAGGGTACCCCAATACAAAGGTCAAGGTCAAAGGTCAAGGTCAAAGGTCATTGGGAAAGGTCAATCCTCATTTCCCGCCAAACAGTTGCTACAGTGTTAGTCAAAGTGTAAATAATAAGTAGTATACCATATGGTGACCTTAAAGGTCAATGACCTTGAATGACCTTGACCCAAAGTTGTGGGGAAGCCTCTTTGAGACCTCTTCTCTATGAACCTTGTCCGCCTTTAGCTTATTCCCGCCATTTTCCTGCATAATCACAGCATTTATCAATCGATACCAGCATGGCCAATATTTGACCTTTACGACCTCGTTTGACCCTAAAGATATTGACCTAGGTCAATGAAAATTGGTCATCATGTAGATCACCATAGCCCCCACCCACCTACCAAGTGGCGTTTTTCTAACCCTCTTAGTTTCCGAGATCTTAGGGGGCCTACCAGGCCCCCCCTCCAGTGCGCGTTAGTGCCAGACCCCCCTCCAGTGCGGGTGTTAACTTTCGCCCCGGTTGGGTGTTTGAACACCCCCTCGGATTTTTCTAGCGGCACGAAAAAACCGTGACGCAAAGCGTCTCCGTACTTGGCACACGTTATCCTTGATAATTCCACAACTTTCCCCAAAAATTTTAGTTTGGGTCATCTCCAGGTCAGGTCAACAGTACAGGTCAAGTGACCTCGCCTCAAAAAAATGTTTAAGGTGGCATAAGTATGGAATGGGTGAATATATCGGATTGAAACTTATAACACATTATGGTCCGACCGAGTTCTACAAAATGTGTTCCGGGATTTTTATATTGATGACCTAAGGTCAAATACGGACTGTAACCTCTCTTTTGGAAATACATGAGAAACAACGAAATTAACTGTAGTTGTTAATAAAGCTGATATTTGTTATAACGCTGATAATACCTTCAAATTTTCCAAGTAGAAGTATCCTGGGCTCCTTTAAAGGTTCATGCTGCAATTTTTGACCTGTGATCTCTGAGAGGTCATCTGGAGCTACTTAAGCAGTTTTCAGACCTAGGTCAATAGCTATGTATGACATGATGATACATATTTGAATTTCATACCACTGCGTTTGGATTGCTATAGTGAGTCGATTAATATCCATATTGACTATGCTAGGTTGAAAAATGACCTTGACCTGACCTGAGACAGGGGCGTAGCCAGGTTTTCTCTCAGGGAGGGGCGGCGCCCCAAAAAGGGCCCCTGTGACAGCGCCAAAAGGGTCCTGATGGGGAAAAATGGTCCTACTTGTTACAGAATAGTGCTGAAGAGGGCTTAATACGCGCCCCGCTGGGGTCCCTTGCATGACGCGCCCCGCTGGGCGGGGCGTTTTCGCCCCCCTCCGTATCTCGTTCCCCACGAAAGCTAAAGGGAAATTACGGGCGGCGTTCGAAAGTTCTGGACAAGACGAAGATATTTTATACGAAGAGCTTTTATGTCAGGTCAATATTGAGGTCAGCATAGGTCAAAGAATGGCTTACAACAGAGCAGTGTACGTTTCCCTCTCTAGATCTGCTCTTATAAGAGCTAGAGCAAATGTTTACGCATCATTGGATTCCTCTTATCGCGGCGAATCGAATGATGTATAATATAACCTTGCTAGGTTAAATAGTCAAAATGACCTGACCTCGAGCTAGGTCAGGGTCACAGAGTGACCTGGTATGGTCATGTTACATATCAACCGACTGTCCGTGACAATATAAACACAATGCAATCAAAATGGGAGCTTTATCTCAATTCAGTGAGACTTTATTGGTAAAACAATCACTCTATGCTCCCGTGACCTGGTATGACCTTTGAGAGGTCAGATGCTCAAAAACTCAAGTCAATGGTCAAGATCGTGGTAGGAATAGACGGTTTGAGGATTTTCAGCTTTATCTATCCATTATTTACTGAAAACGAGCCAATTCTATTTTTCACCATAGACTTATAATGGGGTGACCAACAAATTGACCCCACCTTAGGTCAACAATATCAAAATTCAGAGATAGCAGATTTGTAGACCCTTATGACCTTATCATGTTGTGGAAGTTTCAAACTGATCCGTTTGCTAATGTTCCCTGGGCTGCTTCAAACTCGTGATTTAAGGTTTTGAGGTTGGGTCACTTGACCTTGAACAGGTTCTTGACCTGAAGTGACCTTAACTCAAAATTCTATCAGATGTGTAAAATTGATCATAGATAAGGTACTGCAAGTTTCGCTGTTCTGCGTCTCTTCGTTTTTGAGCTATCTGGGGAAAACCAGGAAGGGGGAGAATTTCGCCCTCCCTCCCCAGCGGGGCGCGTGTTAAGAGAGCCCGGTCTGGTATGAAATTTCAAGTTTGGCTACAGAGCATAGTGCGGGCGAGCTGCGCTTCGGGTGGCCGGTGTCATAAAGGGGCCCTTCGGACCCTCAGGGAGGGGCGGCTGTCCCTGCCGCCCCCGCCCTTGGCTACGCCCCTGACCTGAGGTAAGGTAATTTTTTTACCTAATGTGGTCATATTATACATCATTAGATTTGCTGTGACGAGAGGAAGCGAATGGTGTCTCAAAAATGATTCTAACTCAACTCTGTCAGACGCTACAGACCAAAAATTATTCTCAAAATGTCACTTTCTTTGACCTGTCATAACCTCAATATGGACCTGAGCCAAAAAGTGACCAATATAGTTTCTTCATGAATTTTTACGAGCCACCCACCAGCCTTCATGTTTTATTTTTCTATTCCACATATAGGGCCGAGTTCGAGGGGGTGTTCGAACACCCCCACCGGGGCAAAGTGGGTTCGTAGGCCCATCGTGGCGTGAGTTTAAGCTTCTTGCAGACGAATCGAAAATCTTACAGAAAATTCAATTGATCTAGGAAAATAATTTCTGAACTTTTGCAGTGCTTTCATAAGTCCTTATGATGCAACCATGGTCCTGTTTTTAATTATCTCGTACATCTACATGACATGCTCTTTAGCCTATTTTGAGTGCATCTTGGGGGGGGACTGAAATAATTGAAAATGGGACTTAACACGCGCATTGACGGGGGTGGGTACCCCGCCCCCCTCGGGTTTTTTGGAGACAGCAGAAAAACGGCGGCGCGCAGCGCCGCCGTACTTGGTATACCTTTTCCCTCATCATTTTTGCAGCTTCTGTGAAAATTTTAAGGATAGGTCATCTCAGGTCAGGTCACCAGTACAGGTCAAGTGACTTGACCTCAAAAATTTAAGATAACATAAGTCAGAGCAGGGTGAACTTATCCAATTGAAACTCATATCACATAATGGGCCCACCGAGTTCTCTAAAATATGTTCCGGTATTTTTTATATCGATGACCTAAGGTCAGGTACGAAGCATGACCTCTCCATTGGTAATACATGGGAAATATGGTTTTTACTGAATAACTCAGTAACGGATGGTGATAGAGCGTTTATTTTAGCTTCATTAGACTCGCCTTGGCTTTGCGGTTCTAATGATATGCATTTTATATAATTTGACCCTGACCTTACCTCAGGTCAAGTCAAATCTTTGATTTGACCTAGCAAGGTCAACTCATATATCACTCGATTCGGCGTGCTGCGAGGATTCATAGAGTTTAAGTTGTTTTGCTCTATCTTTACTTGTTCAGATGTAATGGCCGAAAAACTTAATTCACATGTTATCCCTATGACGGCATGTTTTGACCTCTTGTGACCCTAAATGTGACCTGACAAAAATGTTTAAAATATTTTCGAGGGAGAAGCGGATGGGCTACCCAACGCCGTTTACCGTTTTTTGCTACCTACCGTGGTTCTCGAGATCTTAGGGGGGCGGGTACCCGCCCCCTCGTCAATCCGAAGGTGGCTCAGACCCCCATCAATGCGCGTGTTAAATAACCTCGGAATCATCGATTAGCATATACTTTCTGCCGTTTATACTCGTATTTTTCCATTCGAGCCAATTCGGGTGGTTTGATCGAGCCCCCTTTATTACGCTATGACGTCATAGTTAAGGTACCTCAATGCAAAGGCCAAAGTCAAAGGTCAAGGTCAAAGGTCATTGGGAAAGGTCAGTCCTCGTTTACCGCCAAGCTCTTCAGTTGCTATAATGCTAGTTATAATGTATGTAAATTATAAGTAGTATACCATGTTGTGACCTAATAGGTCAATGACCTTGAATGACCTAGACACAAAATCTGTAGGGAAGGTTCTTTGCGACCTTCCCCTATGACCCTGGTCCGCCTTTAGATTATTCCCCCTTTTTCCCGCATAATAACAGCATTTTCCACGCGGTCCCCAGCATGGTCAATATTTGACCCTTATGACCTCGCTTGGCGTTGAAGATATTGACCTAGGTCAATAATAATTGGTCATGATGTAGTTATCCATAGCCCCCACCCACTCCTCAAACGGTGTTTTTCTACGCCTCTTAGTTTCCGAGATCTTGGGAGGCCTATCAGGCCCCTCTCTCCAGTGCTTGTTAGTGCCAAACCCCGCTCCAGTGCGTGTGCTATGGGACCAGTGTCCTTCTGTTGCATAAATAAGTAAATGTAGGATACTCCAAGACATCTCTGACATCGAAATATTTAGTAATGCCAAGAAATAATACAACGCGAATGAAGACAAGCGAAGCAAACGGTCAAAGCGCATAATTCCATTGTCTAAAAGGTAGGTACATACGTGTTCCATTTTCCTGTGTAGGTATGTACGTAGGGCCGGTTAATCCAGACATGGCCCCTAAAAGCGGTCGAATTGTTCCCAGTTTTTAGTATTTTGTTGCCAACTTTCTTAACACACGCAGCAAAGGGGACCCTAAAGTGTCCCACTCACTTTTTCGAGGTGACCGGAAAACGTTCATCGCCGGAAAACGCTACTTGGCTGTATTTGAGAGAATCTATGAGCTGATTGATTGGTATAATTATTTTCAAAATCGGTGAATGATTTTTATAAGCTTCCAAAGTCAGACCTATATTTTCAGACCACTGCAATCGCTTAGGGGCACCATCTCACCCGCACTGTAGACCGAATGGTGACGTGATAACGTTACAGAATCAGGTCATATGTCAAGGCCACTCCACATGAATGTCAATGTCAAAGGTTACAGGTTAATGTCATTGATCCCAGTATTCCTGTCAGATGGCATCATTCAGCATGCCGTATGTTACGCTATGACTTCAGAGTTAAGGCAACTCAAGCTCAGTTCAACGTCACAGGTCAAGTCCAAAGGTCATTTTCAAGGTCCACCCCTCATTTCCCGCTTAAAGGCTGCTATAGTGTCAGTTATATTTTACATTGCATAATTGACTTACAGAAGTAAGGGGTTCACCTTAATGTTAACACAGTCCTTTGCATATGCCATGCAAAACTATTGACTTGTACATGAGAACCTGCTTAAGTGACCCAAGAAATTATCAAGTGAAAAGAAAAGTGAAGAGAAAGAAATCAAGTGACCTTCTCAGAATTTATATGTACATTGTCCATGAGACCTACTCCCGGATATTTTCTGAGAACACTGTGTAACAAGGTATTCCTGAACACCGAATGCATTAAATCCTTCTTACCAAATCATGACTATGGATTAGAGGATGATACTGTGGGAGCATGGCATTGACCAAGATCGTTCTTAGCTGGATTTGCAGAACAAAAAATCGATCTCATGGTGGTGTCAAGCCTTGGTCGATCTGTCCTGGAATCCCCCCTATATGTCTAAAAACTGCTTGAGTAGCCCGAGATGACCTCTCACAGGTCCAGCATTGCAACATAAGCCTGGGAAGGGGCCAGGGGCGCAGCCAGGGGGGGCACAGGGGCACGTGCCCCCCCTCATCGGTGCCGGGGTGCCCTTTTGATTGCCAGGTGGTGTACCCTCTTTGGGCCGTGCGGCTCGAAATTTAGTGCCCTACGCCGTTGAGCCTAGATGGAACTAGACTGCATTTGGCGATTTAAATTATTGTTTGACAATTAAGTGCCTTTTTGGTCAGTTAGGGCATTCTGTCGCCTTTTCACGCACCCGGAAAGAGCATAGGCACGTAATCCGTTTCCAGATAATGCCTCATCGTCGCCAATAATCGTACGGGCAGAGCTAATCTGGTGCCCCTTGAGCTCATCGGGTGCCCCCTGAGCTCTGGTCTTGGCCCCCCGGAGCTGATCATGTGCCCTCTGAGCTGATCTGATGCCCTCGTAGTCAATCTGGTGCCCCTATGAGAAACTAATTGTGCCTTCTGAACCTATATAATGCTCTCTGAGTTAGTCTGATGCCTCCGAGCTTGCCTGGTGCCCTATTAGCTGTTCTAGTGCCCCTTGAGCTGATCCGGGCCCCCTGAACTTATTTAAGGCCTCCCGTAGTTTATCTATTTTCCAGGGCCGCAGCCAGGGGCACAGGGGCACGTGCCCCCATCGGTGCCGGGTGCCCTTTTGATTGCCAGGTGGTGTACCCCCTTTGGGCCGTGCCGCTCGAAATTTAATGCCCTACGCCGTTGAACCCAGATGGAACTAGACCGCATTTAGCGATTTCAACTACTGTATGACAATTAAGTGCCTTTTTGGTCAGCTAAAGCATTCTGTCGCCTTTCCAAGCACCCGGGAAGAGTATAAGCACGTAATCCGTTTCCAGATAATGTCTCATCGTCGCCAATAATCGTACGGGTGGAGCTCATCTGGTGCCCCCTGGAGCTGATCATGTGCCCTCTGAGCTGATCTGGTGCCCTCGTAGTCAATCTGGTGCCCCCTTGAGAAAATAAATGTGCCTTCTGAATCTATATAATACTCTCTTAGTTAGTTTGATGCCCCGAGCTTGCCTGGTGTCCTTTTAGCTGTTATAGTGCCCCTTGAGCTGATCCGGGGCCCCTGTGCTTATTTATGCCTCCCGGAGTTGATCTACTGTCCCGGGGGTGCAGCCGGGGGAGGGGGCTCATGGGGCACGTGCCCCCATCACTGCCGGGGTGCCCTTTTTGATTGCCAGGTGGTGTACCCCCTTTGGGCCGTGCCGCTCGAAATTTAATGCCCTACGCCGTTGAACCCAGATGGAACTAGACCGCATTTAGCGATTTCAACTACTGTATGACAATTAAGTGCCTTTTTGGTCAGCTAAAGCATTCTGTCGCCTTTCCAAGCACCCGGGAAGAGTATAAGCACGTAATCCGTTTCCAGATAATGTCTCATCGTCGCCAATAATCGTACGGGTGGAGCTCATCTGGTGCCCCTGGAGCTGATCATGTGCCCTCTGAGCTGATCTGGTGCCCTCGTAGTCAATCTGGTGCCCCCTTGAGAAAATAAATGTGCCTTCTGAATCTATATAATACTCTCTTAGTTAGTTTGATGCCCCGAGCTTGCCTGGTGTCCTTTTAGCTGTTATAGTGCCCCTTGAGCTGATCCGGGGCCCCTGTGCTTATTTATGCCTCCCGGAGTTGATCTACTGTCCCGGGGGTGCAGCCGGGGGAGGGGGTTCATGGGGCACGTGCCCCCATCACTGCCGGGGTGCCCTTTTGATTTCCAGGTGGTGTACCCAATTTGGGCCGTGCCGCTCGAAATTTAGTGCCCTAAGACGTTGAACCTAGATGGAACTAGACTGCATTTGGCGATTTAAATTATTGTTTGACAATTAAGTGCCTTTTTGGTCAGTTAGAGCATTCTGTCGCCTTTCCAACCACCCTGGAAGAGCAAAGGCACGTAATCCGTTTCCAGATAATGCCTCATCGTCGCCAATAATCGTACGGGCGGAGCTAATCTGGTGCCCCTTGAGCTCATCGGGTGCCCCTGAGCTCTGGTCTTGGCCCCCGGAGCTGATTACTTGCCATCGAAGCCGATCTGGTGCCCCTGAGTCAATCGAGTGCCCCACTGAGCAAATAATTGTGCCTCCTGAACCTATATAATGCCCTCTGAGTTAGTCTAATACCTCCGAGCTTGCTTGGTGCCTTAGTAGCTGATTTAGCGCCCCTTGAGCTGATTCGGGACCCCCGAGCTGATCTCATGCCTCCCCAAGCTGATTCTGTCTCCTAAGTCAATATGGTGCCTCTTCAGCTGATTAGGTGCCCCCTCAACTAATTATTGATGTCTCCTTAGATGGTCTGGTGCCCCCTGAGCTGGTTTGGTGGGCCCTGAGCCCACCTTGTGTCCCCTGAGCTGTTATGTTGCTCCCTGAGCTGATTTAGGCTCCTGCCATAGTCTGGAGCGCTGGGAGCTGATCTGACCCCCGAGCGGATCGATCTGGTGCCACCTGAGCTGCACTAATGCCCCTGAGTCGATCTGGTGCCTCCTGAGCCCATCTGATGCCCTCTGAGCTAGTATGGTGCCCCCTGAGCTAATCTGGTGCCCTTTAAGCTGATCTGGGCCTCCTTACGTGATTTCATGAGCAACTCTAAAGCCCTGAGCTGGGCCCACAGAGGCTGATGAGGGCCCCTGAGATGGTATGGGGCTCTTGAGCTAATTAAGTGCCTCCTGACTTGATCTGGTATTCCCGAGCTGGTCGGGGACCACTGATCTGATTGTTTGTCCCCGAGGCTGATCTGGTGCCCTTTGGGCCGATCTGGTGTTCCCTGAGCAGCTCTGTGGCTTTTGAACTGCTTGGGCCCCAAGCTGGTGAGGAATTCCTGAGCTGATTTAGTGGCCCTGACTTGATCTTGCCCCCTGGCCTGACTTGAGGCCCCTGAACTGACCTGGGGCCCCAAGAGCCGATCTGGGGCCCAAGAGCGGGTCTAGGTTCTGAGGGTACCCTGAGCTGGTCTGGGCGCTGAGCTTGTGAGAGCCCCTTAAGTTGGCTTGAGGCCCCTTGAGGTGATCTGGCGCCTTAAACTGTTCTGGGGCTTCTTGAACTGGTTTAAGGCCCTATGAGCCTATCTGTGGCCCATTGAGCTAGTCTGATGACCTCATCTCTGGGACCGATGAGCTAGTCCAGTCCCTCGGTGAAGCATGAGCTGCTCTGTGGCCCTGATCTACATCAGGGGTCCCTGAGGTGGTCTTTAATAGACAGATAATAAGAACACAAGGCCAACACCCATCATCTCGGGGCGGGGTCACTGAGCTAGTCTAGTCCCTGGAGGCACAACTGGGGGATGGGGAAGCTGCTCTGGGGGCCTCTGATGCACACTTGGGGGCCCCAGAGCTGGTCTTGAATAGATGGGGAATAAAAACGCAATGGAAACTCTCCTTGTAAAACAGAGCTAACGAGGAATGAGGAATCTCTAAAACGGCTTGTGATACTTAGGCACCCCAGGTTATATAAATTGCTTATTATACTGGTGGATTCTGGGAAGGGATGATAAAAAGGCATGTGCCCCTGACCTCAGAGCACAGTCCCCTAAACCAGGATTTCTACTAATTAATTTAAATGAAGAACTAGTTTTCACAATTTCCAGCCCTGTCACACCATCCCCATCCAAACCACCGGCCTGTTCAGCTTTTATTTACTCTTAACTGGGACCGATCCTTGAGAACATGGAACTTAATAAACGTGTTCAAAAGGAATCTCACAAATTTTTCCGGCAGCAAAAATGTGTTCTTTCAAAGACACTATGCCACTCCTCGTCCCACGGCGATTGTGGGAGGCAAGGTACTTAATCCGCGGGGGCTTAATCTTAATCAAGCCAGGGCTCACTCGTCACGACAAAACCAGTGGGCATAACAAATGAATTTTCGACTCCAATATGCCTTAACCTGCACACTGTAACAGATATCACATGCTCCGCTGATTTCTCCGATGTTAAGTGCTTGCATGAGTTGGCTGATTTGTCCTTAAATCTATCCAAAACAGTCGTGTTTGGGCTAATTCATGTGATTCATTGTGGTGTTCTCATGTGTGATGCGTGTCTTTTACTTGTAGCATATTGTTTATTTTTAGGCTCTGACTTCGCCTGTAAATGGATTGACATCTGTTGGCGATATAAATAAATAAATAAATAATTCCATGACATTTTGGTGATATTTTTTCATTTTTTTCGGTTTTAATCGCGTTTTCCTTCTCCTTCAATGATTTATTTGCATTTTTATTGAAGCAAAGATGCCAAAAATGATATAAACAAAGATATAGTAAGTTTTTTTAGGTTACGTTAAAAAGTGCCCTTTTTTCCCCGGGGTGCCCCTCAAAGTTGGTGTGCCCCCCCATACCAAAGCTCTGGCTGCGCCCCTGGAAGGGGCCAAGGATACTAAGATTTGGAGAATATGAATGTTTTCTCAGCTGTATCAACACAAATACAGTCCAATTTTTGTTTTTCCTATGCATTTCCAATAGATATATCCAGGGGCGCCGCCACAGAATTTTTACAGGGGGAGGTTAGGACCCAGGCTGAATCCTCTCAGAGGCCTTAGACCAGCTCATGGCCGCCTCAATAATTCCACATAAGGGGTTCTTACCAGCTTAGGGGGTCCCAAACCAGCGTGGGGTCTAAGGCCGAGCCAGTAAGCAAATCAAACGAGCAAACTCCCCCTAAGGAGGCTCAGAATCAACTCAGGGGGCCAAGATCAGCTGATACCAGTTTACTGACCAGAACAAAGTCAGGGGACTCCAGTGCCTGGGTTTCAAGATCAGTGTGGGGGGCCTGGTTATCTAAAGAGACTCCAGATCAGCTGAGGGTAGTCAATATCAAGTCAGGGAGCCCACTAACAAGTCAGTGACCCAGGCCTGCTGAGGGACCCCAAAGCCACTAAGGAGGTCCAGAAAAACCCTGGGGACAATACTGACCGGGCGACTCAAGTTCAAATCTAGAACGTCTTGTGCAAGAGTCTTTCAGGGGGCCCAAAGAACGGATTAGAGGCCCGTGGTAAAGTTCCACCTCAGTAGGCCCAAAAACCAACTCAGTGGGTCCAGAACATCCCAGGGGTCCCGAAACCATCTGTGGGAAACCCCATACAAATTCGAGAGGGTTAGACAAGACAAAGGGCCCCCAAAGAGCTCAGGGCCCCAGTGCCAACTCAGGGGTCTAGATCAGCCCATGTGCCTCAAGATAAGCCCATGTGCCCCAGAATAGACCAATGGCCACAGCGAAACTCTAATATGAGGAGGCGCAAATTCAATTCAGGTGTGCAGACCAGCTCAAGAGTCCGAACACCACCTGGAAAGCCCCATAAAAGTTCAGGGGTCCTGGACCAGCTAACGTGCCCACGATTAGCTCAGTGGTCCATGTCCCAACTATTAGGGGTTCAGTTCAGCCAGGGGTCTCAAGATCACTGCAGGGTACCCGACCATGTAAAGGGCCCAGACCAGCTGAAGGCCCCACACCAGTCCAAGGGCCTAAACCGGGCCTTTGCCTATTTCAGGGGCCGCAGACAAGCTTAACTTCACGGGATCCCAAAACTGCTAAAGGGGCCAGCTCAGGGGTGGGGGGGGCTGGGGGCAACACCAACGCGGGTATTCCACGCCAATTTAGCGGTCCAGCTCAGCTAAGGGGCCCTAAATCAGCTCAGGGAGCGACAAATCGACTCAGGGGGCCATACCAGCTCAGGGATCCTAACACTGCTCGGGGGCCTCAACACGCACAGTGGAGGAGTCCTTAAAGTGTCCCCCACTTATTTTTCAAAGGTGGCTGGAGAACCGTTCGCCGCCAGAATGCGTTGATTGACCACCTCTGTGAGAATGCATGAGCACGTCGATTGGTGCACCATAGTTGAAAATCGGTTCGTAGTTTTTTTACTTATAGACTTTCAAAGTCAGACCTATATTTTGATACCGTCACAATCGCGCGGTCGCACCAGTTCGCCTGCACTGCAGACCAAGTGGTGACGTAATAACGTCATATAAACGGATTATATGCCACGGTAACCCCACATAAAGGTCAAGGTCACAGGCCAAGATCTTTTTCCCACTGTTCCGGACAGATGGCATTACTCAGTATAGCGTATGTTATGACTTCATAGACAAGCTTGCTCACTGTCAAGGTAAATTTTACAGGTCAATGTCAAATACTATTTTCAAAGTCAAACCCTCATTTACCGCCCTAAGGCTGCTACAGTGTCAGTTCTTAGTCCACGTTCATTTTTAATTGCGTCCAAGTTGTTCTCAGTTCGGTTTTTAGAGTCTAAGTCTCCCTAAAGCCATCAAGGGACCTGTCACGGAGAACCCGAGGCCACCACCCGACCCCACCACCGGGCATGCACTTTCAGTGAAGGTATTCCCGGTCTTTTCTGGATAATCACCAGAGTTGCACGGCTCTTGAGTCAGAGTTTAACTCAAAATCTGACTCATTTGGCTCTGAGTTGAGTTCAATAAAAAATTTAGACCAATGGGTTGAGCTGCGTTGGTTCATATCGCACCAATGAACTGAGTTGAGTTGACTAAAAAAGCCGGCGGGTCAAATAGTTGACGAAAGATGTGACTTAACAGATAAGTATGATGCTGCATATAAGTGTTTGAATATACCTGCATTTTCCAATGCTGCTAGCACCCTGATCAGTTGACTTATTATGCCACAAGCGTACAAAGTTAGATTTCTAGAGCTGTAACATTTCCTGATAGGTACTGCCTGTGAGGGTGCAATTACTTGCTTATGCTTGTTGTAACACTAAGCTGCTAGTAAGAACTCAAAAGAAAATATTTTGAAGATATTGCCATGATTTATTGCAATTGATTTTGATCTATTGTTGATCTTTAAAGTTGAAATATTTTATATATATTCATATTTTGATATCTTATTATATTTTACAATAGCTGTTTTTGTTTATGCGTCATTTTTTATTCATGTATTTATGTTCATTATGTTTTATTGGATTTATCAAAAATTAGTTCGCTATAAATCATTGACATATTCATTATTATTCATAAATTAATTCCATTTTGAGCTTGAGCCAAAGTTGAGTCGGCTTGAGTTTTGAGTTAAGTCAGAATTGAGTTGACCGCATTGAACCTTGAGTCAGAGTTGAGTCGGCTCACCGAATTTCTTCTGATGAGTTGAATTGGATTTACGTCAACAGCTTACTGCAGAAGACATGAGTCGAGCTAACTCACCAAAATTCTGAAACGCACAACCTTGATAATCACAGTGTTTCCCAATAGGTCTCCAGTATGGCCCATATGTGACCGTTACAACCTCGTTTGACATTGAAGATACTGACCTAGGCAAATGAAACGTACCGATAACGCAGATCACCATCGCCTCCACGCACCCCCCCCAACGGGTGATTTTCTAACCCTCTTTGTTTACGAGATCTTAGGGTGGCACATTACTACACCCTTCACTGCGCGTTGACGCCAGACCTCTCTCCACTGTGCGTGTTAAGGTAAGAGCCTGGCCCAACACTACATCATGTTCTGTGAAGGATCGACTTGGGGTACTGCTTAGTTCAGGTGAGAGACATTAGAACAGCCTGGGGGCTCGGGCTTTTCCTGACGCAAAGCTGTGGCGCCGCCCCTGGTCTCTAGTACCCCTCTACAAAGAAGATGCAAAGGGACAGAATATGTCAAATTAGGACTAAGCCGATCTCACAAATGCCCCGAATTGAACCATTATTACTTATGGGTCAGAACATATTTTGCGAAGGCAGAAGTTGAAGGACCCGGGCTGACCCCCCAGGTTCTCTCGATTTCGACAGGGGGGTCCTAACCCCCTCAACCCTCCGGGATCTCCACCCATGGCGTCAAATCTCAACTTCAAACAGAACCAATCAGCTTCAGTGTAAGCATTTTGCCTTAGATACCAAAACAAGCATCTTGTGGCCAAATTTTTTACCCTGCGGCGTTTTTTGTTGTTTTATTTTTGCTTATCAACTTTTGGGTTAACCCCCAAAACCTATCGTCTCGTTGAATTGTGGCATTCTCCCCCGCGTGACAATTTTTTTTGCATGTCGACTTTGGCTTTCCCCCAAACCTACCGGCTCGATCCGCCACCAAACATTCGTATCAGGTCAGGTCAAGTTAACGAGTTATGTTGTCATTTATTAATCCATGGAATGCTATTTCGTTCTTCAAAATGAGGCCGACAAAACCAGGATGCAACCTAGCTCCCGAAATAGCTAGATCAAGTTTCAAAACAGCATTCGAAAGCTATTGGAATGTAGAATCTAAGTGTTTCTATCTATTTTGAGGTCATGTCAATAACGAGGTCACCAGAGTTCACTGAGCACCTCGCTCTTCGAATTCGTGTGTACTTGTAACCTTTGAAAAAAGATGCAACAATGAATTTGATCTCATAGTATGATACCCTGTAACGGCATACAGAGAAGCTGGACCCCATAAGCCTAGGGACACGAATGATCCAAGGATTCGAATGCAGTGGCGGATCTAGTCGACAGGTTTGGGGCAAGCCAAAAACAAAAAGCAAAACAATAATAATAATAACGCCTCTCAGTGAAACATCTGGTCACAACCTAACTAGACGGTAAGCTCGGGGGGGGTAAAACCACGTCGGAGTGGAAATAAGCAAACGTTTCGGGGTGGGAGATGTGGCAAAAGCATGCTTTCTTTTGCTATCCAAGAGTCATTCACTCAAAAGAAATTTTAAATATCAAGAGGACCAATGTCCAATATTTACACTGAAGTTGACTGGCTCAGTTGGAAGTTGGAACACCAAAACCTTGCTTATAAATAAAAAAGCAGCCGGGAAGAAAGGATGGAAACATCTTGGAGAAGGGGGCAAAACATAGTTTTTCCCCAAGCTTTTTGGTTCTGAGAGAGTAAATGGCATTCCCCCGGAGATCCGCCACTGATCAAATGAGATTCAACATGGTCTGAAAGGTTACTTTACCCAAGTTCAAGATTAGGGGAGAGCGGGGAGAGTTGTATCATGGACAAGTTGTATCAGAACGATTTTTTCCAAAACTATCCAAGAGATAGCGCTCCCGACAAGACCAGATGATGCGGCAAGCGGTCCGCCATCTTTCTTTATACTGCCGTCTGCTTGGCTTGGAGCGTTTCGCGGTGAGTGCAGAAAATGTGTTTTCGGGGTGTCATTCTGTAAAATTTCGTCGTAAGGAAATGTGTGTTTTTGTCATTCAGATGATCACGAATTGGAAGGATCGCTGTAGCAGTGGTAAGGGTAGATTCTAAGGCTTCGTGCGTGAGAAGGATTTTCTCGGCTGGCCCCTGGTTGTTGAGCACGAGGACGTTTTTTCCAATGTGGAAGGGTGGTACATGTTGTATCAAGGCCAGGTGGGGTATGTTGTAACAGTGATACAACTCACCCCAATGTTCATGCAGCTCATTAGGGGTGTCGCCACAGATTCGTTTTTGCAAAAACACTACATTGTCACATCTAGCCACAACGAAAAATTAGGTAAAATATTTTTGATGCAAACAGTGCGGGTCAGGATAAGTGCAAGACGGACCACGCTGATGGAATGAAAGCAAAAGCAAACATTAAAGTCTAACAAGTCCAGTGGCGAATCTATGATTTCATTAGCGGGCAGGCTCTGAGGGGGGGCGCCGAACCTGGGGGCGCGGAATCTGAGGGGCGCCAATTTACCACCCAATAGGCGGCCAGTGTCGAAGAAAAAACGCGTTTAAAAAACGTATTTGTAAATGTCTATTTTCATGAAAGCTACCTTTCAGTGAAACATGTTCACGTTTACCATCAAACATATTTCGGGCCGGCAAGGTTTCGCCCAGAACGTAATGACTGGTACATTGGTAGAAGAAGCTGGACGCCCCCACTGATACTAACTGAAGCACCATGAGCAAAGAATACAGCTAACTTCGATCTGGAAGAAAACTGAGGTGTCGTAACGACCACATCCACATATCATAGTTGTCTTGGCTAACGCTGGGTCCCTACAGAAACCCCGATTGACGCTACAATAAGCGCAATTAACAATGAATACAGTGAACTTTGTTGAACTTAAGTCATGGCGAAAGCTAAGGTGCCGTATCGACCACCTCCACATATCATAGTTGTTTTGACTAACGCTGAGTCCCTACTGAAATCTCCGATTGACGCTAACCCTAGCATCAGAGGCCGCAGAGCCTCTGCGGGCCTGGGCCTCTGAGTTTTTGGTGGCTGCTCTGAGCTGATATTGAGTCCAGGGGTCTAAAAAGTGAGCTTGTGGTCACCGACTAAAATCCAAGCTTCTTCGATGGTCGCCGAACCTAATGCTACATGTATTACAAAATCGGTCTTAAAAGTGGTATAAATATGGCTATAGGGAAGCACTGGCGAGTGCAAGGGGATGGTTCCAATAAAATATAGATATAAAAAACCTATAAAATATAGATCGAGTTTCTCGATATCGATGACCTAAGCCAGAATCAAGTCATTACCTAAGTGATTTCATGAGATTATAATTCAGTATTAAAGTCAAAGTTATGATCTGAAAGCAACAAAACTATACATGCTGGCCCTTAACCCTAGCCCCGGTGACCAGCATGAATCACCTATGAACCCCCCCTGGTGGGAGGGTGTTAAAAATGACACCCTCGATCTCGGAAACAAAGAAAGAAGCGGAAAAAGCGATCGAAAGGTCACCGGAAATGCAATCGGCGTTACTCCTGGAATTTTTGCGTAAGGTCAATACTGTGGTCACCAGAGGGGAAATATTCATATACGTCAAAATGTATCAAATGCAGTGCTCTATAAAACCTTGCTTATCTCCGTACGCAAAATAGCCGGAACCACTTTCTCAACGCTATTCGACAGAGCCCGACCAGCTCTTTCACTAAGGCAACATCCATTTTCATATCAGGTCAAAGGCTAGGGCGCAACAGGACACTGAATATTGGAGATGTTATCACGTAGCTTCAAGTTATAATAGGAAGAACGCTCGCTTTCAGCGTGATATGTCGGACCTAAAAGCCAATGTTGGATAGTGATCAGTCATTTATACGCACTACGCAGTCATGAATACGTATCGATAGTGCCCACTGAGCTTAGGTTAAGTCTGTTTGGAGGTCAATCGAGGTCAAAGATGATACGCTGTCCGTACACAAGGGCAATCAAATGGGCGCCGAAAGCTGTGGGACGGGGTACCTACGCATCCCCCTGTTGGCCAACCAGGGGGGACATCTCCCAAAATTTTCGGTTCATCGTCAATAATGCTGTCAGGTACCAAATATGCTCACAATTCCCCTGCCCCGGCCAGCACCAGCCCGGGTCCGTTCCCCTGTAAAAATTCCGTGGCAGCACCCTGGGCATTAAAATTTGCGCCCATTACTTCTATACCAAGCAAGATACAACCATGATTGATTCACCATTGTTGTTCTCTCATCAATAATGGTTTTATTTTGTGTCCATCCATGTGAAAAATTGTTAGGCCTTATCTTGGAGACAAATAAAAGGGTTTGCAGCACCTTAAAAAAGAGCCTCAGGAACAGTTCCGATGTTTCATTTAACTAGAGAAAAAACATTTTTCATGTACATACATGAGTCATGAAATACTTGTCATTCTTCACCTTGAGGCGCCACAAATCAGATAAATTCCTGTAACATTTCAAATAAATAATTCAAACATTATTCATTGGCAGCATTTCCTCAGAAGTACAGTGGAAAATATCAACCATTGCTAAGATGAGGCCCAATTTTTGCTCCATTGTTGAACATGGTTCTACTCAAAGCAATAGCAATGCTGTCTCTTGGGAATAACCTTATTTTCTTTGCATGACATCATTCCCATGATAACTATTTCCAAAGCTCTTAATTGATGCATTTTAGCATTAATAATCAGGACTGAAAAAGTCTCCAGAATAGTTGCTGATGACCCATTTGGACCAGGATTGGGTACTGAGAAGAACAGTTTGCATTTCAGCAACCTGTTCTTTTGTGGTGGACACAATCTGTGATATTTCTACTGTACCTCTGTGGCAGTGCTTCCATAGTTCATCCATGCTAGAGAAAACAAAACGAGTCAACTTTCTTGTGAAAAAAATACAAGATATTATCAGAAACTTGGATGCATATAATCAATCAGTTAAAAACATACACACACATCCTGATCACCCAGTGTGCATCCATCTGTGCAAAAGACACAGCTTATTCTATGTTTGGCAGACTTGGATTGGACCATTGTCCTTGCAGTGGAGTCTTCTGGCAAATTGGAAATGGTTTTTCACATATTTGTGCTGTGCAGGAATGCACATTTATATCCCTTATGGGGTACCAATGCAAAGTGATGGATCTAGGATTTTAGTAGGGGCAGCCCTCTGAGATTGCATCCTGTCAACCAAAAGGGCACACTTTACCCAAAAGGGTGGCTATCGTCATCAATCAGTGGGAGAAAACTGTAATTGGTGTGACTTAAAAATGGTAACAGTGCCATAAATGGGAATGCTTGACCCATAGATGGGAACACCCATTCCCAATTATGGGAATGCTTGAGACCATTTTCCAGAACAAAATTTTGGGCCATGAAACAAACTTTTCGTCTGTCTACCTGGCTTATTTCTGTTCTTCAAATTTTAGAGGGCATTTATCTTTCAAACAGAAACAGGAAATCATACTTTATACCCTGCTTCAAATATTGAAGCTCAACATGTTTATTATGATCATTCACATGTCTTGGTGCATCTGTGTAAATAAAACACTAGTCATATACAAAATAAATTAATAGATATCTAGAAAAACAACAAAAAGTTTTTAAATATTTGATTTATATTGCCACTTGAGATAATAATATATACAGACCAAGACATATGGCCATACAGAACATGATGCGAGCCAACCTAGCATAACAAAACCTGTTTTCAGCACCTTTAATGCCATTTTACACAACTTCTAAACTTCAAAGCTCCATCTGTAGCCCCATCATTTGTATTCTAGTGGTGGGGGCAGTAGCAAGGTATTTTCTGCCTCGCAGATCTGGTTTAATCAGTTTTGGGGTACCCTTTTCTTCAGGCCGCCCTGAATCCTTTCAAACTTACGGGGCCCTGAAATCGAGTTCAAGGGATCCCTTGGACCTGTCACTGCTGTGGCACCCCAAATGGAAGCTCATGTTAATTTCTGTGCCTACTAAGAGCATCCTAAAAAATTTTCCTATTTCTCATTTCAGGGACTTTAAAATCGTTAAATAACAGGCCTACTTGGTCACCCAGTTATATGTCCAGCTATAAGGCAAGAACATTGTGGTATCAAAAATAGTATACTTGTAATGGATAGTCTCATAATTAGGCACCACAAAAATCGTTCAGAATATCCACGCCCTTGGGAACGTGTGACTATAGAACAATGTTTACGATGACATTTCAGTGTGATTGTGGTTGGAAAGAGTTTAAACATGCACCACTGGTATTCAAGTTTTTTCCTCTTGAGACTTTTCGCGGTAAAGCAAAACAAGGAAACATCATTGCAAGTAGACTCCAAAACCCACCTAGATTGCACGGACCGTCTATGATAAACGCACATCTTGATTTAACCCCTTGGATTTAACAAATTGAACACCAGTCGTCAAAAACGGCGCCCACCAACAAGAATACAAAAATATTAGCGGCAGCCCACGCCGCGCTCGTTCTGACGGCCGCACACACCGAAAATGTACCAGGGCGACCACCTGCGACCAGGGCAACCACGCAAGTCGGCGGTTTCGGCCGACTCGGTCGCCCATTGGTCGCCTATTGAAAAAAATAAAAATCACCGACTTGGTACCGACTCGTGACGGATTCTAGTATATTCTAGTTTGAACTTAAAAATAATACATAGATACGGTATAAGGAGATGGCATCAGCTAAGGTACCAGGTAATTTCAGTCGCTTTTCATAAAATTGGAACCAAAAATTGTAATAAGAAGAAACATAACTAGCAAAGACTAGCAGCAACTAAGGGCGGTGATGATGCCAGATGTAATCGGCCAAAGATGCCCCGTTGTAGCCAAGTTGTCTTTCAGAAACGCCAAACAAGCCGGGAAACGAAGGCTAACTTGGCTCTTAGTCGAAGTAGATTCTGCCCATTCTTGGCTAAAGGAACTGGCAGACTTCATCCAATAGATTTTTATGGGCACTGGGTGTATTACGATGACGCGTGGAGACAGTGGAGAGGGTAAGCATATTTAGAAGCAGGAGCGGATGGTGGAAGCTAAAATCATGGGAAAACAGATGGAATCAGAGTTTGAGACGGTTGCTGGGTCGCCAACTAAAAGATGATAGGGTCGCCGACGGCGTAGGTAGATCGGCAAGTTTTTAGACCCCTGATTGAGTCCCCTCAGTTGATCTGGGACCGCTTTAGATAACCAGGCCCTCACACTGAACTTGAATGTGTCGCCACTGGAGCCTTCTGAGCTTTTCGGGGTCCCTTAATTGGTGTAGGCCCCTCAACAGATCCTGGGCCCTCTGAGTTAATTATTAGCTATCTGAGAGCGAGTTTTCAGGTTGCCCCCTGGGCTGTTCTGGGACCGTGAAAGAGTATTGCACGGGAGCTTACTGGCTTGGCCTTAGATCCTTCGCTGCTTTGGGCCCCTTAAGCTAAAAATAACCCTGTAGGTGAAATTATTGTGGCAGCCATGAGCTGGTCTAGGGCCCGTGATAGGATTTACTTAAGGGGCCTCTGGTTTGATCATAGGGCCCCTAGCTGGATTAGTCTCCCCTGAGCTGGCAAGGGCCCCCTGGGTTGGTATTGTGTTCGTTTAACTGATATAGACCTCTTTCAGCTTGTATGGGGCCCGTTGTGCGTATCTGGGCCCCATGAGTTCGTCGAGACACCCAGCTAGTCTGGCCATCTTAGTTTGTATGGGCCTCCTGAGCTGCTTTGGGCCCCCTCAGCGTGTCTAGGCCCCATGAGTTGAAGGTTGGCCCCTGGGCTAGTTTTGGCCCCCTGAGCTTATTTAGGACCCGTTTAAATGGGTAGGCACCCCACGCTGCCTATACAGCTCATTAGGGATGTCGCCACAGATTCATTATTTCCAAAAAAGACTATATCATCACAGGTAGCCACAACGAAAAATTAGGTAAAAATATATTTGCTGCAAAAAGTGCGGGCCAGGATAAGTACAAGACAGGCCGCGCTGATGGAATGAAAGCAAAAACAAAAATTAAAGTCTAACAAGTCCCGAGAAGTTATGGCCACATCCCCACCTTCGCTTCACAAATTCGAGGGACACCCCTGCTCGCCCCCCCGGCCTCCTACTTCCCACGTCTATGCAATTCATCCGTATCCCTGATACAACCCTTCCCGTAACTATTGTGAGAGGATTACTTAGTAAGTCCATAACTAATACGTTTAGTCTTTTCAGATTGAACAGTTGCAGATTGAAGAGACTTTTAGCCCTGGCTTAAGTCTGCTGGTACCTAGTCAAGAATTTGCCCGTTTCGACGCATTGTGTTCGCTTCCTTTTTCCAAACGGGTCACTTTTACACTTGGACGGTTGATGTTTCGTTTGCGCTTTTTGTTGCCATGAATTTCGTACTGTATTGGCCATAGTTAGGTTCAATAAAATGCAAGTTAAGTTTATAATTAAATTCTAAATTCGTTGAAGGTTGTTCCCATGGCCATGATCGGTAGCAGGCACAGTCTCCAAAACATGGCACACTGTTACAACTTAACACGCGCATTGACGGGGGGGGCGGGTACCCGCCCCCCTCGGGTTTTTCGGAGACAGCAGAAAAACGGCGGCGCGTAGCGCCGCCGTACTTGGTATACCTTTTCCTCATCATTTTTACAGCTTTTGTGAAAATTTTAAGGTTAGGTCATCTCAGGTCAGGTCACCAGTACAGGTCAAGTGACCCGACCTCAAAAAAAGTTTAAGATAGCATAAGTCGGAGCAGGGTGAACTTATCCGATTGAAACTCATATCACATAATGGCCCTACCGAGTT
This sequence comes from Lepas anatifera, assembly GCA_034440635.1. NCBI lineage: Eukaryota > Metazoa > Arthropoda > Thecostraca > Lepadidae > Lepas > Lepas anatifera. The sequence goes on from JAOTON010000451.1 coordinate 79,316, forward strand.
CTCTAAAATATGTTCCGGTATTTTTGATATCAATGACCTAAGGTCAGGTACGACGCATGACCTCTCCATTGGAAATACATGGGAAAAATGGTTTTTACGGAATAACTCAGTAACGGATGGTGATAGAGCATTTATTTTAGCTGCATTAGACTCACCTGGGCTTTGCGGTTCTAATGATATGCATTTTATATAATTTGAACCTGACCTGACCTCAGGTCAGGTCAAATCCTTGATTTGACCTAGCAAGGTCAAATTATACATCATTCGATTCGGCTTGCTAAGAGGATTCATATAGTTTAAGTCGTTTTGCTCTATCTTTACTTGTTCAGATGTAATGCCCGAAAAACTGAATTTTACATGTTATCCCTATGACGGGCATGTTTTGACCTCTCGTGACCTTAAATGTGACCTGACAAAAAATGGTTCAAATGTTTTCGATGGAGAAGTGGATGGGCAGCCCAACGCCGTTTACCGTTTTTCGCTACCTACCGTGGTTCTCGAGATCTTAGGGGGGCGGGTACCCGCCCCCCCGTCAATGCGAAGGTGGCTCAGACCCCCGTCAATGCGCGTGTTAATTCATCATGTGATACAACTCACCCAACCGGTGGGGTAAGTTGTATCAAGTGAAAAGGTCCATTCGCCGGGCAGTAGGAGACAAACCAGTAAAGATTAAGAAAAAATATATCGGCAAAAGGAAGCCAAAGGATGCAGCTACGAGATGGTATTGAAATCACGGGGCCATCCCAAGTAGTTACAAAATTAATGAACCTGGAGTAAAAACTGATACAACCCACCCCACCCTCCCCTACCGTGTGACTTCAATAGGTCTTGCTGCATATAATTCAAATCCTGGGATTAAGATTAACACATCAACCCGCGCCCCGGTGGGCCTCCGAGCCACCTTCGCCCTTGTAGGGGGATTTGAATACCCCCTCGAACTCGGCCCCTATGCGGGATAGCGAAAAAACGCTAACGCTGGTGGATAGCTCATACAAATTCATGAAGAAACTATACTTGCCACCTTTTGGTTCAGGTCAATATTGAGGTCAGCACAAGTCAAAGAAGGTGGCATTTTGAGTAGAGTGTTTGGGCTCTAGCGTCTGACAGAGTTGAGTTAAAATAATTGTTTAGACATTATTCGCTTCCCCTTGTGACGGTGAATCAAATTATTTATAAAATGAACATACTAGGTCAAAACAAACATATCTCTATCTCTCACCCCATCATTTTCCCACCATCCCTGAAATTGTTTAACCCGTGTCACACAAGGTCCGGTCACCAGGCGAGGTCAACCAAGGTCATATCACTTCTACTTTTGAGGTCTACCATAGCTACATTTCTGAACCGATCGATTTGAAACTTCCTACACTTCATAACCCCTCCAGGGTCTACAAAAGGTATCTCCGGGATTTTTCGATTTCGTGACCTGAGGCCAGATCACGAGGTGATCTCTCCCATTGAAAAAGCATAGGAAAAAGCTGTCTTATGTTCCAAAATTCACAAACATTATTGCAAATGCTCAGATTGCTAAAAAACGTTCTTGAACACTCCTTCATGGATCCCAGGGAACATATTTGCATTTGACTTATCTGAGGTCATGACAGTTCACCAGGGTTCAAAAGCAGTATTTGACGATAACTTTTGACCTAATCAAGCTAGAACGCTGAAATAAACGTCATTGTGTATGTATGTCTTGTTACTGGCTTTCATTTGATATACGGCAAGGCCACTTTCTGACCTTTCGTGACCTCATGTCAAAATACGTCAACAGGTGACCTCTGGAGATCAAACAACTGGCGCGAGGTCATTATGTTGCAAATAACGGAAAAAGGTATGCCATTTTCCTATTGAATGTACATTAATTACCAGATTGCAATAGTACTAACGTCATGAAAGCTATGCCCAGTTTGCTTAAGCATTGCATATTCTAGTAGAAATAGCCTATCGTGACCTAACTTGACCTCTGGAGGTCAAACCATTGACCTGAACGCTTAACATGCGGATTAATTTTTTACTGAATTTACACAAGCTTCCTAATGCACTTTGCAGATTTGCGCTAGCCCCCATATTTTCGGAGACAGCGGGGGGGCATCGATGCCCCCGGTGGGGCGAAGGTGGCGCTGGAACCCCGGTGGGGCGCGGGTTATCACGCCAAGGCAAATGGTCAGAGAAGGTCCAGGCAGGGGCGAATCCAGAGAGTGCAGCAATCCGACCATTCTCCCAAGCAAAAAGGGAGCTGAACCCGTTCCCCCTTTCCGCCAGGGATACTAGCGTTTTATAATTGGCACACTGCAGATATTTGGGGAGCACTCTCGTGTGAAGGAATCGCTTAGGTGTAGCCAGGGGCAGATCCAAGGGGGTTGGGGTTGACCATCTCCCCGCTTGGGCAGAGCTTCAGCACTGCAGAGGCCCCCACAGGGGGTCCAATGATATCTGAAGGGCGTTACGGGTGAACCCAAACGTCAGCCGAAGGCTGGTCTAATGGGGCCCCCAAGAGTTGGTCTCGATGGTCCTCAAGAGTTGGTCCCGGGGATCATCGAGTATTTGTCGGGAGAAAACCAAAGAGTTTGGCTCAGGGCGCTTCCAAATATTGGCCTCGGGGCTCCAAGAAGATTTGTCCCGGCGACCCCAAGTGTTGGTCCTGGGGTCCCCTAGTCTTGGTCTCGAGAGTCCCTAGGAGTTGGTTTCCGGGACCCCGGAAAATATCAAACTTTCTCATCACGTTCAAAATAGGTACTTCACAAATTATTCGCTTTGCAAATACTTCATGTTTGATAAATGAAAAATTGCGGGACCCCAAGCGCGGGCTCCAAGAACTACAGCACCCTTCAGAAAATTCTGAGTTCGCCCTGGCTTTTAAGAACTTTTCAGTTTTCCAAGATTTCATGCTTATCAAATAAAAAAAACGGCGGGCCATGACACTAAAAGTGGGGCCCCCGAGACTGACATTCCCACCCCCTTGAGGACATAATGGATCACAGCAGCCCCTGGGTGTAGCTGCTGTGAAAAAAATGGTTCACTGCACCAGTTTAATCCCTCCAGGCCCCGCCTCTGCCGATTTATTTTTGCTTCTTTTTTGGAGCCCGTGGTCGCAAGAATTGTCACAGGGTGATCTCTCCAAGTACTTATACTTTTTAAGTTTAGCCTGGTGGCCTGTGAGGACGCACGGTAGCTTGGGCTTTGTGGAGATTTGTGAGACGTGTGTCCTAGCTTTTCTGAGAAGTGAGATGTGCTGGTCTGATGTCAGGTTGAATGATGAGAGAAGTGCAATATCACTACTGCCTTTACCAGACATGATGAGCCAACCATAAGCGAGCTATCTCATGAAATACAGCCAAAGCTGTCATAATTCCGCGGGTTGCCGTACCCCTTGAAGTTATGAACCTCTGGTTTAGATCTCTGGTTACGTCTGGAGGGCGTTCCGATACGCCTCTTGAAACTTCCTGTGGCGCTTAAAAAGGGGAAATGTATGTTTTCGAAAGAATACGAAATCGGATCTCCGGAGAGCCTTCTGGAGTTCGCGAACCACAGGGCTTCGCATTTTCCCTCTGTCAGGCAAACCTGGAGTTAAGACCAAACATGCCCCACCATGGTCTATAGAAATGCCACAATAGCAAGAGGATAACGCTGGTTTCCTGGTGCACTAAGTGACATCGTTTCCTCTTTGCCTCCGAACTCTACGAATGCTTTTAGATCGCCTGTCCCTCATACACCACGCATATCAAAAGTCGCCTAATTGTGTATTGTCCAACGTGTATGATCAAAACCATTCAGCGTCATTTGTTATTCTGCTGTGTTTGTTAACTTTATGTTGGCCCACTGACCTATACTTAAAAAATAGCACCATCGAATAGTGTTATCTATGTTCTTCCCATCGATCATAAATGTAGAATCACGATATGTACCAGCGAGTAATGTCGCTCTGCAAAATACATATGCTATCTATCGTCACTACGTCGGTCCAACAGGCTGATGCTATATATTTATGTATGTACAGTTCCACGGGACGAAACAAGGAGATCTGCCGGCCAACGCAGTCCGACGAAGCTTTCCACGGCGCAACCACTGCAACATGAGCTAACAGATTGCTAACACCCTGCTCCTCCCATTAAAAGTAGCTTTGTTGCTGCCGTCAAGGTACGAACGCTAATTCAGTGTATGGTACACGACAAAGGAGGGGGGGCTAACGTCACAGCGCGGGCTGAACACAAAGAGTACGGAACATAGGTCATGTTTGGAATTAGCTGGCTTAAGCGTGCTGTTGGACCGTAAATATTTCGAAGAGCGCGCTCACTGTCTGGATATGACACGCCACTGAACCGACGCACACAAAATCAACTGCTGAAGTCTGTAACTGGAAGCAAACACCTCGACACAATCATCTCCTCCCGCCGTGATTATATACCTACCCAACGGACTATATTTGTTTCTCACAAACAATCCAGCACGATCCTGTAACTATTTTTGCGGCGACTTCCTTCGCCATTTCTCCTTGCAGATCCGCCTAAAATAGCACGCGTCAACAGTTTTCGAAAAGCTCTATGATACAATATTCAATCGCAATGCCACATCAGTGATTTTCAGAGTCGGATGGTGTCGACTGCTGAACCGGCAGAATGATGTTTTCTAGATGCTGCTTTGCTTTGTGGTCTCGTGCATCTTTTTGACGACCGCCAGCTTGGAGTGGGGGTCGGTGACGGGTAGGGAGCTGTAGGGGGCAGGCGAGTGCCATGCAGCATCAGCGTCCACTCGCGAATGAACCCCTCTTGCGGCTGTTCGCTGTTAAACTGCACCTGTCGACCAAATCATCAGAATCTGCACTCATCGACTGCACCGACAGAACTGCTCTCATCGACCCAATCATCGACCCCAAAGATCTCAGAAGAGTTTAGCCTCGCTTTCAATGGGGGAGAATGGCTTATATGTACTTACATAGATCGTATGATCACAAATTAGGGGTCACGGTGGTGTGGTGAGTAGCGCACGGGCTTTGTACTTAACCGACCCGGGTTCAAGGCCCGGCGGATTTTTTTCAGCAAGGGGCAATTCGGCTCTCCGGAAATCATTTAAACAGGGAAAGAGCCGGCGACGCCATATAACCCTCGCAGTTGATGCGTGGATAAGCCCCAAATATTATCAATGATCCCTCATTAGGGGATCGCACGAGCCGACTCATTGTTGAAAATTCTCCGGTTCCTGTTTCACCAGAGACAGCTGTTCTCCATCATTCTTATTCTTATGGGATACGATTGGAAATATGCATTTTAACGGAGCATGGAAACCGAATTAGTTACAATTAGTGGTTCACAATTCAGCAGAATCAGAACATAACATCGGCCGGAAAAGGAAGTTCTGAAGCGATGCAGGGGCACTATAGGTCTGGGTGGGACCAGCAACCGGATGGAGAAATCATGGAACGGGATGAAATGGGACATGATATTAATATGTTCTCAACGAGTTTTACCCGGATCGGAATGAGCGGGACAATTTTACCTCGAAAATTATTATGTAAAAATGGAAGAGACCAGATCAATTCTTGGAAATCGTTTCGGGGACGAACTGGGTAGGGTCAGACCTAGCACTCGCCGGTACGGGGTCCGTGCCACCCTCGCCGGTATGGGGGCAGGTTTCCCCTAAGATCTCAGAAACAACGCTAGGTAGCGAAGAAAAGGAAGAGGCGTTAGTTATCCCGCCTTGATTTCGATCAAAATTTTTTTATAGCATATACAATATTTTGTCCGGTCATTTTTGAGGTCGCTGGGGTTCAAGAATGTTATTATAAAGATATAGTGGAAACTTAAGTTGTGTCTCGCTACAGATAGTAGAGCAGAATTTAATGAAATATTCAAGCGTCATTACAGTCCTCTTGACAAGTTTGATTAAATGATATATCATTTGATTTTACCAGGTCAGATCCTCAACTTTACCTGTGGTCAGGTCAAGATCACCATAGGTCGTGATGCACATCATTCGAATATCATCCAAAGGCAAGCGCAGCCGACCCGGGTTCAAGGCCCGGCGGCTTCCCCTGAACAAGGAGCAAGCTGGCTCCCGAGAAACCCTTCCAACAGGGAAAGAGTTGGCGACGCCATATGACCCTGGCAGTTGGTGCGTCGATAAGCCCCAATAATTATATTTATCCAAAGGCAAGCTAAATAGTGACCTTAAATAGCTTCCCTATCGCAACTGTTGGCATACCTATCCAACTCAACCTGATTTCTCCATGTACTTCCAATGTAAAGGTCACGGCCCTGACCTGATATCCTGACCTGATGGCCCACTCATCGATATAAAATCTTGTTACAAGTTATTGTACTCATTATGCTCATCAGGTGATGTGAATCTCAGATTTATAGATCAGGTCTGCCCTTCCTGCTGCATCTTTTAACATTGTTTGTTTAGGTTGGGTCACTTCACCCGAACGGGTGGAATGATCTGAGATGACCTCGGCCTAAATTTTTTCCACGAGCTGTGAAAAATGCCGGGTAGCATGCAGATTAACCCTATTTCCGTCAGGCTCCCGGCTACCCCCTATTTCCGGCAGGGGGGCAATATCGGCCCCCCTAAGATCTCGTAATCTAACCGGCCGATTTTGAAAATTCAAAGTGCTATAGATTCCCCTGACTCTAAACTTTATTTTGAAAAAGAAAATTTCAAAATTTTGATTTTTAAGGAGAAAGTCGTGCAAAATATACAATTTTTGTGTATTTTTTAGATTTTCCATAACCCTTGTCTCTATTGTACGATTTTCACAAAACTAGTTCAGATTTACAAATAATTGACCCAAAATTGTCATATACTCGAGTTACGCAAAAATTCGAAATTCAATGGCAGTTCCAGGACCAGGACTATGAGGGGAAATATATACAACCTAAAAAGTTTTTGTTACGCGGATTAGAAGCCGTGATATACTGCTTGGCATCTTTGACACATAAATAAATGAAAAAAAGTGAAAAACTCATCAGGGGCGGATGCAGTAAGGTAAAACAGTGGGGTAAAATACATCCCAACAATATGCGAGTGGTATGCATGAGTATATTAGTCCCTCGACTAGTTGAAATTTATTTCTGATAATTTTTACCCTCCCATGGCAGCTCTGGGAAAGGGGGTGACATAGGCGGATCAAGGACTCTCGTCGTGGGGGGGGCGGGTGGGGGTGATTGGAAACACATTTTTAATATACAACGATATTGAGTCGCGGCGGTGATACTGGCTGGAAATATGCATTTTGAAAATGTGTAGTGACTGGACACGCCTCTGGTAATCTAGAATTTGGTTATAACTATTTTGAATTTTCATATACCCAATTGTATTCGCCCTGGCACGGCTGTAAGCAGTCTTCTCACTTACTAACGTTTAGTCCTTCTTGATAACATTCCCCCATTTTGAACTGCTGTAACCGCCCCTGATGAATACAAATAGTGACAATTGTGAATGCACTATCATCTCACATAAAAAATGATATAATAAAACCATATAACTGGTATCAGGATCAGCAGAGACGGCTTCCTTTTACAAAGAACCCATCGCATACGATAATACTTGGTTTGTGGATAGAACCTCCCCAAAAACCCAGCCATAGCTCCGCCCCTGGTAAATATATAATATTGACAATTTCAGAAAACCTGCCTGTACTAGTTTTAGGAAAAGTCAGGAAGTTTCAAAGTTCTATCGCAAGCCGTTTCGGAGATATTCTTGAAAAACCTTAGGGGGGGCAATATTAGCCCCCCTGCCGGAAATAGGGTTAAGTACGGTGGTATGATGTATGAAATATATCATATTGTGGCATCGTTATGGAATATCAGTGAAAAAGTCAGTAAAAACAACCGTGCAGCCGTCTGCTCTGTGGGAGAACACTTGACGGTGGGGGGGGGGGGTACGCGCCCTCCCTGTACCGGCGCGGGTTAGGTGAGATGAAGTGGGACAGACGCTAAAATTGTGTCCCGTGTAAATATCTAGAGTTGGCACTGAGCCAACGCTTGCGAGCCGGATGTTTTCACCTCTAAGACCCAGGAACCAGCAGGGTGTTCGGCCCAGGTGTGTGTGGTCATGAAGGGCCACTTGGTGAAGCCGTCCCGGTCGTCACGGTCATTCGGCCTCCTGCTCAGAATCATCGACCTGCCGGTGGAGGGGAGATGCCGTCACCTGGTGAGTGTGGTCCTTGACAGGTCTGTCAAACAGCTCAGTAATACAGCGCAATCAGATTTGTTGAAGTGAATAATGCTCCGTGCGGCTGGATACGTTTTAACTGCGAATATACTAGAATTGTATTCTTTGTTCAGCAGAAAGAATGGGACAAAGCAGATGCAATAACAAATACGGAAACTGACGGTCATGGGATAACACTCATTTCTAGCTTTAATGGTTTTAACAAACATCGTGGAGAAGAGTAGACCACCAACCCTCAACGTATGAATGAAAGGGTCAAAAGAAGTATAACTGTTGATAAAAATAAATAATCGAATCCCTACAAATGAAATGTAGTGAGTATATGCATTAAGAAATAGGCTCCGAGCTGAACAAAACTAGGGAAGCTGATAGATTGTATGTGTATGAGCTACAGCGAAAAACATGACAATATTGTGAAAACTCTTATCTATCCTGAATGCTTGCATCTGATATGAGATGAGAAATTTGATTAATTTTGTATCACATATTTTGACACCATTTTTATCATATTTTACAGCATTATTTTCTTTGGCGGTAAGAAGTCGGACACTCATCGTCCTCTGCAGCGGTTCACCTGGTGCCCATCGGTGAGGTGAGGAAGAGTTCAACGTCGCCTCTGCGCGTGCTGTTGGTGGTGACGACCGCCTGCACGTGCTCCAGGTAGCGCACTTCTGTCTCCGTGCCGGCACAGCCCGTGGTGGTGATCTCCCACCTCAGCGCTCCGTTTCGAGGGATGGGGCTGCAAGCAGGCACGGCACACTATCGGTAGTGCAAGTTCGACGCTGGGTTTCCTTTTTGGAAACCAACGTGAACACTGAAATTATATTTTTCTCTGATAATTTTGGCTGGTTGGAAAAGCTCAAAATGGCGACCAGTTAGACCAGAGTTGCGCCAAGTTCTGTCACTACCAGTGCAGCTCCATATCAGTCTCTTAGGTGAATCGTTCCCGGTAGGCTATTTCTAACACGAATCGAGTGTTGGGGCGTTAAACAGGCACTTCCGATCAAAGCCTTTGAATTTGCAGGTTCAACGAACTGGAACGGCCCCAGCCTTGTTATGCCCCAGATTTTCATGGGGCTTGAATGCATTCTTGCTCATTCATTAACACGCGCATTGACGGGGGTCTGAGCCACCTTTGCTTTGACGGGGGGAGCGGGTACCCGCCCCCTAAGATCTCGAGAACTGCGCTAGGTAGCGAAAAGCGGTAAACGGCGTTGGAAAGTCCATCCACTTTTCCATCAAAATCATTCGAATCATTTTTTTGTCAGGTCACATTTAAGGTCACTAGAGGTCAAAACATGCCGTCATAGGGAAAATATGTAAATGAAGTTTTTCGGTCATTACATCTGAACAAGTAACGATAGAGCAAAACGATTTAAACTGTATGAATCCTCGCAGCAAGCTGAATCGAATGATATATCACCTTGCTAGGTCAAATCAAGGATTTGACCTGACCTGAGGTCAAATATGACCTTGCTAGGTCAAATTAAGGATTTGATCTGACCTGAGGTCAGGTCAAGGTCAAATTATATACAATTCATACCATTAGAAGTGCAAAGACGAGGCAAGTCCAATGCAGTTAAAATAAACGTCCTATCTCTGTTCATTACTGAGTTATTCAGTTAAAACCATTTTTCCCATGAATTTCCAATGGAGAGGTCATGGCTCGTACCTGACCTTAGGTCATACTTGGTGGGGCCATTGTGTGATATGAGTTTCAATCGGATAAGTTCACCCTGTTCCGACTTATGCTATCTTAAACTTTTTTAGGTCAGGTCACTTGACCTGTACTGGTGACCTGACCTGAGATGATCTAACCTTAAACTTTTTGAAAAAAAAGTTTTAAAAATGATGAGGAAAAAGGTATGCCAAGTACGGTGGCGCGTAGCGCTATCTCCGAAAAACCCGAGGAGGGCGGGTACCCGCCCCCTCCCCGTCAATGCGCGTGTTAATGGGGTACCTTATTGTTGATTTCCGTTCCCAGGAGAGTGGTTGGTGACTCGGATCCCGCTCAGGGTACAGTACCAATAAGGGCCATCAACGTATGGGGAGGCCCACAGCAGTATATACATATCCGTTATAGGAAGGATGCAGACAAATTTGGCTCTTCTTTCTAGGCCCCCTCTCTAAAAGAAATCCCTTGGCGCATGTGCTGCACAGTTTCGGCATCTGACAACCGGCCGTCTGGCCATGTGGCACACCTTAAGTGCCCGGTATGGGCGCCTGACAAGAACCGCGACACGTCTACGACCTATGGGAGGGGACCGCTTTCTTTGACCCGTCTTTGAACCGTCCCTGGACGACGGAGGCTGGAAGTCCTGCAACTTGGTCCGCATATTCCGGCATTACGGATCGCTCTATGCGAGTGTTCAGTAAACAGGTCAGTGTTAAACCCACCTGCTCTCTTTATCCAGTGCACGCGATCATGTGTAAGTGGCGCGATTCCAGCGCTCGATTTCCGGATTTATTTGGTTTGTGAGGGATTTCCACTCCGTTGCTCAGGACCTGTGCACTTGAGGTGGGCGCCCTTACCAAAGTTTGAAACCGCCACCGCTACTTCTGCTACCTTAGGTGAAATCGCTAACGCTACTAGCGCTAGTTTTCAAAATTGTGAAACCACTACCTGTTACTATGCTGCTCCGCTGTCCCTGCTTCCTCTAACACACTATTAAGGTGCAGCTCCATAAATGGATTTTCATTGTACTTTTTGAATTCATTTTGAAGAAAACGGCTACTTATCTCTATATCACACAGCGCATTGGAGTTTAATTGAGCGATATACAAGGAAAATCGCAGAAGAAAGCATCCATTAAATCTCGGCTTGTTTTTTTTTCGGATGGAGAAACACATTTATATCAATCTCCACCTTCTGAGTTGTTTGAGTGGCGGTCTCCGGAACAGGTTGTCGGTAGCGTTCAGGGTTTGATTTTTGGAGTCCGCTATACCATCCACTCTGCTACGTTTTGTTAGAGAAGCCAGTGCCGCTACTCCGCTACCATCTGAAGAGTCTGCAAGTAGCGGAGTAGCGGACTTAAGCAGCGGACCGCCCGGCTCTGATGTGCACCGCAAGTCGCGAGCACCCATGAGGGCGCCGGGGCAGGACGAGCTGATGACCAATCTCTGACCGGGTGCGCCGGTGACATTTCTGGTTGAGAACGTAGCGATTGGATGCTCGATTGCCGCTGCGGAGCGGTACTTGGTGAGCACTGGGGATGGTTTAATAAGTTAAACTCTGCGTATTGGCCATCTCTGGGTTCAATAGTTGGTTGGGTGTTACTTCTTTGTTATGTTTTGTCACTATCTTCATTTCATTTATAAATGAGAAAAAAACGAATCACGGTTTCCATAGAGTATTTTTGAAGAGCGTTGGCAGTATGCCATTTGATCTTGTTGCTGACTTGTTGGCGTTTCATCCTACACAATAAATCCTGCAATATGATCTACTGGCGTCTCTCTCCCCAGTCGGCCCGGCACACTTGAATGTGATATAATCTCTAAAAAGCACACTGCGCAGTTTTACAGGGCTGCAGATGTCACGACTGTTCATCACGTGCTGTGTAGAGCGTGTCGAGGTCCCAATTACCGACCCTTCACGCCGTCCGGACAGCAATCACGGCCCGCGAGCCGCCCCGACCACCTTCCCTCGCCCACGCGCGCCAGGCGCGTGCAGCAGCTTCCGGGGTTGGGGACTTTTCCCAACCCCGCTTTGCTTTTTTTGTTTTTGGCTGAGGAGAGAAAATGAGCCGGCGCGTTTCCGCTCACGCGTTGGTTGGCCGCTGCATCTGTAGCGCCGCCAGGAGTGGCGATATTTCGGCACGTTGTGGGTATACATCCCCTGCGGGTTTAGGGAGGCGGTATTCTCTTGTCGGTAGAGGCGAGATTACTCTATAGCGTGACCAGGCCTCATAACTAACCCCCTTGCCACACACCCACAAGACGCCGCGTCAGAGCCTGACGAGATGGCACCCGTGACCTTTGGCCTCGGGCACTTTGGGCGTATCCTAGCGATGGGACGACGCAGTGATTGAAGCCTGGACAGTTTACGCTTGGGGCGTGGTTGACATATTCTGCTGCAAACTAATTTCATTCATCTGAAACTTTCAACGCCACAAACAAAGTGACCATGGCACTCTGCATAAAGAATACTAAAAAAGTAGTAAATGCGGTATCAAAATGCTACCCACCAGGACACCATAACACCACGACTCCACGGGCGCGAGAAGTGGCAAAATGTTTATTGGATGTGCCCTCAGGGCCGGGATCAGACTGAGCACCCTTAACTCCCAGAGCAGAAAGCTCGCAACTCACTAAGGTTGGCGACAGGACTTGGGCAGAGTTATATATGAATTGTGATGGAAAATAATGCAGTCCGGAAATATTTCCCAATGGGAGTAATGATAGTGGTGTCTAAGAACAGATGCAATCACGTCAGCAAACGTCAAAATCAGTAAACGTCAGTGTTATACAAGCTACATCTGCGATAAAAAACAGTTAATTTCATTGCGTTTTATATGCTCTGAGTCACCCCTCTAAAATTACTTTGTTTTGCGATATTTTTCAAATAATTTTAAACATAGAGAGTTTTCGCCATTGACGTTCCATAAGGTACAAACCTCCATACTCCTCCTAAAAATCGGCCGCTGCTCCAGTCTGTGCAAAAAGTCAAAATGATAAATGTAACATGGAACTACTAATCATTCTGGTATGAGCCTCATATGTGGATCAGTTGCTGTACGTACTAAAGCGCTTGTACCCACACTGGAAGCGAACACGCTGGAATACCACCACCACCCGGTGTCTTCATTCTGCACCATTCGAACCATCCAGTAGGGCGTGCACTGGCGTGCTAACAGGGGATCTGTTAAAACTTCTCGATATATAGGCCGTCATGTTCTGACTGTGTGCGTCAACTATCGCAAATCCTCCCCGGAACAGTCTGCCTCCTGACGTATGGTCGATGGGTACGCTGAAGCAGTGGCGGATCTAAGCCGGTGACTTGGGAGGGGGACGATGGGGTCACAAATACCTACCTGAAAGACGTACTGTTTCTTTTAATAGAGAAAATTAGTGATATTAGGTTGGGGGGCAAAAGCCTTTTCCCCTCTCCCCACTGGACCCACCACTGCGTCGGGGAGCTATGGTATTGCATCGCGTTAGTGCACAAGTCGAGGATAAACTTTCATCTGAACTTAACACTCAGTGGAGAGGGGTCTTGGGGAGACCAAAAATTCCCCCTGAGATCTCGGAAACTAAGAGGGTTAGAAAAAGTCCGTTATGGGAGTCATGGTGATCTACATGATTGTCAATTTGTATTTATTGACCTAGGTCTACAAGGTCAAATCAGGTGGTAAAGGCCAAATCTAGGTCATGCTGAGGACCTATTGGTAAATGACGTTACTAAAAAATCGTGAATAAACTCACAATATCCCTTGCAATTGCAAGTCCAAGGACATTTAAGACCGTTGACCTATAATGTAACCATATTGCATTTCCCAATAAGTTACAATATACCTGGTGCTATAGCAGCCTTAGGGCGGAAATAAGAGTTTAACATTGAGTGGCCTTAACTACGAAGTCGTAGTTAAGCGTGCTTCATACTGAGTAATTCAATCTACCGAAACACTAGGATCAATTATCTCAAAGATGTTTGCATGACCTTGAATTTTGACCTTTTATCTTGGCCTTGTCCTTCATGTGAGATGACCTTGACATATAATCCCGATTGTATGACGTTATAACATTACCACTCGGTCTATAGTGCAGGCTAACTGGTGCGACCGCGCGATACCGACGGTCTCAAGATGGAGACCTGGCTTTGAAAGTTTATAAGTCAATAATTTTGGCCAACTTTCCAAAACATTTCCCACTCAACTGCACGTACTAATTGAGGCCAAGTCTAGGATTTCTATCTTATTTTAAAACGTTTAATTCTGCTATGCTCAATCATTCTGATGTGAGGTTATGTAAGTTACTTTTAAGAAAATCTCTTCAGAAATTTTTAGATGTGGTAAGGGCAGAGAGGTCAGAAAATGTATGCATTTTGCCAACGGAGAAAATGTTTTATCTCAAGATAAGAACTGTCCGAGACGGAAATGAATCCGGGAGTCTTACCAAAGAGAAAATAATTATTCCAATCGCACGGAATGAGAAGCTTGGATTCCCGATTGTGATATTAGATTATGTCGAAAGGATTGTTTTCACCCCAATTGGGACCTATCTCAGTTTTGGGAACATTTTATGTTCTTGTTCACCGGTATTTTTCCTAACTATGTGGCAAGATGGGCTGTTTTCTGACTTCTGCATGTACCCGGGGGCAAAGTGCCAAAAGCTGTCCGGCGTGTTGTAAAAGGTTGTTGCACAGAAATAAAATCCCTGAATATTCAGGATCATGACCTTGGGTGGACAACCGATACAGCGCCTACTCGTTGTCCGCAGGAGGTGCATTTGTCAAAGGATGCACGCGCAACATCGGCCCTTGCCTCTTGGACTTAAACGGCTTATAACTAAGCTAAAAAGACCGTTGGTGGCAAAAACATAATCTAATTTTCAAGCTCAAAATACACTGCTTCTATACATGTCGGTGTCTGTATTCTGGTTTGGTCCTATCACGTCATTTTTGGCACATGCAGCTCCGCGAAAGGGGTGTACGTCAACACCCCTTCTGGCTCAAAACCTGTATCTCTGTATGGGTTAAACGAACAGCCGTGAAACTTTGCACACATGTCGCTTAACATGTTCAGTATAATAATGGGACCAAAATCCAGTAAAAATGAGCTGATGTGCAATGAACGTTATTTTTTCCGAGATCACAAATGTAACGCAGGTTTTTTCGTCGGAAAGCGATGCAAAACATGAATTGTGGTCATTAACATACACACAGAGAAAAATTTACACCCCACGGAACACTTTGCTCGTGCCAAAAATCAGTATTCTCTGGATACTTAATTCAGTATACTATGAACGCTTTTCAGACATTTTTGGTACTCGTCAGATAACATGAGTACTTTTACTACACCTCTTTTGTTACAGCTGGTTGTACTTCCCGTAGTACTCTTTTGCAGCTACACCAAAATGGGTACTTTTGCAATTAGTACCCCCGTTTGGTTCCGTGCCAAAAATGAGGCCTCCTAGAGTACTTCCATTTTAGGTACTAACGCTAGTACCCTGCGAAGGTGTCTGAAGGGCACTGAAAGTAGTGCTTAAAATGTACTCAATCAATACAATCCAATACCTACTCTCCTTCATGAAACAAAGAGGTACTTGAAGAAGTATATTTAAGGTGATTCGATCAAGGTAACACTGCACAGCTTTAATCATATAAAGCACAATACAAAAAATCAGCCACGGCTCACTGGAACAGCGTTGTCGTTTCAAGGGACAACATATATATGGCACTGAAATTGAGAGTAAGCTGGTTCTCAAACTATGAGTTTCATATTCGTTTCTGCTGGTCTTTTCTAGACATTTTTAATCTTGCAAATTACAAAAAGACACCCCAGTCAGTTGAGCTGAGCTGACCTCGCAGCTTGCATATTGTCGATGGATATTAAGAGAGAGTTAATAAAGAGTTAATAAAGAGTTAATAAACTATTAACTGTCCAGAACCAATCAGCCGTCCTTAAATCTTCCCGCTTCCTCAGGATTCTGTGTGAGTATCCTTCAAATGATTTGACGTCCGGGCCCTGCGCGCAAGGCAAACAGTCGGCTATTTGCTGCTAGAGATTAGCCTTTGCACCGGCACTTGTCACCACGTGGCACTATAACCGTTCCTTATAGTGGCGCAAAATAAGACTAACTTAGCACCGCGGCGTATTAGTGACCTGACAACATCATGCATGTAGACAAATAATTTGTGGCTTAAGACAATACAAATAAATATAATGTATGACGTGACTTTACGTGACTCATATTGGCTGTTTTTACCTATTTGTTCTTTTGTTTCAAGGTCTATTTAGCTAAATAACACGTGTTATCCCTTTATTATTTTCCTTGTGACACGGGAACCATCTCTGGGGTGCCCTCGAAATAAGCACTTTGCCCCCCTCTCGAAACCAATTCGGGGGCCTCCTGAGAAAAATTATTTGGCCCCTTGAGGAAAAATCTTGCCCCACGCCCGAGAAAAACTTTTGGGGCCCCGAGATCAAGCCTTGGGGCCCCCGAGACCAACTCTGGAGGACTCCGAGGCCGAATCTGGGGACTCCCAAAACAACCTTTGGCCCTCCGAAATAAACTTTGCCCCCCCCTCCGGGACAAGCTCTTAAAGGCTCCCCAGACCAGTTCTGGCGGCCACCAATAACTTTTTAGAGCATCCTTAGACAAACTCTTGGGGCCTTACGAAAAATTCAAGACCAGCTCTGGCCCCCCCATAACATAAACCCCCATAATCACCAGGGCGAAGGTGATTCGGAGGCCCACCGGGGCGCGGGTTAATAATTGGGGGTGCCCATATTTAAAGCAATACCAAGAGCCACAAAGATAACATAGCGGCATTTCCTAGTTTACCTATAGTCGTAAGAGTAGAGAAACCCAAAGGGGCCATGCCCCCAATATTAATTATTTTTAATTATTAGATAAATGGCGTTGACTGAAAATAAATATCTCTAAGATAAAACTTCATCCCCAATGTTTTGAACGTATGTAATTACGCTTCTGAGTAGCTACAAGCCAGGGTAGGGATTTTTTATTCGTGGGTGCTCGAATTAAAAAACCGAGTACTCTGACAGCTTAACAGATTTTTCTGGTATTATTAACTGTTTTCTAAATAAACACGCCCTTCTTAGAATCAGGATGCCAAATAGAAGCATGTGATCTTGAAATAACAAATGCTGGGTGATGCATAACCTAACCATAATCTTTGAAGCATTACCATGTTTTCAGTTTAGGTTTCATGGACGTGCTTGTATAGGACAATTACGCCGGTTATAATTTGGCTGGTCTAATGATGAAGATGCCATACCCAAAGGATGTCAAGAGATAACTGGTACCTAATGCACCTAACCCTGTTCAATCACAGAACAGATGCTAACTCTCACCTTTTGCCAAATGTTCCACGGGCTGAGCTTCCGTCCGCCACTCACTGCAGGAAAATGGCGCTGGAAGATGCAAAAAGTCGCTTGGTTCAAAGAAAGAACTCAATAGAGGGTAACCTACCACCTTTATTGCACTTAAGTTGGCGCCATTTTTCTGTCTTCACACCGAAGTATTCCAAAGGGGATTGAACATATCAAATGAACGCTCCATGCAGTACCACCTGGTGTTAGAAAACTCTCTTTTTCCAAAATAGGTACTAGATTAAGTACCCTCAATTTTGATCAGGGGTTACCTACACCAACTTGGAGGTTAGATGTAGTACCACTTGGTGTTAGGAAACTCTCCTTTTTCCGATTAGGTACTGGATGAAGAGCCACCAGGGTACTGATCTAAGATAACGGTTATCTTACCTCTTGCTTGCATGTTGTTAGTACTCTAATCTAATATAGCCATGGAGTCCATGCAGTATCGATTGGAGAGTGAAAAACATGACAAATACATTGACACTGTAAAATGTACTTTGGTGAATCACTTTATTTGGTGTGTCCGATTTCACTCCCGGATTAAGACTTAGCTTAGCAGCCCCAGGCTACTGAGTTATAAAAAAGAGTTCAAGTAGTACAGAGGGTACTAAAAAATTCTCTGTGTGTAGGAAATTATTCTCGTTTTCATTATGTGCGATATGGCAGACTATCTAAACACTCTGTAAATGGCGAACGCCTGTCACGCCCGTGCATCAAAATTCAAAATGCTATTAACGGCTTGAAAAAACAGACATGAGGTCAAGGCATATGCCACGCACACACTTCATAAAACTTCTAAAATCATAGGTCATCGTGGTGTGCCTAGCCTCCTCCAGAGCTCTAAATATGTTAAATCCCCCAATGTAGAAATATGTGGAACATTTACCAGTAAGCTAAAATTATAGTGAACAAACAGCCTCTCGTGCCTCCGACTAGGTACTGGTCAGACCTCCCTTAGTTAGTACCGACCCCTGCCTTTTCCCTCAGGCGAGGGCATCTGACGTCATCAACCCAGACTCACTCGTCCTTGACGACGCTGCCCGCCTGGCAGTGGTAACGCGCGGGCACTTCCTGCCATCTAGCGGCCAGCGCCACCATCGCCCCAGCGTCCATCACGCCGAACCCGAAGAGGTGGTTGTACTCCAGGCCCACGCCGTTCATGTGCCAGAAGTAGCGCTTCTTGTGGTCGTAGAGCGAGTTCCGCTTGGACGTCAGCACGGTCAGGTGCTGCATGTCCCTCCACGTCAGCTTGGGACTGTGGAAACACGTGGTGATGCCACAGGTTTAGTCTCGCGGTGAAAGTTTTGTAAAAACACTGTTCATGAAGCTCTTTTAGTTAGAAAAATAAATTATTTGTAGTAATCCACTTGGGGATAAGGTGGCTTAGTGGATAGCACCCTTGTCTTCTAAGTCACTGGTCCCGAGTTCATGTCCCGGCGGAGCCTGTGAATAAGTCGATCTGATCCCCAAAATCCCCTCCAACAGGGTGAGAGTTGGCGACGCTGTATGACTCTAGCAGTTGGTGCGTCGTTAAACCCCAACAAGTATTATTCATCATCCACTTGCGAAAGGTTTCCGTACCTTACTGTTCATGGGAAAATTTGCGTGTAAAATTGTTGTAAGAAGATGAGCAGACATATCATGTGGCAACTTTCATCCAACAAGCCATTACTTAGATCGAAAACTTTTTGGTATGACTTATTCATAAAAAATTGGAATACCATCCTACACAGATTTGCATCAGAGTGCCTAGCAGGAGCATCTTTGTAAACGCAATTTCTCAAAAGCTCCTTATGGCCGTTTTCCATATAAACAGTTCACACTGTATGGACATTATACCAGCATTTGTTTGCGCTGTGACTCGGTCTTACTCATAAATGCATAAACCACACAGGAAAAAAGACTGTGAAATCAGATATGCCCATGGTTTTGGGCGCACAGTTTTTGTCTTGTGTTGCCGCCTCAGCGGGCTAAAATGTCTGGCTGTTTGGATCCGATTAGCTAGGCAGGGTCAATTATCTTCGGTCAGGTCAGGTCACGGCAAATCAGGCTGTATTAAACCGTTTTCCAGTGCGAATAGTCCCGGTACAAAACTTTTCCAGGCCCATGTTTGCACCTTGGACATTTTCTTTCCTAGCGTACATACATCTTCATAGCTGTGGAAAATGTGAATGGGTATAGAGAGGGGGGAGAGCGGGAGAGAGAGATAAAGGCTTTATGAACGGACTTCAAATCCAGTTTCTACCGCCTGAACAACGTCCTCCTTGTGCACATACGCCTCACGCTGCTTGAAAAGAAGGCGCTGTAACAGGCCTTTCTGATTGCCGATGTGTTTGCCAAGTCACTAGGGATAGGGCTATTCAGGATGCCATTATCGTAGTCACTTAGCTTATTAAGATGTTTGATATACCTTCTTCCCTATGAACGTAAGGGTAATGACATGAAATACAATGTAAAAATATTTAAGGACGGTAAAGAAAATCTAAGTGTTTTTCTTGAAATTGCGTCTTCTTAACTGAACCATCCTTCAATTGAAGGATAATGTGACAAATAATGTGATGCAGGTTATACAAATTATTCACACAAAGAAGTGAGTTCACATTGTTCAGATCAAAATCAAAGGTATAAGTCAAAGCCCTCTTCAAAGTTAATAATCACTGAAATCCGTATCGTAGAGTAGTAGACATCACACGTCAAGCCTGATAATTAGGTAAGAAGGAAAACGATATGAGTTTCCGAAGTGTTACCAGCGTATCCCAGCATTCTTTAAAGCACCTTTCCAGTCCCCCGGGCTGAAATAATATGACTCTAGTTGTTGTGTTTACATAAAGAAAAGACAAAGGGAACTTTTGATTAAGCACCCCCAGGAATTTGTCGCAAAAACTGCGCACCTGTAAGACGCAGTATCAATTAGCCACGCAGCCCAGCAGTGTCGATTACAAGGCGCTGGGGGAGGGTCAAGCCCCCATTATCTGAGTGTCCATAGTTGTCACATAGAAAGAGGCTGTTCGGGATAAGGGCGGGGTAGGGTAGATTCCCTTTAGCCCCCCCCGCCGCCAAATGAAGTCTGGCTCCGCCACTGCAGCTAAGGCAAAAACACATTGCTGCTGGGTGCAGCACAGTAAGACAGATGAATGGCACAGGTACAGATGCGACTAGTTAATGAACAGACGATTGGGAGAAACCTTTGAAAGAAAATAAGACGGAAATAGATAAAACAAGGCTAGTTGTTCAGCAGACAAAAATGATTGCAAAGGATGCAAAAGTTTATGAGGTTGCCTAGAAAGAAACAGAAGCTTGCTTCCTATAGTCTTAGATAATGGTGCAACCAGGATGCAAGCTATAAAGGCACTGCTTAGTTTGGAAGCTTGACGCATTTTCAACATTGAAACCAGTGCGGGGAGGACAAACTGTGCAAAAATTATCACTGCTCAACAGGGTTGGAACAGGGGTAGATTAAGCGCTCTGCGGGGACTGGTCTTAAAGCTGAGGAAAATTTTAATAAATGCATTCCTAGCCCTTCATTATGGGAGTTGCTCGTTTGGGCCGTGGGGTCGGGGTCTCCGTGACAAGTCCCTTGATGAGTGTGAGACCCTGACACCAGCAGCCGTACTGGGAACAGCTTGGACGAAATTTATAAAACAACTTGGCTGCATTGTGTGGCGTAGCCAGATTGTCTCTCCCATCTACCTGGATTTCACCTGCAGAACAAAAATGACTGTTTGAAGCGCAAGACGCACACCCAATTTTGACGCAGGTTGCCTGGAAAGAAGGTTGGGTATTCTCGGATGAAACAATAAGGAGAATAGTGACCACCAGCACGGCTCTTTTTGTTCATTAAGGCGAAATGAGCCGCTGGCGGGCTATGAGACGCTCAGCAGATCAGTATGGATGATCAGAGCACGAGTGGACCGAATACAGGTCAGGCGTCTGTGTCTCTCGAGTCTGTGAACACCTCGGCGTCGAGACTGGACGTCCGGAGCTGGCAATGACCGATCGATGGTGACAGCGTCGACCATCGAGTGTCACACCCACCACGTCGCCACCGACGGCAGAGTGGCAGGCGACGAAGAGAGAGAGTTCTCGTTCTCTCTCTCTCTCTCTCTCTCTCTCTCTTCACTAGGGGATAGGAGAGAAATTAAGTAGGGGATAGCCGGAATTTGTGCGAAGCAGTGTTACAATAGCCTGGTCCGGATGTTGGTTTTTTCATTGGAAATTAATGGATTGCTGGTGATTTGATGCATTTGTTTGGTGCTGATTACAATGCACACATCAGAAATGCAATTTTTGAAAAACTTTTGGTGGCGCAGTCGAGTTGAAGGTTTTTCATTTTGCCCAATTTTCCACTTTTTGGCCCACCATCGACCCATATTACCAACAAGGTGCAAAAAATTGCATTGGGCTGGTAGATTGGTTTGTTGGTGTTCCATTCGCTTTGTTCTTGCTGTTATAACTTGCACACATAACGGTTACTTTTGCTTCTTATCTCCGCTTCGAGGTGAGTTTGCACTAGCTCTCCATAGATGGCGCTAGCAGCGTGACATGGTAAGTGAATACTGATTTCCTCGGGGACCGGAAATATGAAAAGCAGCGCGAAAGGTGAGAAATATTTGCGAATTGGACTGTATAAACGCACTTAAATAGCTGTTTGCAATCCGCACTGAAGCTGTTAACACTGTTTCTCAAGTATTTTAAGCATGCCATGCCCAAACATGCTGCTGCTGCTGCTGAAGTCTCGACCATAACCCTTTACCAATAGGTGCAGGAACCGTGGGGGCAGTCGTGGTGACTGTCGCACCCAACTTTCAGAGTGTGGCAGCAGCTCCAAACCGCCACCCCCCCAGTTTGAGCAGATTCTGGAACTTTTCTATTAACATTTAAGCGATATACTTAATCACCCCCGGCCATACCAACGCAGAAGCCCATTCCTTCAACTCACACCTTTCCTCCACCTAAAATAGTTTCGTCCGCCTATGCCTTCACCGACTGAATTCTTCGGTATTTGCGCCAAAAATACTCTGCAAGACCACTTTGACTGAAGTGCAAGGGTATCAGCTTTGAGGCCAATGATCTCTAACCCAGTCTGCTCTGACATATTTAGGGGTCGTTTTGGCCCATAAGAGAGCGGACTCTAATTATTTGTTTTTCGTATATGGATAGGATTGATAGTTTTTAACGTTCTGATCTAGCAGAAAATTTCGAGTGTTTTGCCATTATGCGAGCATTCTATACTAACATGACATTTTGCGCTAGGTTTTAAAGACTGAAGACAATATGTTGTATGAAATCCTAAAATAAGCTTTACAACGGCTAGGCATCTTGCACTAATGCACGCAGAGTTCAACCGCTCAAAACAAATACTTATTAACAACGGATACACAAATCATGAGGTAGACCACGAAATCAAACGCCAACTACACCGCACAGAACAGCAAAACCCACTAGTAAGACAACACACCACATCTTCTACAGGAACCACATGATCGGCGCATATAAAACTGACGAGAGAGTTCTACAGGACATGATACGCCGAGACATAAAATGTTTAGAAGGCGAACGTCTAGAACTCCACATCTACTACACTACAAATAAGACACGCAACCTAGTATATGTCCAACAAGCCAGTCGAGGCGGAACCGTTGAAGTGCACCAATGTAGTATATAAATGCACGTGCCCACTTGAGGGTTGCAGACCTCAAGCAGATTACTACATTGGCGTCACAACAACGACTCTGTCTCGTCGGCTCACTATGCATCTACAACTCGGAGCAATCAAACAACACATGCATAATGAACACAACACTGAGCTAACACGCAAAATACTAGTGCAGAACACATGCATTATCACATCCACAGATGACACACGCAAACTAGCAGTTCTCGAGGCACTCCACATACACGAACATAAGCCCTCACTAAACATGCATATTAACACGCATCGAGCACTCACATTGTGGGGGGTAAATTGATAGTATCGCATTGAATTTGATATTGCAAGCAATGTATACTGTGATTTGTATTGTATTTATGCATCTTCAGTGTAATTGTGTTGTTAATCTGCTTAAAATGTTTCATGTATAGCTGAGTAAAACATAGTCTCTTGTATGAAATGTCTAATTTAAGATGACTTGTACCTATTTAGTAAATTATTGTTTAAAGCAATATTCTTGTATGATTCCATTGTGACTTGTTAACGTTTGACATTGCCTCATAGAAGTGTTCTAGTTTTTTAGCTCATTCTAATCAATCTAATTTTAAAATATGAATATTTGAACTGTGAGCAGCGACGTGCAGTCCTTGAAAATAATTGTTTGAATACAGTTGAAACTAGTCGGAATTGCATGAATTTTGGATCATTGATTTACAAACACCACCAGATATAAGACTCCTGATAAGAAAAATAGAAAAAACAACAAAAGAAGCTCTCAAAATGTGATTCATCTATTAATTTTAATCGCCATTGTCTAAACGAAGATATATTGCCGAAGTACTCGCATATATATATATATATATATATATATATATATATATATATATATATATATACTTCTCTAAAACATTGTCCAAGTCGCTCACAGTCCATAACTCACAAACCATAAGGAAGGATAGCGCATAGAAGAACGATAAGCAATGCGTACCATGTCTCACGGTAAGTGTCCTTTATTTTTTGCAGATATAACCCTCCGTCCATTTCAATTTTGATCAGAGGAAACATAAAACTGAAAGGAAAACATAACAGAAGCGCTTAGATTATGCCGGTATGTGCTTTATACAATGCAGCTAGTACAAGGTGCGTAAACGTCGGAAAACATATTTTATTATTTCATACAACCTATTTTCTTCAGTCCTTAAAAACCTGGTGAACAATGCCACGTTTGTAAAAGAATGTTCGCATAATGCCAAACCAGTCGATTTTTTTCTGCTAGACCACAACGTTCAAAATTATCAATCCTATCCGTACACGTAAAGCAAATAGTTCTCTTTGGCCACAACGGGCTCTAAATATGTCAGAGGAGACTGGGCTAGAGGTCACTAGCCTCAAAACTGATGCCCTCGCACCTCAGTCAAAGTAGGGTTGCTGCAGAGTCTTTTTGGGTCAAATACGGAAGAATTCAGTCGGTGGAGGCATAGGCCGAGGAACTATTTTAGCCGGAGGAAAGGTCTAAGCTGGAGGAAGGGGCTTCCGCGTTGGTGTGGTCTGGTGTAATTAGGCATATCGCTTAAATGTTAATAGAGAAGTTCCAGAATCGGCTCAAACTGGGGGAGGGGTGGAGCTGCTGCCACACTCTGAAAGTTGGGTGTGACAGCCACCACCACTGCCCCCACGGTTCCTGCGCCTATTGGTAAAGGGTTATGGTCGGGACTTCAGCAGCAGCAGCATGTTTGGGCATGGCATGCTTAAAATACTTGAGAAACAGTATTAACAACTTCAGTGCTGCTTGAAAACAGCTCTTTAAGTGCGTTTATACAATCCAAATCGCAATTGTTTCTCACCTTTTGCGTTGCTGTTTATGTTTCCGGTCCCCGAGGAAATCAGTATTCAATTACCATGCCACGCTGCTGGCTCCATCTATGGAGAGCCAGTGCAAACTCAACTCAAAGCAGAGATAATAAACAAAAATAGCCATTATGTGTGCAAGTTATAACAACAAGAACAAAACGAATGGAGCACCAACGAACAAAACTACCAGCCCAGTGCATTTTTTTCACCTCATTGGTAATATGGGTTGGTGATGAGCCAAAAATTGGAAAGTGAGAAAAATGTAAAACGTTCAACTCGACTTGGCCACCAACATTTTTTGAAAAATTGCATTTCTGATAAGCGCACCGTAATCAGCACAAGAAATGCATCAAATGAGCAGCAATTCGTTGTTATCCAATGAAAAACCTACATCCTGACCAGGCTAGTGTTACAACCAGCAGACATACATCTTCGATGATTATTATTTTGGTGTCATCTTTATCAAATTGCACTCGAACTCACTCTAGCTTTTAACGTAACTTCCAGGGTACGGGTTATCACCTCTCCATTGAGAATTCACGGAGAAAATGGCAATGACCGAAAATGCCTATGTGCCTGTAGGTACGGCTTTAATGCTTTTCTCTCAAAATCTTTGTATTTTAGACCACTCCCAAGGGTTAATTAAAGACTTTCTACCTGCCTCCTCTAGGAGGTCATCTGAGGCTACTTAGGCGGTTTTTTTCAGATTTTGGATCATAACTTCCAAAGAAATATCGACCGAGGTTTTATGTTGATACAATTGTATTTTTATTGTTATTACCAGTCGATTGATACGCATTTAATTTCATTTTCTCATCAGATTTTCCACGGGACAATGTAAATATGAAAATCACATAAAATTCAAAGGTCAAAATACGACAAAAATGGGCTACACACGTCTGAGGCTCACAAAACAAAAAATAAAAGTCTCAGGAAAAGATTAAGAGCTTAAAAGATATGTAAAAATATGAGAATAAAACTTCTGAATGTAAGCCGTGCAAAGCTAAAACATGTAAAACTCAAAACGCATAAAAACACTAACCCTATTTCCAACAGGGGCAGATTCTGCCCACCCCTCAGGTTTTTCTGTGGTATCTCCGAAACGGTTCAAGATAGGCTCTTGAAATTGTGTGACTTTTCTTAAAACAAAATAGTGCGTGTTCCCTGAAAATTTTGAAAATATATATTTGCCAGAGACGGAGCTATGGCTCGCTAATTTGGGGTGTTTTATCCAGAAGCCGAGCATTGTCGCCGGCGTTGCGTTTGTCCTACAATAAAGCTGTCTGTTACGAATTGGCGGCAGTTGCAATATTTGAATGTTATTTTTGAGATTTAGGATGACACGTGATGTGTATTTTAATATAATTTTGGCCATAGGCGGTTCCAGAAGCAAAAATTGGGTCTAAAATGTTATCCATTCGAACTCTTCCAAAGTGAATAAACTACCTACAGAATGGACGGGAGGGGTAAAAATAAGGATGTATCGACCCCATTCCTGTATTATATGATAAAAGGATATCATAGGCGTGCTCAGGTACCGTAATTAGAGGGTTCACTAACTTTCAAACGTATTTTAGTGTTGTGTCTGCATTTAATGGGACAAAGCATCGTAGATAGGTATGCATTTAATCTGAACACCAAATGGACACAAATGATCCATAGGCGGATCCAAGAGTGTTCTCCGGGTTGGGCAGGGGTGGATAAAGGCGGGGTAATTTGAAAAGTAGGCATGCCTGAAAGGCGGGGAAATTTGTGTCTTACCCCACTATTTTGCCTCTCTGAATTCGCCTCTGACATATTTGTGACATTTGAGCACTTTGCTTGACATCAGAGATATCACACTATACCTGACGTGTGAATTTCTGCAAAAAAACACATGAAAAATTCATCTAATTACCCCCCCCCAATTTCTGGACATAGAAACCGTCCTTCAATTTAGAATTTCGCCTAAATTAGAAATATGACCATTTCCAAGAAATTTCCTGTCAATCCATATTAGTTTCGTGAAAATCAGGCCTAAGAGACAACAGTTTCGGATAATCTAAAAAGACAGAAATTATGTATATTTTGAACCCCCTACCCTCAATTTTCAAAATTTTTGATTTATTTTCAAAATGAAGTTTAGCACGAAATTATTAATTGCAGTTTGAATTTTAAAAATTGGCCGGGTAGATTTTGAGATATTAGGAGAGCAGAATCTATCCCCTGTTGGAAATAGGGGTATCCGGGAGCCCGTTGGAAATAGGGTTAACTAGTGAGGCGATATAGCCGATAAAATCAGAATTAGCTGTGTCATGGTCTACGTTTCCCTGCGGGCGGGGGCTTAGTGATGTGCTCATACGCAGTCTAACAAACAGCTCTTCTCTAACGGTATTCACACGTGCAAATGGCGCACTGAACAACTTGCGAAATGCCTTGCTGCTCTGGTGGGCACAGTGCGAAACACTGCAGCAGAAGAGATGAGCCTTTACCACATGTGATTACATTGCGCATGAACAGCATGCTGGGCACTCCGAGTTAAAAATGGCATGAAATTGAAATAATTCAGCAAGTCAGTGTATTATAATCATTTAGATTGTTCACAATAGTGTGCTTTCAACCATAAGCGAAGTTGATGCCGCACGCTGTCTATTTGAGTCAAGCGAACGTCAGTTGGTCCCGCCCAAATAACACTGCAGTACTCGAGCACCGAGCGAACGTGTGCGTAGCAACATACAAGAGCAGCGGCGATTTGTGTTTAAATGCGTGAGTCATCTGTCTAAAATTCAATGGTTTTGAAAGGAGTTTTGTTATAATAATGAACATATAATGTCCGACTGACCTTGACCCAGCCTTCGGTCAGGATATTTCACATGTTGACCTAGCATGGTCATATTGTACAAATTCCATTTGCAGTAACAAGAGAAATTCAGTGATGCCCAAAATTGGCTGTAACTTGGCCCAGTCAGAAAAAGAGCACAAGACACTATACGTGGCTTGTGAGCCAAAACGTGAACGGTGTAATGTCGTTATCATTTACCACGGCCTATCTACTGCCGCTCGAGCTTTTCCTCTAACTCGCACAGAACCTAAGGTCAAGGAGGATGTTCAACCGCCTCCATCCCTCTTCCCACTGGGACTGTCTATCGGAGGCCCACTGGGCGGGGGTTAAACCTGCTGCCAAGAGACAAATTATGGTACCTCGAAGTCAAGCTTCTGATGGAAGTAGAAGACACATTAGTTAAGAGCTTTCAAGTTTTTGAAAAATATAGGAGGGGATAGGAAGGAACAGAGAGTTATCCAGCTCCGAATTACCAAAAGCCCAGTCTGACATCCGTCCTTGTACTGTTTCCTATTTCAGCCGGATTATTCAACCCTATTGTGTAGGCGGGTACCGTACCGTGCCCTCCCTCCTAACAGTTTGCCTGGTGCTGGGGTTAAACTAAAAAATATAACGTTTTGCGCTTCTAGGCTTTTCCTAGTAATTTATTCTGCACATAATGTTGTTTGAACTAAAATTATAGCTGGCCCATGGGCGGCTCCAGTCACATTTTTTTGGAGCACACGTTGATGAACTGTGAGATTGCATTGATCCACCAGCCATATTTTAGGTCAAGTGGTGACGTCAGGGCACCACATAATAGGGATGATATGCTAAGCTAACATTACATTAATGTTAAGATTAAGATAAAATGTCACAGGTCAAAGTCATTACCAGTGTTTTTAAGGCATTGAGTCCAGGGCATCTGATCAGAATACGTACTTTATGTTATGGCGTCATAGTTAGGGTTACTCATTGTTCAGGCTAATGAGACAGGTCAAGGTCAAAGATCATGAGTAAGGTCAGGTCCTCATTTCCAACTCAAGGGCTGCTACAGAGTTAACTATAGTGTTGCTCTGAGGAAAATAATATCATATCCTGATGGTGTAGGTCAATGTCTTTGAATGCATCTGAACCCCAAGAACTCGGCAAGGACTGCAATAATCTTTCCCAGACAGACATCATCGAAAACCCTTGGATGATTTGGCAGCATCCCAAGCTGTAGTAAGGACTTACTTGGCTTCGAGAGCGAGTGCGAACACGCCAGCAGCTTCCGGAGCTGCTGCCGAAGTCCCGGAGTGTGTTTTTGTGCACTGACCATACAGATCCGTAGTTGCCTGCAAGCAAACAAGTCCCACGAGAACTCACATTAGAAATTAAACTCACTTACCTAGCTAACAGTTGAACGCATTTGAGAGCACTTCTGCCAAATAGAAATGGCGATGCGTACTCCGGCGGGGCGGTGTCGCATTATCTATGACCTTCCGGCACTTGGAAAGCTTGAAAGATTGATGACAAATTAGAAGCAGGCGTACGCGTGACAAGGGATTTACAAGATCTAATTGCGCTGCGTCACGATAAATCATACGACAGTCGTTGACGTATTTTTTTCGAAAGCTCCAAGTCCAAGGTAATTGAAAGTGGGATTTAGTGTTGCAGCAAGGTGTGCTTTAGTTTGTATTTGTTTTCCGCAGTTCCTGTGAAAACCTTTGAGGAGAGGTGTATATGTTACGTATCATAATGCAAATAGACAAAACGCACAATAGCCTTTGACAATCGACACCACAACAATAAGCATGATATTGACCATACATTGAAAGTAAAGATGCTTAAAAAAATGTATCTTAACTCCTTTTAACACGCGCATTGACGGGGGTGGGTACCCGCCCCCCTCAGGTTTTTCGAAAGAAAGAAAAAAACGGCGGCGCGTAGCGCCGCCGTACCTGGCATTCCTTTTCTCTCATCATTTTACAATTTTTGTCAAAATTATAAGGTTAGGTCATCTCAGGTCAGGTCACCAGTACAGCATTGGCGTAGCCATGCTTTCTGAAATTGTAGGGCCACATCCAGCCTCTTGATTAGGTACCCGACGGAACATTTTAAGAGGGGCCAAATGTTATGTGCGAGCTAACCAGCCGTCCCCTTCTTACATTTTTACACGAATTTAGGGCAGTACAATTTGAATATTTAAAGGGAATGTGGCACCTTGATCGAATCCTGTAATTTTTTGTAATTAGGGGTACTTTTAGCCAAAAATCAAGGAGGCGTCCATGATTTCTCTGAAAAAATGTACAATAAGCTCAATATTTCCATTCGTTAAATACTCATCTAGGGAAAGAAATAAATATATGCCTGTGGATGATGTCATGATCCGGCAACTACTACCATATATTCAATACGCTTCAATGGTAAGATTGGCTGATACTCACCGTGACGTCAGTATAAGTCGTCACACCAACAGCCATGAGAACTGTGGCCTGCTGCTAAGGGTACATGAGGGGTACATTTCAGGTAAGTTTAAGCTTTTTCTACGAAATTCTCGATTTTCAAGACAAATTATATGTTGAATACCGGATCTTCCGACTTGCTTTAAAACTTGGCTATATCCGTTAAAATCACGTTATGAATGTGCCACATTTCCTTTAACATGTGCTTTGACGGGGGTCTGAGCCACCTTCGCTTTGCCGGGGGAAGGTATCAGCCCCCTAAGATCTCTCGAACCATGCTAGATAGTGAAAAACGGCAGACGACGCTTAGTAGCTCATCCACCTCTCTATCGAAAATATTTGCACTAATTTTTTTCAGGTCACATTTAAGGTTGCTAGAGGTCAAAACATGCCGTCATAGGGATAACATGTAAATGAAAGTTTTCGGTCATGACATCTGAACAAGTAGGTAAAGATAGATAACAAATTTGAACCATTAACACGTGCATTGACGGGGGTCTGAGCCACCTTCGCATTGATGGGGGCGGGTACCCGCCCCCTAAGATCTCGGGAACCACGGTAGGTAGCGAAAAACGGTAAACGGCGTTGGGTTGCCCATTCACTTCTCCATCGAAAACATTTGAACCATTTCTTGTCAGGTCACATTTAAGGTCACGAGAGGTCAAAACATGCCGTCATATGGATAACATGTAAATTCAGTTTTTCGGCCATTATTTCTGAATAAGTAAAGATAGAGCAAAACAAATTGAACTGTATGAATTCTCTCAGCAAGCAGAATCGAATGATATGTAATTTGACCTTGCTAGGTCAAATCAAGGATTTGACCTGACCTGAGGTCAGGTCAGGGTCAAATTATATAAAATGCATATCATTAGAACCGCAAAGCCCAGGCGAGTCTAATGCAGCTAAAATAAATGCTCTATCACCATCTGTTACTGAGTTATTTCGTAAAAACCATTTTTCCCATGTATTTCCAATGGAGAGGTACATCGTACCTGACTTTAGGTCATCGATATCAAAAATACCGGAACATATTTTAGAGAACTCGGTGGGGCCATTATGTGATGAGTTTCAATCGGATAAGTTCACCCTGCTCCGACTTATGCTATCTTAAACTTTTTTTGAGGTCGGGTCACTTGACCTGTGCTGGTGACCTGACCTTGAATGACCTAACCTTAAAATTTTCATAGAAGCTGGAAAAATGATGAGGGAAAAGCTATGCCAAGTACGGCGGCGCAACGCGCCGCCGTTTTTCTGCTATCTCCAAAAAAACCGAGGGGGATACTCACCCCCAGTCAATGCGCGTGTTAAAATCCTCGCAGCAAATCGAATCCAATAATATATAACATGACCTTGCTAGGTCAAATCAAGTCCAATATGTCATTGGATCTGACCTGAGATCAAGCTAATGTCAAATTAGGTAAAAAATGCATATCTTTAGAACCGCAAAGACAATGCCAATCTACTGAAGCTAAAATAAACACTCTATCACTATGACCAAGGTTTTTAATTAAAACCACTTTTTCCATGTATTTCCAAGGAAGAGATCAAGCCATGTACCTGACCTTAGGTCATTGATATAAAAAATACCGGAACATATTTAGACAGCTCGGTGGGCTCATTATGTGGTACGAGTTTCAATAGGATAAGTTCAACCTGTTCTGAAAAATGTCATCTTACACTTTCTTAGGTCAGGTCACTTGACCTGTACTGGTGACCTGACCAGAGTGACCTAACCTCAAAATTTTGACAAAAGCTGGAAAAATGATCAGAAAAAGGTATATCACGTACGGCGGCGCGTGCCGTTTTTATGTTATCTCCAAAAAAAACCGAAGGGCGGGTACCCAACCCCCTCTTCCCCGTCAATGCGCGTGTTAAAGCGAGCACAGACTGTATGTTGGGTTGGGAAAGCGTCTGAATGCGGCCATTTGCGTGTCTAAGAAGTATGGAGATAAACCTAGCTGCCTGTCTCAGCCTTGACTACTATCAGATGCCAGTACTGAGACGTCGAGCATAAAAGTAAAACGTTAATTAACATTCTCGCCACTCAGGAAGCTTATCTCACCGGCTCACACGAGCAGTAGTGCTCCATAACCAAAGTACTCCATAACCTTCTTAGCAAAACAAGACGATCATCTTGAGATTTGCGGAGCGGTAACAGGACGCCGGCTGGCACGGTCGCGTTTGCCGGCCTGTTGGTGGGCGCGTCCGGCAGGCTTCTGCCCATGGCTGTCGCCATCGGAGGAGCTCCATGAAATCGGCTGGTCCTAAACTATTTTGTATTGAACTCATGCTTTAGATGTTTGGTTAGTTGATTTGCTTCTTTTGAACGTGTATGAATGAATACATGGGCTTATTAAAATTATCGTGAGAGCGCCGCCAAGACTTAAGCCCACTGCGGTTTTTGCACCAGGCTTAACGCTATTTCTGTGATGCCTTTGTGTGTCAATTAATGTATCTGCATCTTTACATAACTTTACAGCCCACCCATGTTCAGTTTAGGGGGGGGCAGTTCCCCATTTTGTCCTAACATAGATCCTCCACTACAATCAGCAAGCCTGTGATTGCACTCAGGGTCTTCTAGAAAAATGTTTTACAAACTCAACCTCTTCTGGGGCCACTAAGTTGTCGGTTGACCTGTCCACCTGTTGACCCGTTGATATGGTCGAGGAAAATCAGATATTTGGATAGAACTAAGCCTAAGTGTTTCTTTTTAGCACATTTGAAAATTTCTACGCCAAATTTTAAACGGGGATCGACTGTTTCACGTTTCAAAAAATATTCTTTTATGTTGTTTCGACGGAATTGTGGGTTATAGCTAACACCTGGCCTTATCCATAAATGTCCACCATGTCTTTCGAGCAGCAATGCTGAATCGCCATTATGCCATCAAGTATGTGAGGCGCCTTGAGAAAGGGGACTTGGGGATTTAGTAAACATACCGTCAAGGCAGGTAGGGGAAAGTAGGGGGTCACGGACACCGTGGTAAGACAGACATCAACTGTTTGGGACGAACTGACAGCGCCACGACCAGGAAAAGAGTGTACTACGCTTCCTTTTAGCGCGCGTTGGTCCCAAAGAAACGTTGGATCCGGTAAGCTCTCTAGGTTTTGTACAATTTCCATGATAGTAAAAACTGCAACTCATGTGTTCTTTTCGCAATCGACTTCGTAGGGTCATTGCATGGATGTTTCGATAGATACTTTATTGGTATTACGTAATATGGCTCTTCAAGATGTTACATTTTGTTCACCGCAGTCGCTGACTGTGTAATCACAATGGCGTCCGATTAATGTCTCAGTTTGTTTAGGAAGAGCAACTTTGGGTACTTCGGACACCGCGTGTGGGTCAAGATGGTGTCCGTGTTACCTCGCACAAGAGTATATTTAATTTTATGTAATATAAGCTTAAATAAATAAATATATCAAGGGTTTGGGGGTCCAGCGATACACCTGAGCTGAGGCAGATTCGGCTGATGATGGGGGAGGGGGGAGCACAGGGCTCGCAATGCTGGACAAGACATAATCCAATTTGGGGGTCATCCAGGGGCGGTGTACCCCTCGACCCTCAGCGCCCCCTGAAATGGTCGCGGTGCCCCCTGAGAGATTGATGGCCCCCTAAAGTGTCGCTTCCAACCCCTTCCCTCAGTATCGGGGAGGAGCGCGCCTAGCCCAGCGAGAGGATTTGGCGCCCTTATGATAGGTTTTACGTTAAAAAGGCAACCCTGGCAGGCGCGCACCCAGGATTTTTATTTGGGGGAGGGGGCCCGGTTGACGAGAGGGGGCAGCAGGCCGGTGGAGGGGGCGGAATTTTGCTTCAGGGGGCGCACTTGTTCACCCAAAGGGCGGCCAATTTTCTTATCCTGGGGGGAGGGGGTGAGAGCGGTAAATTTTTTTCTCCACACACCTAGTGTAAATTTATTAGGGGCGGCGTGTTGGGTGCAGGGGCGGAAAAGTCAGTGTAGGGGGGCGGCATGTTGGGTGCAGGGGCGGCAGTCAGTGTAGCACTGCCTCTAAAAGTCAGGTGAAGGACCATCCTTGCCCTCCATGGGCGCCTTCGGCGCCCCACATGGATGGGGGCGGCACTTTGGAGCCAAAGCGTTTGGGGGCCCGGGCCCGCTGCCACCCTGGGTGCGCACCTGCCCCCTGGTCCGGTTGGCACCACCCCCCCCGGCAAGGTGCCCCGCCCCCTGATCGGCCATCTTGGATTAACCTATGCACAGTTCCACGACAGCCCTTGATATTTTAATCCTCCGTCATTAAACATTCAGAAAAAGCATGATCCCTTTGGCCCTTTGACGGAAAAAGTAAGTAAATGCTCCTTCCCCGCGGCGGACGACAGTCGCCATGTGGGTGGATGCAGATGGAAATCTTCAAGGCCTGGTGTCATCACTTTGTTCACCTTGTTCATCTTTCCCCATGGGTTGACCATTTTACCCCATTATATGGGGCGAAATGAACTTTTGCTATTTTTTCTCAACTTTACGCCAATTTTGATATGACAATTACCGACACATAGCTGCTTGCACAGTGGTAGATAAATGTCTGAAGTATCTCTACAGCCAAAATAGGAACGAAACAAGCTCATGAAGTCGTCGAAAATTCGAACCATCGTTACGGTGTACGTGACCCCCCCCACCTTCCCCTAAATTATTGTGAATAATGAGCCGAGCACGGATCGCTGTGCACGTCCTGACTTTAGTTCTTTTATATCTGATGATGCTAATATTAATGTTGGAGATGAGGTTAGGGATGGTTTTGATGATGTTGGGAGCGTTGGTGATGAGCTATTGTCAAGTATTAGGGGAAAGTGGGGGGTCATGGACACCGTGAGTAAGACGGATACCCCCTGTTTAGGACGAACTGACCGTGCCACGACCGTGAAAAGCGTGTAATACGCTTCCTTTTAGCGCGCGTCGGTCGCAGAGCAACGTTGTAACGAAAATTTATTAACTACTTCATTTTAATTGCTAAATGACGCGATAATTAATGGTCCTCTAGTATGCATATTCATTTCTCGTCCCCCTCCCATTATAAGTGCAGTCACACTCAGACAAAGAGCTCTGCCAGCTACTGCGCAGCAGCCTGTCGGTTCATGACCACGGGTCCATCGTACGATGCACCCCAGCCAACGCCCTATGACGTATCGAACGTTCATTGGCTCACGAGATCTGACGCTGGTGTCACGCCACTGTCTGGCCTTGGATTGCATCAGCATTTCATCAGCCTCCAGACCAGTGCATCGAACCATACTCTGTCGCCTATGACGTATTGTGTTGTGATTGGTCGGCGTATGTAACCAAGCCTGCCGACTCGGCGTATATAAGGAGCGCTGAGCTAGCGTCCCATAGAGAGAGTGTAGCAACCGCAGCACGTGCAGTGCAGTGCCAGCCATTCAGATAGAGGCAGTGCTATGTAGAGTACTACAGACCAGTGTGTGTGTGTGCAAGGACAGCCACAGATCAGCAGAAGTGAGTACAGACTGATGAGCTCAGCTCATAGTGAGGCAGACGCCCACAGTGCCGCAGAAGATAGCATGTCAGTAGAGTGATGAAGGACTTGTAAGGTCAAGAACAGACAAGAGAGTGTTGGAACTTTGGCTAAGTTGCATCACCTGTTCACAACGCCAGGTGCAAATAAATCGACAATTAAGGAAACAACGTTTCTTCGTCGAAATACGATTAGAGGTCCTACCAACTTGAAAACCATCATTCACAGCCATACCTAAGAGCACTTCTAGGTAACAAAAAGATTTGGCGCTTCGTGACCCGGATTGAATTACATCGGATCAAGTTACACTTCAAAAATTGCAAGTTTGGATCTTCGTGACCAACTTCAATTTTTTCTAAGCCACGAGACTTAGAAAACATCTTTGGACTTAGCCAGCCACCATCGACCATCCACACTCCTGTCAGTACTTCATTTTTGAGTCTAAGACATCAGAGACTCAACTTGTCAACAGAGACCCAACTACCGTCTAATTCACAAGATTCACCTCTACAAACACCCCTGGCACGAAAAAATTTCATCTCTAAGTTTAAAAACGCCTACAAACGCCATCAATGGTTTTTTCCCAGTAGCCGACCATACGACTCCGCCGCCGCTATTACGCAATCATCCTGCACTGCCGCGTGCCCCAGTGGTGACTCATAGAACAACGCCGCCGCCCGAGCCGTCCCCAAGGCCGCTGACTCACCCCAGCCGTCGAACTGCGCCACCCGCCCGCTACTAGAGGTCTACATAGAAAAAGAAGTGTCACCAAAATCCAACTTTAGTATATATAAACTATATATTTTTGGAATGCGCACAGTCTCAGGAATACTTCTATCTGGTTTTTAGAGCTCTACACGGGTTCTGAAAAATCTTCATCCAGCTTAAGTCAATCACAACTTCATCTAGAACTTCAAGTTGTCTTCAAGATTCATCGACACCTCTACTAGTTCGTCAATTCTGCGAGTTATCAGCCGACTTCTCCACTTCAAACGTCGTCTACCTCCACTACAAAAAATAGTTTTTCAACGGTTCCAGCAGTTTTTCAACGCTTCAAGTTATTTTTCAACGCTACTAGAAATTTTTTTCGACGTCTCGAAAAATTTCTCAACACAGCTGTTCATCGCCACCTGTGCTTCATACAGGAACCAACGCTTCAAAACTCACAAGTAAGGTGCTTCCTTGCCCTGTCCTTAAAAACTGTTGAATTTTCGTTAGCTGATTGTACTTGTGTTGGCAATTGTTAAACAATATGGCCACTGCTGTTGAACACACTTTGATTGATACTATGCGAGACATTTCGATGGAGATCCGAGTTCAAGGTCTAACACAACATGTAAGATCATTTTCGGGAGAGAGCTCCAACAAATTTCATGATTGGGCTAGGGATATGGATTCAATCGCCTGCACCGCCGACGACAAGCGGATGGTAATTTTGGCAACCCGAACACTAAGTGGACCCGCAGGAAAATTTGCCTGCAGACTGCTCACTGAAAATCCAAATCTCAGATGGCTAGAACTAAGAAAAGAGTTGAGGGACAGATATAGCGATCTGAAAGATCCATACTGCGCCCGTGAAAAGCTACAAAAAGTTAGGCAAAAGAAAGGCGAACTCATGCAAAATTTTGCCGAACGTCTCCAGGACGTTGCCAGTGAAGTTTTCGACAATCCCAATAGTGCCGATTCTCAGAGAACGTTGGTGGAAATCTTTCAGAAGGGTGTAAATGATGACCGACTTGCGCGAGCATTGATCAGAAAGAAGTTCACTTCAATGCAGGAAGCTGTCAAATTCGCGAGTGACGAACAGCAGACAGACCGAACCTTTGAACTCTGCAGAGGTAAACTGGATGCAGAGGAACCAATGGAAATCGATGTAGTTCGCAATGACGCCCAAGCTGATAGGATCGATAAGCTAGAAAAGTGTCTCTCGGATGTGGGCTCAAAAATCGACAAGCTAGCTAAAACAGTAGGCAAAAATCAAAGAGCTGGACCTCCCAGTCCCCCTCAAAGTCACAGTCAACCCCCACCTCGACGCCCATACCAGGGACCACCTCAAAATCAACGCCATTTTCAGGCGCCCCCACCAAACCATCGCCAGTTTCAACGTCAGCCTCAGCCCAGCCAATGGCAAAGGCAACCGCAAAATCAGCCCCATAGGACTCAGTTTCAGAGTCAACTGACTGCTCCGCCTAGTGTTGGATCAAATGAGCCACCCCGCAGGTATCAATGGACCCATGATGGTCGCCCAATTTGTGCATTTTGTGAGAAGGCCGGACATACCCAGAGAGTATGTAGAGCAAAGCAAGCCTCATTTCCTGGCCCTCAGCAGCCGGAAAACTAAGTGGTCCATCTGTTGTCGGGACCGAACAGACGGAAAACCCAGATCCCAATGGTCCTAGGGATAACATCGCCAGAATTTTCATCAAACGTGACACCCCAATGTGTTGGATCTACCTTGGAAATCGTAAAGCGTACACTCTTGTAGACACAGGTGCTGATATTTCGATCGTGTCGCAGGAATTCTTTGATAAAATCTCATCCAAACACGTTTCGGACTTCTCCAAAAATTGTGCCCCTCTTGAATCTGTCACTGGGCACAAGCTCAAAAACTTTGGCACAGCGACCCTACCAGTTGAAGTTTCAAAATTCTGTCGCAAGTTCAAATTTCAAATCGTCAAAGGTCTAAAGCATGCTTGCATCTTAGGCAACGACTTCCTTAGTGAATTTGGAGTCAAGTTAGATTTCGGCAAGAAGACAATGAACATTCACAACAATCTGATCCCGTTGAGGCCCCAACATCTAAACTGTCAGTCAGTCACCTCATTGGTAAGGCTACCAGAAAAGACAACCATCCCAGCACAGTCGTACGTGGAAGTTCCAGCGTACGTGAACCGTGTGCAGCTGATTGATCAGGACTGTGCCATACAACCATTGAGTAACACTCCCTACTTCTGTGACGAACCTGGACTCATACTACTCAACTCAGTGAGTAGACCTAATGAAAAAGGTCACTTGCCAGCTGTGATTGTGAATACCACAACACGTGATCACACGCTGCCGTCCAGACAAGTCATAGGACTTGCTGAGGTGCTAGATGCATCTGAAATCAACGCTGTTGAACAGAGTGAATCAAGTGAACCATCAGAACCAAGTGCACAGGTTAATGTAGCTTCAAAAGTAGAACTGGACCCTGCCATGAAAATTAAAAAAGCGGATCTGTCTCATGTCCCGGAACATCAGAAAAATCAAATCGAGCAACTAATTGAACGCAATTCGGATCTTTTTGCTAAAAGCGAGACTGATTTAGGCCGTACCGATCTGGTTACCATGAAAATCGACACAGGAGACAATGCTCCGATCAAACAGCGACCTTACCGTCTGCCGTTTAGCCAAAGGCAAATGGTGGAAGATCACATTGATGAACTGCTAAAAGCAGGAGTCATTCAGCCAAGCCAGAGCCCCTGGGCAAGTCCCATAGTCATTGTAGACAAAAAGGATGGTGGAAAGCGCTACTGCGTAGACTACCGAAAGCTTAACCAGGTCACCGTCAAAAATAGCTACCCTCTTCCGCGTATTGATGATATCTTAGCATCGCTTGAAGGATCACAGTACTTCACCTCTTTAGACCTGAAAAGTGGTTATTGGCAAATTGCCATGGCAGATCAAGATTCAATTGACAAAACTGCTTTTACATGTTTTTTGGGACTTTATTCTTGGAATGTTCTACCTTTTGGATTGACAAATGCTCCTGCACTATTTTCGGAACTCATGAACAAAGTTTTGCAAGGCATACAACACAAATATGCCATCGCGTATATCGATGATGTCATCATATTCTCAAAAACGTTTGAAGAGCATCTAGAACACATCGAGGACGTGTTGAACAGGCTGCGTAAGGCAGGCCTCAAGCTGAAAATGTCGAAATGTGATTTCCTCAAACAGGAAGTGAAATATCTTGGTCATGTAGTTTCAGCAAGTGGCATTCAGCCAGACAAGTCTAAGGTAGAAGTCATTCGAGATCTCAAACCACCCACAACAGTGAAAGGTGTACGATCATTCATTGGTATGTTCTCCTATTATCGTAGGTTCATCCCAAACTTTGCGAAAATTTCGAAGCCTCTGACGGAATTGACAAAGAAAAACGCACGCTTCCACTGGACCGACCAATGTCAGGAATCATTTGACACTTTGAGAGTAGCTCTGACAGATGCCCCCATTTTGGCCTATCCAGATACCGGAAAGCCGTACAAATTGTACACTGATGCGTCAAACCATTCAATTGGAGCTGCCC
Source organism: Lepas anatifera (assembly GCA_034440635.1). NCBI lineage: Eukaryota > Metazoa > Arthropoda > Thecostraca > Lepadidae > Lepas > Lepas anatifera. Next base: position 119,066 of record JAOTON010000451.1, read on the forward strand.
TCGTTCAGGAAACTGACCAAGGCGAACGTGTGATACAATATTTATCACATCAGCTCAACAAATCTCAGCTCAATTGGCCTGTCATAGAGAAGGAAGGATACGCCATCGTATATGCCGTACAAAAACTCCGCCCCTATCTTCTAGGATCGAAATTTACCATTATGACAGATCACAAGCCATTGAAACATTTGTTCACTGCTGAAATGAGAAACCCCCGCATTCAACGCTGGGCTATTATTCTCGATGAATACGGTTGCGACATCCAATATGTCACTGGTAGACAGAATACCGTGGCCGATAGCCTCTCTAGATTGGAACCTCAGAGAGATGAACCCATGGATGTCAATATCATAGATTCCGACCATGCACCCCGTGTTGAGTTGGATTCAACGGTAGAACCGTGCCCTTCTGATGAAAGTTCAGACCCAAAGGAGAAATTCCAGGAATTTCTCGCAAAGCATCCTGATTTAGAAACCCTCCAGAGCGAGGACGAAGAGATTCAAAAGATAATCAAAATGCTGAAAGACCCAACTGATCCAAATCATAGTGATGTTGCAAAACGCTATGTAGTGCTAGATAGTATACTGTATCGTATTACAGATACTTCGAAATGTACCCCTCATCCCGGTCTTCAACTATGCATCCCTAAATTTCTGCAGAAGCCGTTAGTAGAAGAAACTCATTCTGGTTATTTCGGAGGTCATCTAGGAATTGACAAAACGTATGACAAGCTTCGATCTCGTTATTACTGGTCTGGTATGTATCGTGACGTAGTGAATCATCTGAAAATTTGTGTAGCATGTAACATGCGGAAACTCAGAAAGCAACGACCACCCCTTCAGGACATGCAAATACCGAAATATCCATTCGAAATGATAGCGATCGATACTTGTGGTCCGTTCCCTCAGAGTTACAATGGAAATCGGTTTATCATTAACATAGTGGATCTTTTTTCTGGTTGGCCCGAGTCATTTGCCACTGATTCAAAAAGTGCGGAAACAGTCGCTCAAATACTCATTGAACACATCATCCCTCGACACGCGTGTCCCCGTGTCATCGTTTCGGACAATGGAACAGAATTCTGTAACGTAGTGATTGACCAAATTTCGGCATTCTTTAACATCAAGCACATTCGAACTTCCGTGTATCACCCTCAGTCCAATGGACGTTGTGAAAGGTACCATCGCGTCCAAAATGATATGTTGGCAAAGTTAGTGAGTAAAAACCAACGCGACTGGGACACAAAACTTCCTTCAATTCTTTCGGCGTATCGTACTGCCAAAAACGAAACAACAAAACACAGCCCCTTCTACGTTTTGCATGGACGTGACCCTGTTTTGCCCATGGACACACTGTTGTCACCCAAGTATAGATACCAAGGCGAGGACTATGTCCCCACCATGTTGGAAAATCTTAGTCGTGCATATCACGAAGTTCGGCATAACTTATCCCTCGGACATGAAAAGAGTAAATTGTACTATGATCGAAAAGCACAGTCGGTAAAATTCAAAGTAGGTGACATGGTATACTTTCGTGATCCATCCACAGCCCCTGGCTCCACAACAAAATTAACCTCACATTGGAAGCCATACTATCGTGTAGTAAAGGCGCTTAGTGATGTCACTTTTGTCATCAAACACCAGCTAGAAGGTGGTATTAAAACCGTGAACGCTCAAAATCTCAGACGAGCTGACCCCAATACACCGTGGTGTAACATTTCGAACGAACCAACCCATATTAACCAGAAGCATGAAGAGAAATCAAAGTCTCAGATCCCAATCAGAATTCAGCCCCCTCGTAGTTCAAAGTTATCTTATGATGATGATATGGATGTAACGCCTGTGCCAGTTAGATTTTCGGAACCCGCGCTATCTGATACTCAATTCAATACTAGTTCTGGCCAAGCAAAACCTGATGTACCCTCTGAAGATGAGGATGATATTCCGCTTTCAAGGTTGGCGAAACGAATGCATAACCCTACCTCAGACGAGGAGGATGATATTCCCTTGGCGAAATTAGCCAAACAGATTCGAGAACAGCGAGAAAGAGAGCCAAAACGTGGTTTAGAATCTCCAATACCGGATGCAAAAAGAGTTTGTGAACCATTGGATTCGGATCTCAATCCAGATGCAACCGCATACGTGCCGGTCAAGCGAGACCGCGACATAGAATCAGAAGATTCTGAAGATGATTATCCCCCAAATAAAGTCATCGCTGCAGATGACTCGTCTGATTCAGAGATATCAGACATTGAGAGTACAAATGTAGATACTTTAGATATAGATGTTGTACAGTGTAGAAATGCTGCTAAGGATAGTGTGAATAAACGCAGCAAGTGCGATGTAACAGAGACAATGTCAGGTTGCTCTCTGAGTACTGAACAGAAAATGGAGATATTTAAGATGTTCAGCGACAAGATGGAAAATATGGCTGCCATGTTGTTGAAGTAGTATGTAATGATGTTATTAATCGGATTCTTCACTTGAGAGTGAAATGAGTACTTTGACATATGTGGATCATCAGATATTGGATGAAATGGATTCACCATTGGATAATGGTAGTTTGACAAGATGTCAAATACGATCAGATGACGTGACAAATGGTTAGAAGGCCATGGTTAGGTTTTCAAGTTGTTTTGCAAATGTCTTAGGTTAAGTTACAATAAGTTTTAAGCGTGCAAATGTTTGTTTCGTGTGTTTAGTGTTGTTAACCCCGTATGGATGTTTTGAGATCATGTGTTTGGTGTTGTTAGCTTGAAATTACCATGCTTCGAATATTGAGATGCCTGTAAACAGAATCAGATCTGGTGAACGAAAATTTTAGAAGACAATCCAAAATTTCATTCAAAGGACCTCGCGCTGTGATGTAACGAAAATTTATTAACTACTTCATTTTAATTGCTAAATGACGCGATAATTAATGGTCCTCTAGTATGCATATTCATTTCTCGTCCCCCTCCCATTATAAGTGCAGTCACACTCAGACAAAGAGCTCTGCCAGCTACTGCGCAGCAGCCTGTCGGTTCATGACCACGGGTCCATCGTACGATGCACCCCAGCCAACGCCCTATGACGTATCGAACGTTCATTGGCTCACGAGATCTGACGCTGGTGTCACGCCACTGTCTGGCCTTGGATTGCATCAGCATTTCATCAGCCTCCAGACCAGTGCATCGAACCATACTCTGTCGCCTATGACGTATTGTGTTGTGATTGGTCGGCGTATGTAACCAAGCCTGCCGACTCGGCGTATATAAGGAGCGCTGAGCTAGCGTCCCATAGAGAGAGTGTAGCAACCGCAGCACGTGCAGTGCAGTGCCAGCCATTCAGATAGAGGCAGTGCTATGTAGAGTACTACAGACCAGTGTGTGTGTGTGCAAGGACAGCCACAGATCAGCAGAAGTGAGTACAGACTGATGAGCTCAGCTCATAGTGAGGCAGACGCCCACAGTGCCGCAGAAGATAGCATGTCAGTAGAGTGATGAAGGACTTGTAAGGTCAAGAACAGACAAGAGAGTGTTGGAACTTTGGCTAAGTTGCATCACCTGTTCACAACGCCAGGTGCAAATAAATCGACAATTAAGGAAACAACGTTTCTTCGTCGAAATACGATTAGAGGTCCTACCAACTTGAAAACCATCATTCACAGCCATACCTAAGAGCACTTCTAGGTAACAAACGTTGGGTCCGGTAAGCTATCTAGATTTTATACAATTTTCATAATAGTAAAAACTGCAACTCATGATTTTTTCCAATCGAACTCGTAAGGTCCTTGCATGGATGTTTCTATAGGTACTTTATTGGCATTACGTAATATGGCTCTTCAAGATGTTACATTTTGTTCACCGCAGTCGCTGACTGTGTAATCGCAATGGCGTCCGATTCATATCCGAGTTTGTTTAGGAAGAGCAAAGTGGGTTAAGACGGACACCACGCGTGGGGCAAGATGGACATGGTGTCCATGTTACCCCGCACAAGAGTATATTTAATTTTATATAATATAAGCTAGAATAAATAAAGGCTGATGGTTTGGGGGTGGGGACACAGGGCCCGAAATGCTGGAGAACATATAATTAAATTTGTGGGTCACCCAGGGGCAGGTGTACCCCTCGACCCTCAGCGCCTCCTGAAATGGCCACGGTGCACACCCTGAGAGATTGACGGGACCCCTAAATTTTCGCTTCCAACCCCTCCCCTCAAGAGCACTCTTAGCCCTGCGAGAGGATTTGGCGCCCACCTAATAGGATTTGTACCAAAAATGGCAACCCTGGCAGGCATGCACCCAGGATTCTTATTTGGGGCGGGGGGGCGGCTGACGAGAGGGGGCGGCATTTACCTCAGGGGGCGCACTTGCTCACCCAAAGGACGGTCAATTTTCGCATCCTGAGGGGGGGTGAGAGCGGCCAATTTTTTTGCTCCACGCACCTAGTGTAATTTTTCTTAGGGGGCGGCGTGTTGGGTGCAGGGGCAGAAAAGTCAGTGTGGGGGCGGCATGTTGGGTGCAGGGGCAGCAGTCAGTGTGGGGGGCGGCATGTTGGGTGCAGGGGCGGCAGTCGGTGTAGCACTGCCTCTAAAAGGCAGATGAAGGCTGATCCTTCCCCTCGATGAGCGCCTTCGGTGCTCCACATGGATGGGGCGGTACTTTGGAGCCAAAACTTTGGGGGGCCGGGCCCGCTGCCCCCTGGGTGCGCGCCCGCCCCCTGATCCGGATGGCGCCCCCGGCAAGGTGCCCCGCCCCCTGATCGGTGATTCTGGATCAACCTATGCACAGTTCCACGACAGCCCTTGATACTTTGATCCCCTTCATTAAACAAAAATAAGAAAAGGCATGACCTCCTTTGACACTTTTACGGAAAAAGTGAGAAAATGTCCCCTTCCCCGCGGCGGACGACAGTCGCCTAGTGGGCGGATGCAGATGGAAATATTCAAGGCCTGTTTCGATCACTTTGTTCATCTTGTCCATTTTCCCCATGGGGTGACCATGTTACCCCATTAGGTGGGAGCGAAATGGAATTTTGCAACTTTTTCTAAACTTTACGCAAATTTTAATCTGATAATTACAGACACATAGCTGCTTGGACAGTGGTAGATAAATGTCTGAAGTATCTCTACAGTCAAAATAGGAATGAAACAAGCTTATTGAGTCATCGAAAACTCACACTATCGTTACGGCGTCCGTGACCCCCCACTTTCCCCTACCCCGTGGTTCCGACCTGGAGAGTATAAGTTAATCAATTTAAAGAGTTGCCCTAAATCCCAATATTATGTTTACGTTTGGCGAGGAGACGATAGTGCCATGGAGATGACCAGTTTTCTTAAATTTTGTTATAATTAGTGATGAGATCAGATTCATTATTCAGGTCAAATATGTCATTTGACCTGGCCTGAGGTCAGTTCAACGACAAATTAGGTCAAAATGCATATCGTTAGAACTGCAAAGAAAGAGAAATCTAGTTCAGGTAAAATAAACGCCTTATCACTATACATTACTAAATTATTCAGTTAAAACTATTTTTCCTATGTATTTCCAATGGATAGGTCATGGCTCGTATTTGACCTTAGGCCATCGATACAAAAAATACCGGGACACATATTAAAGAATTTGGTGGGCCCATTATGTGATATGGGTTTCAACCGAATTAGTTCACCCTGCTCTGACTTATGCTATCGTAAACTTCTTTTGAGGTCAGGTCACTTGCCCTGTACTGGTAACCTGACCTGAGTTGAACTAACCTTAGAATTTGAAAAAAGTGTAAAAATGATCAGAGAAAAGGTGTGCCAAGTACGGTGGCGCTAAGCGTCACCGTTTGTATGCTATTTCCAAAAAAACCGAGGGGGCCGTGTGCCCGCCCCCGTCAATGCACGTGTGAACATTCATTGACATTGTTGATATTTATTTTTATCATCTGACTTTTTGAAGGCATAACCTGAAGAGGAATTTTGTTCAATTATTTAAGAGGAAATGTCTACTCAGAGTAAGGGGTTGCAGAAGTTTCAAACGAAATCTAATCACCGTATATTTCAATGTGCAGTGAGCAGGGGAGTGTTTCGATATACCCTCAGCTTGCTATGGCTATTCGCTTCTGAAATTTCTCAGAACTGTTTATCATCGTATTGATTAGTCCTGCTCTGTTTAAATTCGGATGATGAGTCCATGAATCAAATTATTGTTTCATCCGTAGTTATTTGCGTTCTAGAGGCGCACAGTGTGGTCCTTTTGCGCCCATATAACACCCACGTTTCATCCCAACTATAACTACAGCGAAATGAGCCCTAGGCTATGACTAAATTGAATGTAGTTCTCATGCATTTTTGTATCCTGTACCTGGAAAGTTATTCAATGCTCCTGATACATTTTAGCATATCCCTTTGAAATATTGCCAAATACATTCGTTATTCTGTGTCTGTGTCACCATTAGTTCTAAGGGTTGTGCAAAAATAACCGCGGTTCATGAATGACGAAGCTCGCTTAACGTCATGAAATGACACCTTAAAAACACGGCAATAGAAAAAGAGAAAAATAGAACAGTATCAGCAATATTTGTATATACAGCCATTTGTGGGCGGGGGGGGTGGCTGGGGACTAGCGCCTTCCCCTATCTCGGACAGTCTCCTGCTTGCTTTACTCTAGGTACTATGATATTTCAGGGCTGTGTCTTGAGCCCCTATAGTCCCCCCTTTTATCTGCCACTGCATTCCTCTGTACGACAATTGTCAACAGATAACAATGTAAGAATTGTGCGTGTTGAAACGTTCGCGGAAGTGCCAGATTTTTAGTGGGTCTTACATTCTTTGGTATGGGCGTTGGATGGCTCACGTGAGTTTTTTGCCCCCCCCACAAGCAGTGGCGGTGGAAGTAGGCAGGCTTTTAGGCTCGGAGCCCAGCCACCTACCTATGAACACCAGTGGGCTGACATGCCATTTATTCCCACAAAGGTATGTTCCGAAAATAGGGAAAGCTAAAAAAAATATATATTCAGAAAAGGAAATAAGTTCAATACAATATTGCGAGAGCATTGCGTAGCCATATCACTGCAATCGGACTTCTGTGTTCTGCATATGAAGCCCTGTCTGATATACAGTTACCTATCCACTGGGGGCGGAACTCGTGGGGCACCTGGGAACGGTGTTCCTCCTTAAATAATAAATTCTAACATTAAACCTCTGGCGTTGACTGGAAAGAAATGGGGTAAAAATTTCATGGCCCCCCTTGAACCAAGACTTTCCGCCGCCTATGACTAGGCCCTCGTCTCCTGTAGTTATCTTGGTCCCGATTTGCATTACTTGGTTTTGGTATCCTTATTGATGCAATTAAATGGGAGCTTAAGTAAAAGTGCGGCTGTTTCGACCATAAACACCAACCACACCTGACTCACAGCTGACCAAGCGTTAACCCACGCCCCAGTGAGCCTGCGAGCCACCTTCACCCTGGTGGGGGTGTCCAAACAATCCCCCTCGAACTCGACTCTTATACGGCATCACGAAAAAATGAGAAAGCAGGTGAATAGCCCATTGAAATTCATAAAGAAACTACATCAGTTACTTTTGCGCTGAGGTCAATATAGAGGTCATGACAGGTTAAAAAATGTAGCATGTTAAAGAAGAGTTTATGGACTCATTATGAATCATTTCAGGCATAATTCGCTTTGTCTCGTTACAGCCAATTGGATGATGTATATATAATATTATTGTACTGGGTCAAAACATAAAAAGACCTGAACTAAGGTATTTCCAAGGTCACCATCTAGCCTAGCATAATCAATATGCGTATAAATCGACTCGCAATAACATTCTAAACGTAATGGTATGAAAAAAATTCATCATTTTGTGCAGTCATTAAAGGGAATGTGGCACCTTGGTCGAATCCTGGAATTTAGTGTAATTAGGCGTACTTTTAGTCAAAAATAATGAAACCACTCATGATTTCTCTGAAAAATGTACAATAAGCTCAATATTTGGTTTTTAAAAATACTCCTCTAGAAAAAGAAATAAATATCAGACTGTGGATGATGTCACGATCTGGCAACCACTACCATACTTGAAACGCTTCAAGGGCTTCGATTGGCTGATGCTCATCGTGACGTCAGGATATGTCGTCACACCAGTAGCTCACAACAATGGCCGCCGGCAACGGGGGGCTGAGGGGGCTGGCGTCAGGTAGGTTTTAGTTTTTTTCTACGGAAATATCGAGTTCCAAGACAAATGAAATATAGAGCACCGGGTTTCCCGACCTGCTTTACAACTTGGCTATCTCAGTTAAAATCACGTTGTGAAGGTGCCACATTCCCTTTAACTCAAGTCTGCAAAACCTGCAGTGGATAGCCCCAGATGACCTCTAAGGTCACATCTTCAAATTTGCAGCATGAACCTATAAAGGGGCCTAGGATACTATGTTCCGAAGAATACGAAGGTATTACACGCGGTATCTACAAAATTAATTCAGCTTTTCGGCCAATTTCCGTTTTCCCCATGCATTTTCAATGGGGAGGTCACTATCCGTACCTGCCCCCAGGTCTACGACATGAAACATTCCGAAATTTATTGTAGTACGCGGCAGGCCCATTATGTGGTATGGGCTTCAATTCGATAGATTCGCCCTTTTCTTACTTATGCCAACTTAATTTTTTTGGAGGTGAGGTCACTTGACATGCACTGGTAACCTGACCTGAGATGTCCCAACCTTAAAATTTTGGGGAAGATTGCAGAATCGATCATGGATAAGGTGTGCTAAGTACGGCAGCGCTTCGCGTCATCGTTTTTCGTGCCCCTGGACCAACCCAATGGTTTTCAAACACAGCCCACCCCCACTCTGGCGGGAATTAACAATCCGTAGTTGTCATGGTGACCAATCCTATTCACGGATATCAGCTTGCAACTGGATTATTTTTCCGCCTTGCTGGAATCGGCGCTGGTGAAAGAATGTGACTCCTTAACCCTCGCCACACGAGGGGGCATCGATGGCCCCCAAAGTTTTTTTCATCCGATCATTTTCTCACTATCCTTAAAATTGTTTATCCCGGGCCACACTAAGTCAGATCACCAGGCGAGGTCAAACAAGTTCACCTCGCTTCAACTTTTAACCTCTAGCATAGCTACATTTCTTGTCCAATTGATTTGAAACTTTCTTCACTTGATGGCCCCTCCAGGATCTAACAAATCTATATCCGGGATTTTTCAATTTGGTGTCCTAAGGTCAGGCCACGAGGCAGGGGCGTAGCCAGGATTTTGCTCAGGGGGGGCGGCGCCCCGAAAAGGGCCCATGCGACAGCGCCAAAAGGGCCTTGATGGGTAAAAAGTGCCCTGCTTGTTACAAAATCGTGTACTCAGGAGGGCCATTCGGGCCCTTAGGAGGGGGAGCGGCTATCCCTGCCGCCCCCCCTTGACTACGCCCCTGCCACGAGGTGAACTTTCCCATAAAAGACATGGGAAAGCTGTCTTTTGGTTCAAAAGTCACAAAAATGATTGCAAATTATCAAATTTCTCAGAAAGGTATTCTTAGTAGCCTTTTCACGGATTCCAGGGGTAATATTTCCCCTTTGATATATCTGAGATCATCTCAGGTCACCAGGCATCAAAAACAGCATCTTGACCATAACTGTTGACCTAATTAAGCTAGAGCACTGAATTAGACGTCGTCATGTATGTCTCGTCACTGGCTTTCATTTGATGTTGACAAGGTCATTTGAAATTGACAATGTCACTTTCTGACCTTTCGTGACCTCGGTCATGTCAGGTCAATTGTTACCCTCTGGAGGTCAAGCCACTGTCGGCAGGGCATTATGTTCCACACAGCGGAGAAAGCCTTGGCATTTTCCTATGAAATGTAGTTACCAGACCTCGATAGCTCTAATGGCATAAAAGCTGTGTCCAGTTTTCTTAAGCATTGCATATGTTGGTAGAAATAGTCTAACGTGACCCAAATTGACCTCTGGAGGTCAAAATATTGACCTGAGCGCTTAAACACATGTAAGTTAAAACCTTGCTGAATTCACAAGAGTTGTCCAATGTACTTTGCAGATTTGCGTTAGCCCCCATATTTTCGGAGTTAGAGGGGGCCATCGATGTCCCCCGTGGGGCGAAGGTGGCGCCGGACCCCCGGTGGAGCGCGGGTTAACATCACTCCTAACCTTTATAGGGTACAGAAATAGGGAGACAGATTTGGGAAATTGGGAACAAGTAAAATCAAAAGTTATAAAATCATTATTTTTAATATCTTTGGTACGAATGACGCTGTCCAGATTTGCAAACGTGAGAAGTAGGTAGGTAGGTATCTTTCCTGGTCTTCAAAACATGTAGGGACATTCCTTACTAGTTTTCGGGGGTCTCCAAACTTGTACGGACACTGTCCCTAGTGGTGGCTACGGCCATGCAGTACACGTAAAGTGACCTGACCTAAAAAAAGTTTAAGATAGCATAAATCGGAACAAGGTGAAATTATCCAATTGAAACTCATATCACATAATGGGCCCACCGAGTTCTCCAAAACATGTTCTGGTATTTTGTATATCGATGATCTAAGGTCAGGTACGAACCATGACCTCTCCTTGAAAATACAAGGTAAAATGGTTTTAACCAAATAACTCAGCAACGGTTGGGGATAGTGTTTATTTTGATCGAATTATATTCGCCTTGTCTTTGTGGTTCTAGTGATATGTATTTTACCTAATTTGACCTTTACCTGACCTTAGGTCAGGTCAAATCCTTGATTTGACCTAGCAAGGTCATATTATATACCATTTGATTTGGCTGGCTGAGGATTCATAAAGTTGAAATCGTTTTGCTCCATATTTACTTGTTCAGATGTAATGACCAAAAACCCTAATTTACATGTTATCCCTATGACGGCATGTTTTGACCTCAAGTGACCTTGAATAAGACTTGACAAAAAATGGTTCAAATATTTTCGATGGAGAAGTGGATGGGCTACCCAACGCCGTTTACCGTTTTTTCGCTACCTAGCGTCGTTCTCGAGATCTTAGGGGTTACCCGCCACCCATCAAAGCGAAGGTGGCTCAGACCCCCTTCAATGCGCGTGTTAAGCTTCCGAAATATGGAAGCTTGAGAACGATGATATTTCATAAATATATCCTAACTAATAATTTTTGGAATTTCAGATTTCAAAACGACACCTTGCCTGAGGATCAAGCCTGAATCTCCAGGTTTTTCAATGTGGTAAGGAAACAGTTGTGCAAAACTTGGCATTCGATAACTTCCAGTGGCTTCATTATTGACCTAATCCTAAAAATGAGCCAAGTAGCCTCAATTGAATTTCTGACTGTGTCTTTAAATTTTTAATAATTTTTCTCACATATTCCTAACTCTATCTCCAGCATGTATGTTTTTATTCAGAAGGTATCCCGTTTGACCCTCACCATGGCCGGGGAGGGTAGCTGCCAGTTCACGTGATCACCATGTGATGGCTGGGGGATTATTACGTGGGGGCCATAGTGCCGTCCAACTTGACCTATTTGTGCAGCTTTAGAGGGAAACTATTTGGGAACACCGCTTTTAATTGCAAGGTCACTATACCACCAGTTAGAAAATGTATCACTCGGGAGTTCTAGTATGAAAAATTTTGTCCAATGGTGGGTCGTAAGCCGTTGATTACCAGCCAGTATAAAAGTAGTTCAAATAACCAAGAGAAACACCGTCGAATCTCGATTTGCATCCCCACAAGCAATCTGTACTACCCTTCTTGGATTCTTTTTGCTGTAGCTAAACATTGTCACGTTGGTAATTCAGTCGATATTTCAAGCCAAAGGATATCACTTGTTGGAAGACTGTTTGAATGGGAGGCATGTCTATGTAAGAAAACAATTCTCTCTACTCGATCTGATATCCTGTCGGACGCGAAGCATTATCGATTTTAGCTCATAATAATTTTACCCAGTTTTATATTTGATCACTGTGTGAGGAGGCCACAAAAACACACTTACACGGGATATTACCATCCTACGAATATGACTGGTGCAGGCATATCACTCGGGCAAACATTTTCCTCAAAATATTACAGGTTTCTAGCCATGTGTGACAAACTCCACCCAGACAGATAATAGCTAATAGGACCTCTCACTGGATCAAAGCCGGACAAAGGATCCCCCTGCCGCCTGTGATAATGGTTTCTTACAGTGAAGTCTGGGTCTGACAGCCAGCTGTGCAAACTTCATCACTGTTGCATCCAAGATTGCAATGTTCGAATGCTTCTTGAAAAAGTGCTTACGGAGATAAGTAAACTGGGTTCGCTCCAAACGCCTAAACTTCTGTGGCGCTGAATTAACATGCCATAGAGTAGGAGCTTCTGTTGAATAGAGCCAGTCTTTCCCTTGAGTTTAAGCTTATCTCAATTGTGAGGCATACATGCATGAAAGGCGTTGTAAATTTAACATCTCCGCTGCGAGAGGAAAACAACATGTTGTTGGGCTCCTTCGCTATCAGAGTATGCAGGTTTGTAAGACTCTGCCGCCACAGATCAAGACAGGATGAAATAGGAACAATGGCATAGTGATTTTTGATGTATTTATAGCTGCTGATTATGGTTTTCCAGTCAGGAATGGCAAATGATGAATTCGAAAAATATTTTCCCGCGCAAGCCGTTTGAAGTAATTTTGGTTTTCCAAAATTTCAAAGTTGTGACATCTCACAGACGATAGAATGCAATCTTTGCTTGGAAATTACTTCAGAGGATTGCAACAATTAGGTTTGAACCTCCTGAAAACACTTTTGGCTTTTTAAAGTAAATATTCACCGTAAAAAGTATATTGAAAAGACTAAGATGTTCGAGCTTACAAACATGACGATAGATGGTGTTCGTGCTGTAGCCGTCAACCACTGTCCTATCGCTTATGTCAAAAAGCTTTCGGCAAACGGAGCCGGATAGATGATTCTAATCGTTTATGAATTCAATAAATGAATATTTACCTTAGTAAGATAACCTCAATTTCTCTCGCTTGCAGTTTTAAACTTTCTTGGTAATTGATGATGGCTTTTAAACCAGGTGCAATTAAGATCACGCAGCCATGCATAGTTTATCTCAGCAGGTAGTCACCCTGCGCCAACTTCACCTTCTGGAAATTCATCAAAGAGCAAGTCAACTATATTGGGCATTATCGGCTCCCGAACGGGGCTGATGTAGGTCGCTTCATGAAACTGCAGCATGAAGATATGGAGGCCAGGAAAGTGCACACATTTCATGTTTCAATAACTTGAACCATCGAACAGACCGCTGACAAAGTTGCCAAAATTTGTTCAAGAGCATCAGTGCCGGCAAGAATTAAGTAGGTACGAAGTTCGCTGTAAAATAAGGAAACTTTTAACCTGAAGGAAGTGATCAGGAAGCGTCCACAAACCCTGAAAGTATTGTTAAGCATTGGCAAGAGCATGAACATGATCTAGCAGCAACGTGATCTGACATATCAAGATAAGCCACTGCTACTACCGTTGTAGCTACCAGGAGACATGACAGCAGCCACGGCGGCTGTTGGCAGACACTGCACGCAAACAGGCTCCGGTATGTATGAATTCGACTCGGAAAGAAAACTTCTCTCTAAGTCATACACTGAGGTCGTTTGTAGACTTGTCCAGGTGATTGCTAGATTATTGTTCTCGGATACGGACGAGGTGACGCCTGTCAGCGCCCGAACTCCCGATCAGGCCTTACTGGCCACAGCAGAAGTGGCTTGCCGCAGCTGCTGCCGGCTCTCCAAGGACCTTCAAGACTGTATCCAATCCGGCAATAAAAAACCTACGTGCTCCTCGCTGGTCTGCCAGGAATGTTGTCATTTCTGACTAGAAAATCGTGATCAACGGCTATCAATGCATCAAAATACAGCCGGTAATCAAGACCCTCTGAAAAAAATGGTGACCACAACATGGTCTAATGTGTATGTTTAATCATGACTAAGCTTGAGGCTGCACCGACCACTAAGGTGATTGTGCGCCCGTGTAGCGTATGACATGTAACAAGTGGTATGCTCGCGGAGCACAGGCTCGAGCTAATAACGCGAACTGTGTATACACAGCAGCGTAGACGATGGAGCTAGGAAGCAGGTGGCAGTGACGGCGGTACGTCCGTATTTAGGGGAGGGCACCATGGATTTTTAAACCCCTTTCATTCCAGACAACGCCATAGGGTTAGTGTTAACATTTCTAATTTAAGGAGGGCACCGTGCCCCGGTGCCCCTCCCCCAGTTCCACCGCCAGTGCTAGGGGGCGCCGGATACCGTGCCCCCTTAATAAATGAACTTTACCAATAACCCTATGGCGTTAACAGGACACAAATGGTTTTAAAAGTCCATGGTGCCCTTCTCCAAATCCGGACCTCCCGCCACCACTGCACAGCAGCTCTGCTACCCTTCTTCCTGACTGATTAAAGGCAACTGAACATGGTACCAACATACCACGCCTGTGGTCGGATCCTTGGCGCCGTTGGAGAAGGTGGATGCTATGGTAGAGGAGCAGCTCTCGTCGTAGTGGGCGTTCTCGCCGTCGTTGATGGCCGAGTTGATTGATATGGTCCACATGCTGGCCGCGTAGCCGTCGCAGTTGCAGTCATCTTCCTCTCCGCCATCCCCAGACGCCCACACGTAAATGTTACCGAGACCATGGCGCCCCTGAAATAATCGCTGAGGTTAGACAAAGCACCAACTATCTACCAGAGTTATGCAGCGTGGCCACCTCAACCCCGATGGAAGGGTTTTCGGGGACCATGCAGCATATATTCAAAGAACCCACCGGACCAATTGAACTCGGGACCTGTGGCTCAGGAGGTAAGCGCTCTACCACTGATTTGCGCATCTTAGGTTCTCCTGGGATAACATTTTGTATGGATATATATATATATATATATATATATATATATATATATATATATATATATATATATATATATATGTATGTATATTTGATATATTTTGTCTTAAGGAACAGCCAACACAAGTTCAAGCAGCATCATAATCTACAAAGTGCGGGAAGATTCAAACGAAATCTGCAATCTACGAGGGTCCAATTACAGCAAGACGCCTCGGAGGGTGACAATTGTCCTTTCTCGGTTTGGTGAAAGAAATATTTGGAAGATTTAATGCTACGCAAAGCCAAAGGTTGTATTTAATATACGATCATTTTCAGGGCCAGGGGGGGGTTTATCGACGCACCAACTGCCAGGGTCATATGGCATTTTCAGGGCCATCTCAGTGCCATTATCAAGAGCCAAACATTAAGATATAATAACACACACTACATAGCTATACCAAACACAATGCCGTAATATCGGTGGAATAGTCTTTGTGATGCTACTAGTGGTTCAAATATCAAACAGCATAACACGTGAGTGTTTTTCCGGACCCTTATTTTCGTTTGAGAAGGTCCCGATTGCCCGATCCCGATGGCCCCGAAAACGGTCGAATGTTAAATACAACCTTTGGCTTTTCTTAGCATTACATTTTTTAACACGCGCATTGACGGGGGTCTGAGCCACCTTCGCATTGACGGGGGGGCGGGTACCCGCCCCCTAAGATCTCGAGAACCACGGTAGGTAGCGAAAAACGGTAAACGGCGTTGGGCTGCCCATCCACTTCTCCATCGAAAACATTTGAACCATTTTTTGTCAGGTCACATTTAAGGTCACGAGAGGTCAAAACATGCCCGTCATAGGGATAACATGTAAAATTCAGTTTTTCGGACATTACAGCTGAACAAGTAAAGATAGAGCAAAACGATTTGAACTGTATGAATCCTCTTAGCAAGCCGAATCGAATGATATATAATTTGACCTTGCTAGGTCAAATCAAGGATTTGACCTGACGTGAGGTCAGGTCAGGGTCAAATTATATAAAATGCATATCATTAGAACTGCAAAGCCCAGGCGAGTCTAATGCAGCTAAAATAAATGCTCTATCACCATCCGTTACTGAGTTATTCCGTAAAAACTATTTTTCCAATGTATTTCCAATGGAGAGGTCATGCTTCGTACCTGACCTTAGGTCATCGATATCAAAAATACCGGAACATATGTTAGAGAACTCGGTGGGGC
Organism: Lepas anatifera; assembly: GCA_034440635.1. Lineage (NCBI taxonomy): Eukaryota > Metazoa > Arthropoda > Thecostraca > Lepadidae > Lepas > Lepas anatifera. Next base: position 135,092 of record JAOTON010000451.1, read on the forward strand.
CATTATGTGATATGAGTTTCAATCGGATAAGTTCACTCTGCTCCGACTTATGCTATCTTAAACTTTTTTTGAGGTCGGGTCACTTGACCTGTACTGGTGACCTGACCTGAGATGACCTAACCTTAAAATTTTCACAGAAGTTGTAAAAATGATGAGGAAAAAGGTATACCAAGTGCAGCGGCGCTACGCGCCGCCGTTTTTCTACTATCTCCGAAAAACCCGAGGGGGGCGGGTACCCGCCCCCGTCAATGCGCGTGTTAATCATTCTCATTTTTCTTTGCCGTTGGGACGTAATGCTGTTTTCCATTGGCCCTAGTTTTGTTTTCAAATATGTGCATTAGGGTGCATCAAACGCCCCATGATTCTTATTTTTTATAAATTAGCTTCGCGGCCCGTCACATTTTGCTGTTTCAGACATGGAAACCTCAAATCCCAATTTTTTGGAAAATCTATATTGGGCTAGGGGGTGCCACTTAGCGGTCAAAGTTTGAATTTTTTTCAATTTTTAATGTTCATTGGATCACCCGTGGAAATTTTATCATCATAAAATTGGACCCAGCAGTGGTCAAACACTGTTTTACAAGCTCCAAATTACCTGTGTAGTCACTTTCGCACATTTTAGACGCCAGCTAGGGGTGCCACCTGACGGTAGAAGTTTGCAACGTTTGGCGTTTTGGTGAGTTTTCATCGAACATAATTGTTGAACCATCCTGGATTTGAACTTTGTTGTATTAATGAACTACTATACCTGTAGGTCCAAAGTATCTGTTAAAGGCATTTAAAAATGTTGACAAGTGACCATGGGCGCCGAAAGCGGGGGGACGGGGGGGGACGCGTCCCCCCATGTTGGCCAACCAGGGGGGACGTCCCCCCCAAAATTTTTGGGCCAATGGTCATTAAGGCTGTCAGGTACCGAATATGCTCAAAATTCGCCTCCCCCAGTCAACACCAGCCCGGGTCCGTCCCCCCTGCGAAAATTCTGTGGCGGCGCCCCTGCAAGTGACTTTGAAAAAAATGAGTAAGAAGCTTTGGTTGAGGTTCAACGATAATTTGTGACGCAAATTCCTCTCAAGTGACAGATATCACCTTCAAAACCTCCGGACCAATATATCATCCTCCTTTTTCGTTATTTTTCAACAAATCATCCACTTTCTTCCTTAGCGTTTCATAGTATTTAGGAGTTCTCGCACGAGACCCTCTCATTTCAGTTATCCACCGGAGCACAGTGGGCGGCTCAGTTGGGATATTTCTTGAAAGAACCCAATCGTTCATTGATCTGAGGTAGGTATTATTCCTATTACAATACAAGGCCATTTATACAATGCTGAGACCAAAACATCTTGATTCATCAATCTATGAAATACTTCAAGGTTCCAGCTTAAGTACCTTGCATGAAAAGCACCGCTGTGGGAGCTAAGGTCATGTACGACTATTAACGCCAAGAGCCGACGTTTCTGAATTGACACGAAATATATTAGATTATTGCAATCATGTTACTTTAGGTTATTGCTTATGTTATTATTGTAGTTAACTTAACACCGATCTTTCGATAACAAACACGAAATTTGTAAGAGACATTCATAGCACAACTCACGGCCTATTTGATTGATTTTTGGGGCTTATCGACGCACCAACTGCCAGGGTCATACGGCGTCGCCAACTCTTTCACTTTTGGACTGGTTTCTCGGGAGTCAGCTTGCTCCTTGTTCAGGGAAGCCGCCGGGCCTTGAACCCGGGTCGGCTGCGTGGGAGCTAGCTGCGCTGACCACTCCACTACTGCGCTCACAACCCATGGCCTCGACAACACGTCATGTTCAGTTGCGCTAGTTTTGACCACTGATAATCACACCTGGCTGTTTCTATTTCTACTATTCACACAACCCCATTTTCTTGAGCACACAGATTACTCGTGTTTTGGTTTCCTTGAGCGTGGATCAGGCTGCCTTTTCCGTTTTTTCCGACCGCTTGCAGAGTATTCTGCAAGTGTTGCATAGACTGCGCTTTGGTTTGAGATTCCGAGGCCACCTTTCCTCCCCTTACGGCGGTATCATTGGGAACATGTATGGCCCTGGGCTTTACTCTAAGTGCTTGGTAGGTAGATGAGTCGGGCCCGTCACTGACATTTAGCTCTAGGAACCCGGTGTCCAGCTTCAGGAGTCTGAATTTAGACCACGATTCAGGTTCAGCCAGGTCTACTAACTTAGTCTCTTTGCTCAAACTGCAAAAACATGGTTTCCCGGATCCACTTCCTTGACGACTGAGAGGTGCCTCGGGTATGATCTTGAGCTTCACCACCAGAAAACGTTGTGCAAGCTGACTTCGTACAGGCTGAGATGTCAAGCTGCTGAAAAGAGCAAGGGAATCATCTCTAAGGTTAAGTACCGCTGATGGCTGAAAACCAGCAGTGCACCGGTGTCAACAACTTCGTTCACGAAGTCCCCATAACAGGACAAGTGCTGGTTAAGATTCAGATTATGCCATGGGGAATCCACCGCGTCCTGGCATATAATCCATTACAAGCCATAGACGGAGGTGATGGAAGGTGCCGAACCTTTGACATAAGTTCCTGCGCTGGGACTTTTTCGTCTTGAACGTTGGGAATGTGGTGCTCGGACGTGCATATTTCCATCGCATAAGGCAGGCTGCTCATCCATCTAGCTCTACGCATTGCTCCTGAGCGTCGAAAATATACACCTGGATTATTTGAGCCAAGGAAAGTAATTCCTAGTTCTCTGAACTCCTCGTGGTCATCACGGCTCTGTTTTGGACTGACAGTTTGAAGGAGGTTCTCTTTGAGTTCCGTCAGCAACGGGCGACTTTCTGGTAAAGTTGAGTTTATTTGAAAGATAAACTCAACCGTCTTTCATATTTCACTTATCTTGATAAAGAATCAATTTCGAAATATTGCTCATCTTTTTGACCCCTTTTTCTTCAATGTATAATGAATGTAAGTCAGTTTTTGTTAGAATTATTGGTTAGGCAAGCAGAAATTCTCGATATCGAGTTTGTTGAAAACACTGACTTGGACTTTTCCCCCGATTTACTGCCTGTCCACAGATCAGAGCAGAGCCTTGTTCAGCCGATCTTGGATTTGGATGCAGGCGGCTGATCGATGACCTGTGTTCGACCCTGTTGTAGCAAACACCATGTTCACCACTGCGTCTGAGTACTCCCGCTGTTCAAGAAGCTCAACCGTCAAATTCGATATGGGGGAGCCGTATATTCCATTCGTTCTCTTACTCTACCACGGTGTAACCAGCAATTTGATTCGATGTCCGCTCCCCACAACTTGTCTTCGTCTTTCTTCGTTCTTGGCCTTGTGTGTACGGAAGGCATCAGATTACGGTAAAACGGTAGTTTATCACCCTAAAAAATAAGCTGCAGGCAGGACCAATGTCCTCAATGAATAAAAACGAATGAACAGAAACCAATATAAATTTGAAATTTCGGCCGCCACGTGGTGCCATAAAAAGAAATCCAAAATGCGTGAAATCTGTCTCGCAAGTACCCTGAGGTCGATTCAGCAAAATCTCGTTTCAACTGGACCAAAATAAAAATGATTCTGTCCACACATTAATAAAAAATTGTAAAAAACTGTCAAAATTTATTTTTTTACCGCTAGGAGGCACCCCTAAAAGATGTTTAAAACCCATGAAATTGGGCATGCATGTGCTCTTAGACCAGCACAACAGAGTTTCGTCCTAAACAGTCCACTAATAAAATGAGATGACGTCTGAGGTCAATCCAAAGTATATCCAAAAATAGTGAAAACTGAAAATTTTGGCCGCTAGGTGGCACCCCTAGCCCCTTTCGAAATGTCAAAATATTTCATATTTGGACTTACTAGGTCCAAGGCAAAAAATTGGGCCGGGCCGCGTAGCTAATTTCAAAAGTCGGGACGTTTGATGCACCCTAATGTGCATTGTTCTCGCAAGTTTACTGTTCGTACATCTGGCCGCGGGTACTGTTTAAACACGTTTACATATAGAACATTTGACGTTTACACATAGAAATATGTTAGTTGTTGAAGTTTCTAGAAATCTGTTGTTGTTTTGGCCTATTTCTATATAACATTCATAACACGCGCATTGACGGGGGTCTGAGCCCCTTCGCATTGACGGGGGGCGGGTACCCGCCCCCCTAAGATCTCGAGAACCACGGTAGGTAGCGAAAAACGGTAAACGGCGTTGGGCTGCCCATCCACTTCTCCATCGAAAACATTTGGACAATTTTTTTGTCAGGTCACATTTAAGGTCACGAGAGGTCAAAACATGCCCGTCATAGGGATAACATGTAAAATTCAGTTTTTCGGGCATTACATCTGAACAAGTAAAGATAGAGCAAAACGACTTGAACTATATGAATCCTCTTAGCAAGCCGAATCGAATGATATATAATTTGACCTTGCTAGGTCAAATCAAGGATTTGACCTGACCTGAGGTCAGGTCAGGGTCAAATTATATAAAATGCATATCATTAGAACCGCAAAGCCCAGGCGAGTCTAATGCAGCTAAAATAAATGCTCTATCCCCATCCGTTACTGAGTTATTCCGTAAAAACCATTTTTCCCATGTATTTCCAATGGAGAGGTCATGCGTCGTACCTGACCTTAGGTCATCGATATCAAAAATACCGGAGCATATTTTAGAGAACTCGGTGGGGCCATTATGTGATATGAGTTTCAATCGGATAAGTTCACCCTGCTCCGACTTATGCTATCTTAAACTTTTTTTGAGGTCGGGTCACTTGACCTGTACTGGTGACCTGACCTGAGATGACCTAACCTTAAAATTTTCACAGAAGTTGTAAAAATGATGAGGGAAAAGGTATACCAAGTACGGCGGCGCTACGCGCCGCCGTTTTTCTACTATCTCCGAAAAACCCGAGGGGGGCGGGTACCCGCCCCCGTCAATGCGCGTGATAATATGTGTGTGTGTGTGTGTGTGTGTGTGTGTGTGTGTGTGTGTGTGTGTGTGTGTGTGTGTGTGTGTGTGTGTGTGTGTGTGTGTGTGTGCGTGCGTGCGTGCGTGCGTGCGTGCGTGCGTGCGTGCGTGCGTGCGTGCGTGCGTACGTGCGTGCTGTTATATTTAGAGAAACCTAAAATATGTTATTCGCTATTTTTACTTAATTTAGACGCCTTTTCCCCCTTTTTATTATCCCTTTAATTGTTGTTGATGCGATTTTTAGGTATTTCTCAGAACGTTCTATTTACTGCTGTCACGTGATATTTGCCAAACTTAACATTCTCTCGAGACTCATATTGAATCATCCCACCTATTCCGAATCGCTGACGAAGCTCTGTAAATACAGATCGAAAGCTCCGACCCCAAACACACTTTGTGGAGTAAGTCCGAACCATCATATACGAACATCCGAACTCCACACCATGTCTTTTCAAAAACTGTTGAAACAGTCCGCGGACAAGGATCGGTCGAGACTTCAATCAACCTCAGCGTGGAGAAAGGAAATGTGTCCGTTGGACATTATTGCTCTTGAAGCCAATGTTAAATCGAGGAGCTTAAGCTTGACCCTTAACATATGTGGTACACATTATTTCGAAGTATTCGCAGTTTCTAAAAGCAGCATCTTGTAAAGAAAACACAAGGACATCGCACAAACATATCCAGAACCGCAGCCAAATGTCGAGTTTAGTACTGGATCGGGCATCAGTATCTAATTGGATCTCTATCAGATGGCGTCATGCATTCGGAATTTGATCCAGTGGCAGTTCAAGTTGATGGAATGACGCAATTGTTGGGTAATACAGCCTGATGGCACAGCTAGTTAGATAGCGCCCATGACTAGAAGTTTCCAGACAAGTAACGAGTTTCCAGTGACAAGCTTGTCAAGTTTCCAGACATGTAGCAGCCCTACACATTTCCTTATCATCACTGTTCAGGGAAACGGTCTTGCTGCATTACTGCGAAATTCCTTGTTTCATGGCCATCCTCCTGGTTCTGATATCAAAAATGTGGTAAGAGAAGGTATTTTATTGCCCGTAGTCATAAAAGACTACACATGAGAGGCAAAAACAATAATAAGATAAACATAAAGTCTCCTTCATACTCGTGTAGCTAAGGAGGGGGTAATCAAAATAAACATCCGCCTGAAAACCGCGCACATTTCTCATCTTCAGTATGTATTCATGGTTTGAAACCCTATTAACCACTACACCTCTAAACAACCTACCTTGTATTAATTCATCACAACTTCTGTCCCTTTCTCCTTACCAACGCGCGCGACCTCTTTTACCATTTTCTAGCTTCCGAGAGGCCCGGCTCTGCTCACCTCATTGACACCGCGCACAATCGCACGCATGGTGGCGTTGCGCGGACCATCCACAGTCTCTCCGTCGTCGGTGGGGCCCCACGAGGCTGAGTAGATGTCGATCAGGTTAGGTTCGTGGCCCATGCTGTTCGCTTCAATTAGATCCGTCATGTAGGGCTGGTCCAGCATTCGGATCCCTGTGAAGAAAGTGCATTGGCTGTGCGTGGCTCATGCATATTGAAGGGGAACCTGCGCCACGGCTTTGGCACGCTGCATTTGAACTCGGCTGAGGGCTGAAGGAGAGAACTAATTCTCGAAGGGTCTCGTCAGTCTGCCATACACAAAGGAACTCAAACTTGGTCCAATGCTTTATTATGGGAACAACAGTGTCCTGCATTGTAGGTATATTACTTTAGTCAGAGTCTATATATTTATCAAATCGCATTGAACAGGGCCGGTTTTCAACAACAAAAGATAAGAAATATATTGCAGCATTGATACACACTAAATAACATTGTAAAATTTACACTTTTAAAAAAACATAATCCTCTTCCTCCTCCTTTACCATATATCTGATCGCTGTGGGTTTCCAGAGTTTCTTTACTGGGAGAATCGCGTCCTGAGGTACTTTGCCAGCTCGGGGAGGTACCTTGCCAGCTCTGAGTCTGACATGGGGTCCCGTGAGCACTCGGAAGGCAGCTCTGATGCCGGCTCACTCTCCTTCCTCAGGGACCTACCGGCCATGTCCCTGAACATGGCGCGATATCTAGCCAGGCGATTTGCAGGGGCTGAAGGTACTGTGAGGTTTAGTTTAGAAGGCGGATCTGCGCCTTCCTTTCCAGCTAGGGTCATGAAGGTGGAGTTGCCTCGTATGACAGCTACGGAGATTCGCTGCATCAGCCATCCCGACTCGCACTTGTCGCCCGTTGCAAGAACCAGACGGCGCCCCAGTTCTCGAAGGAAGGCTGTTCCTGCCTTACTGATCGTACCACCCGTTTCAACGGCAAGGGGCACAAAGTAATATCGGTGGCTAACGCACGCGTACCGTCGAATTTTGCAGCTCTCGGCAGCGGCTGCGGCAGCCCCAGCCTCAGAAGCTTGAGTGCTGACTACGGAGGGGGCGTATGTATCTACACACGTCGTGTCCCATATTAAACATTTCCCCTCCGAGAAAGGGAAGGTGGTCAGCCCGTCTGGTCTTCGGCCGTCACCACGGTGGAGCCCTGGCGGTTCCAGCACAGATGGAGTCCCTGCACTCGTCAGCGATCGCTTGATGACGTCATTGATGGCTGCATGTCTTGGATGACGTGCGGCGCTGCGCATGCATGACAGGGCATGGTGTCCGTTTTCTCCTAGGTGTGTACCACAGCGGCAGCGGTGAGGCGCACAGACTGGAGCACCAACTCTGAGAGCAACGGCCGTCCTAAGTGTGTCTGGCCGGATGAGAGTGCAAACACTGGCCACTGACTGGAAAGGCGTTCAGCCATGCCCCGACTGTGGCTGGGCAGCCGTTGTCTGCATCGGATGTGCTGTCTTGGAGCATCTTGTCTGCGATGGCCATGGCTCCTGCTCGGTCCCACTCTCGCTGAATGTCCCGGCGAGATTCTAGTGGTGGTGTTAGGCCTGTGAGCTGCTGCCATTCCGCGCATAGATTCTGTGCAATCTCGATGATACACGCTGCAGCGGGACGATGAATAAACTTAGCCACACGTACAGATGTTACGAGGGATGCCAAGTAGGCAGGAAGAGCCTGGTTGACGGTCATCCTGATACCGAGCCCACCAAGACTTACTGGCAGCGTTGCATGTCGCCATGCGTCACCTTCAGGCTGCACATTTGTAAATCTCTCTGTTCCTCGTCGAACTACTTCGTCGATTTCAGCGAGAAGAGTTGGATGGTTATGAGCATGAGCACTGCTTAGTAAGTACAAGAGACGAGACGCTGACACGCAATTCTTCAGAAGGAAGAATGCATGGTGAGCTTCACCAAGTGCCTCGAGACAAATTAACTTGATTTGGCATTCGCTTCCATTGCCGAATTCTCAACAGCATTGGCGGATCCAAGAACAAATTTTGCAGAGGGCCAAACCAACGTTGCGGGGGAAGACTAAATTGAGAAGAAAAAATCGCAAAAATAGTAATTTATAAGATAAAGGGATATAATTTGGTCATTAGGGCCCCAAAATGTACTATTTTAGACTTTGGAGGGGGCCACAGCCCCTTTTTCTCTCCCTTAGATCCGCCGGTGCTTAACACACGCACTGGAAGGGGCCTCGGAGGCCCCCACCTGTTTTTCCAAGGTGGCCGGAGAGCCGTTCGTAGCAAAAAAAAACGATACTTGGCCACATTTAACGGAATGTAATAGCTCGTCGAGTAATGAAAGAATTTTGAAAATCGGTAGAAAATGTTTTGACTTATAGGCTTTCAAAGTCAGATCTGCATTTTGAGATCGCCGTAATCGCGCGGTCGGACCAGTTCATTTGCATCGGAGACCGAGTGGTGCCGACATAACGTCATATTACCAAGATGATATGTCAATGTCTCCTTACATGAAAGTCAAGGTCAAGGTCAAAGGTCACAGATCAAGGTCATATCAGCAGTTTCAAAGTCAATGACCTCAGTGCTTCCGGTCAAATGGCGTTACCCGGTCTGACGTATGTTATGCTGACATCATAGTTAAAGTACCTCAATGCAAAGGTCAAGGTCAAAGGTCAAGGTCAAAGCTCCTTTGGAAATTTCAATCCTCATTTTCCGCCAAACAGTTGCTTTTGTGCTAGTCATATTGTACATTATAAGTAGTATACCATATTGGGACCTTATAGGTCAATGACCTTGAATGACCTTGAGCCCAATACTAAAGAGGAAGTTCTTTGCGACCGTCCCTTTATGACCCTGGTCCATCTTTAGATTATTCCCGCGTTTTTTCCGCATAATCACGGCATTTTCCACTCGGTCCCCAGCATGGCCAAGATTAGACCTTTATGACCTCGTTTGGCCTTTAAAATATTAATCTAGGTCAATCAAAAATGGTCATGATGTAATTCATTATAGCCCCCACCCATCCTGTAAACGGTGTTTTTCTACGCCTCTTAGTTTCTGAGATCTTAGGGGGCCTAGCAGGCCCCCCTCTCCAGTGCGCGTTAGTGCCAGACCCCTCTCCAGTGCGGGAGTTAACACACATGATGTGAAAACAAATTTATTAGGCTTTAGGTGAGTTTTGCGTTCTTCAATATGAAGCGCTATTTTCAGGTGCGAGAATTATTAGCATGCCTACTTCACAATCACCCGCTTATTTAGTAGGCTGCTGTTGTTTGTTAAGCGAACTTGTCCCACACAAAAAGCTATGGCATACAACATTTTCTGAAAATTATCAGCTTTGAGGAAGACTCTGGCTGTGTGTTTGCTTTGTTTCAAGAATTGGGCTTCAGCACACTCGTGACTTTTCCGCTCAGCTTCGGATCTCAGAATCAATATCAGAATCACAGAATCTCAGATCATCTCTGATGTCTAAAAAAGTCTTCTGTGTAAGGGATGTGAGTATATATCCATTTTTTACTCTTTGTCATTTTTCTCATTTCTTTCTAATGAATAGGCGGATGAATAAACCTTAAGCCAGAAAGAATCCAGTTACTACAAGTTGTGGCACCTGGTAGGCCTGTTATGCGATATTGATCTTATACCAGTATACCATAATGATTCGCACAGGTGATCTTTAAAACATTGGGGGTGAGGTCCTTTGACCCAGCCTGGTGACCTGACCTGAATGACGACCGGAACCTATTTTAACAATAATTTAGTGATTAATGGGGGATGAGGTGAATCAAATATGGTGTGCTTCGCACCACCGTTTTTTCACTATTCGAATCCATTCGAAAAACTAGAGGGGGCGGGTGTTCCAACATCTCTGTGCCTTTCCACTGGTGCTGGGGTTATATCTGATGGCATCGATTAAATGCAGGTATCCTGAAGTCTGCAAAAAATCAGAAGGGTTGATTTGCTAAGCTGTCCTGTCATATCGCTGCAAAACGCTTCACACCATTATCCATATCAAAATCACTTCCCTACATGCTAATGCACGTGTTGCAAGATGTTCAATATTAAGCCAATCCCAAGTCTGAGGAACCACGGGTCCCAAGTCTGACACGACAGCGCGGTCAGTGAGCTCTGGTCTGCGGTGCCTCGCTTGCCACCCGCGGCCAGTGAGCTCTGGTCTGCGGTGCCTCGCCTGTCACCCGCAGTCAGTGAGCTCTGGTCTGCGGTGCCTCGCCTGTCACCCGCAGTCAGTGAGCTCTGGTCTGCGGTGCCTCGCCTGTCACCCGCGGTCAGTGAGCTCTGGTCTGTGGTGCCTCGCCTATCACCCGCGGTTAGTGAGCTCTGGTCTGCGGTGCCTCGCCTGTCACCCGCGGTCAATTAGCTCTGGTCTGTGGTGCCTTGCCTGTCACCCGCGGTCAGTGAGCTCTGGTCTGCGGAGCCTCGCCTGTCACCCGCGGTCAGTGAGCTCTGGTCTGCGGTGCCTCGCCTGTCACCCACAGTCAGTGAGCTCTGGTCTGCGGTGCCTCGCCTGTCACCCGCGGTCAGTGAGCTCTGGTCTGTGGTGCCTCGCCTGCCACCCGCGGTCAGTGAGCTCTGGTCTGCGGTGCCTCGCCTGTCACCCGCGGTCAGTGAGCTCTGGTCTGTGGTGCCTCGCCTGCCACCCGCGGTCAGTGAGCTCTGGTCTGTGGCGCCTCGCCTGCCACCCGCGGTCAGTGAGCTCTGGTCTGTGGCGCCTCGCCTGTCACCCGCGGTCAGTGAGCTCTGGTCTGTGGCGCCTCACCTGCCACCCGCGGTCAGTGAGCTCTGGTCTGCGGCGCCTCACCTGCCACCCTGGAGTTGTAGGCGATGCCGACACCGCAGACGCCGTTGTCTCTCTCCGCGGACACCTCTCCAGCACAGCGGGTCCCATGGCTGCGACGACATGAGACAGGTCAGAGAGCTGCGAAGACACGTGAACGCAGGACACGGCCAGGTGGCAGCGCTCCATGCAGATAAGCGACGCTGCTTGCGGTTCAGTCGTAGTTTCAGTACACTGGTTTTATCGGCAAGGTTTGTTTTGTCGTCAAATTGTGCATTCTGTGGCTATATCTCACGAAATATTAACATTTTTTTTAGAAATGAATTCCTGAATTCCTTATGAATTCCTGCCAATCGGTAAGGAAACGTTCAAATCTTATTTTAGCAAAAAATAATTAGCGCAAAAGCCGTAAAACAAACGATGCTACCATTGTTCTCCCCTTTCACGTGTTGTCGACCCGGCCTGCAGTCCCTTTTATCACATTTATTCCTGGCGGGCTTTGTTAGCACATACCAGAAACGGTGTAGAAAGGTCAATATAGCACCACCCTTCCAATAAGCCTTTCCAAGAAAGATATCGATACCTGCTGCGCCGTGATCGCTCGCGTTGCGTCCGTTCCCACGGCTTGCCCTGAGCGCGCCGGCGCCGCACGGCCATGTTTAATGAAAGCAATCAGCGCGTCGGCCGCTGCATTACCATCGGCGGCCACGACCTATATTTGATCAGCCACAATGATAAAGCGCACGCGACCGGCCTCAGTTGGCCAGCTGACCGGTCTCGTCACGACAGCCGCCGATATCGACGCGGCGTCGGACGCGGCGCCGGGCGCCGCCTGTCATAAATATCCGTGTAAAGAAACACGTGCCTCAGCATCTGTGTCAAGCTCTGCACACGTTATAGCCCTTAGCATCGGATTTGAGACTTGTTTGGGACATTGAATGATATCTTCCCCGAGGTTAAGAATAGGCCAATAGTATATATTATACAGGCTACCCTGTCAAAGCATTGCGATGAATCGTTTCATGCTGAAGTTTTCGAGTATTGAGCTGAGTTGAATGACTGGCTGCATCTTCAAAGCCATTACTGTACATTTGAAATGGCAGTGTCACGAGGAGTCAGACAGAACTTCCAACTTCCCACAGCTTGACTAGTAGCAGCTGAAGATAACACTATGAGATTAAAGTGGCTCTTTACCTGAAGCTGGGAGTCATTAACACGCGCATTGACGGGGGGTGGGTACCCGCCCCCCTCGGGTTTTTCGGAGAGAACAGAAAAACGGCGGCGCTACGCGCCGCCGTTCTTGGCATGCCTTTTCCCTCATCATTTTTCCAACTTCTGTGAAAATCTTAAGGTTAGGTCATTCAAGGTCAGGCCACCAGTACAGGTCTAGTGACCTGACATTAAAAAAAGTTTAAGATAGCATAAGTCGGAGCAGGGTGAACTTATCCGATTGAAACTCATATCACATAATGGCCCCACCGATTTCTCTAAAAAGTGTTTCGGTATTTTTGATATCGATGACCTAAGGTCAGTTACGAGGCATGACCTCTCAATTGGAAATACATGGGAAAAATGGTTTTTACGGAATAACTCAGTAACGTATGGTGATAGAGCGTTTATTTTAGCTGCATTAGACTCGCCTGGGCTTTGCAGTTCTAATGATATGCATTTTATATAATTTGACCCTGACCTGACCTCAGTTCATGTCAAATCCTTGATTTGACCTAGCAAGGTCAAATTATATATCATTCGATTCGGCTTGCTGAGAGGATTCATATAGTTCAAGTTGTTTTTCTCTATCTTTACTTGTTCAGATGTAATGGCCGAAAAACTGAATTTACATGTTATCCCTATGACGACATGTTTTGACCTCTCGTGACCTTAAATGTGACCTGACAAAAAAATGGCTCAGATGTTTTCGATGGAGAAGTGGATGGGCAGCCCAACGCCGTTTACCGTTTTTCGCTACCTACCGTGGTTCTCGAGATCTAAGGGTGGGGGCGGGTACCCGCCCCCGTCAATGCGCGTGTTAAGTTTTCAATTTTATCGGCGAAAACATTTGTGGTTCTGGCGCTGCCATTCTTGATTATGACAATTTAATATCTGCATCAAGATTCAGCAGCAGCGTCAAGAAAGCGGTGAAACACGGGGCTAGGAGCTCTTCAGTGCTTTTCCAATCAAAATATTAAAATAAAAAGCTACTGGGGCTTTGAGTGCGATGCTCGTAACGCACTGGTACGATAGAAAGTAAATCTGTTGAATAATATGAAGGATTTTATTCGGACTGGTGACCAGCACGTGGTGCAATTCGAAAACAAGAGTGACTTAATTATGATGCGTGGAGCTGCCTCAGTTATCCAGCTAGTGGACATAAACTCTATTTTGTTCAATTTAAAGCCAAACACGTTAGTGCTTTATTCGATAGAATCCTGGCTCAGTGGCTAAAGGCCAGTTAACTGCGCTGTAGGTCTCGAGTTCAAGTTCCAGCGGCGGGTTCTCTGAAAAAGTGGAAGCTGATCTCTAAAGGTCCTCCAGAGGGATGAGAGCTGATGACATCGTATGAGCTTAGCAGACGGAGGGCAGTTCAACCCCAATAATGATTTCGATCAGGAAAATCCTAGCCGGGATGGGAGTCCTGCGAATTCCTGCTTTTCCAAAAAGAAGAAACAGGAGGAAGGCTCGCGAACAAATATACAAGAACCCAGCGGGACACTTCCTTTCAACAATTATTCCGCTAACCAGACAGAAGGGTTCGAAGTAAAGACCCGGTTCGGAACACTCTGAAGCATCGTATAGCAGGTAGAGGGGCGGGAAACTGTTTAATTCTCTTTTAAAAAATCACATGGATCCATCTGTGATGCTTTTCTGAGCTACCCCCTTTTTCGCCACACCATCTCTTGAATAATGGAGTTTGTTCTTGTTGCCATGACGACAGTAACTGCTTCCACCAGCCTCAGACCTTCACTCCTGTAGCGAGCCCCGCTGCGAAGCAGGCAAACTACCCATCTTCATGGGCAAAGGTAGCTACAAACTTTAGATTTCCCTGTTTTTTCTTATCACCCAAATTTTACTTACTTGATTCGGGAGGCACTATGTTAGCACCGTAAATACGCAACATTCATAAATTACTAGGAAAACATGCCAACTGCTTTTTAGCTGCAGCATCCAGCTGAGTAATTTTACGCGAGCAGAAACAATCGATGTTAGATACAAAATACCAGAAACGCTATAAAACCAATGCAATATCCGAGCTCAATAAAACGTATGAAACAATAATACGAAAACTTAAAAACCATAAAAACTCTATATACCATAAAATCAATGCACGATATAAGATATTATTACAGGCTTATAAAATGACCGCACAGAAGTGGCATAGGCTCTAATTTTCGCATGAAGTGATCGGTAGGTACCAGTACAAATATCTGCAGTCAGGTACATCTGTGAAAATATATCAAGTAGTTTTGAAAGCTTCTCAAAAACGCCCTCTTTGACAGTGCCAACTGTTGCGTGCAGCACATTCAGAGATATCCGTGGTTGCCGATGGCAGATATGAGATGGAGTGTGCGCATTAGAGAACGCAAAAAGAGAGAAAGACGATATTCGTTCTCTGCAAGTCTTATGAATAAAGAGGAGTTAATTTTTACGTAGCGGTGCCATAAAAACTGTATAATTTGTGGATCAGGAGGGTAATCAGCAGATTGGAACGCGGCCGAAAAACATGCACATATACAGAATCAGTTGGGATATTTTCATCCATACATTGTTACACTGCACCGGTGAGATGGTCTCGCAAATACTGTAGGCTCAGATGAGTGACTTCTTCGAACAAAGGAATCAAGGATACTGAGCGGCAACAGTTATGATCTCTCATATCTCCCTGGTTAAAAATGTGTGCTATGTTGGCCTTTTTCTACACAAAATGAAAAACACCCTGCCGAATCAACAGCTCACAGATCTCATCTATCGGTATGGACTGCCCTCACAAACAGCTCGAGCACTGATCTCTCAAGGTGGGAACCTTTACTTACAGGAATTTTCCCTATTCTCCGTGCCATTGTTGGTTTTGTGCTCAAATTCCTGCTCCAGCAACTGAGACCTGGCGCACGTAATTTGGTTGCGTATTCGCTTTGATCTTTTGGGAGCAATTATGCTTTAGTATTCTAGGAGGAGGAGATATGGAGGAAAGGAAGTAATTCAATTCAGTTCCCTCGTTCAACTCAGGGGCGGATCAAGGGGGGCCGCGGGGGCCGCGCCCCCCCTCGCTGGTAAGGCGCCCCCTCGACACTATGGCGCCCCCCGGGGCCCGCCTCCATTTGCTCCACGTTTGCATGCCTAACGGAAATACTGGTGCCCCGTGGTAATGATGCTGCATACAAATACATCTTGACAACCAGTCCTGTATCACTGGCGCCCCCCCATGATGCATCATTGATGTCTTTGTTTCACTCCATCAACGCCCCAAACCACATCGTGGGCTCTTCCATCTCTTGACATCCCGCTATGTACTACCGGCGCCCCACTCTTCACTACGGGCGCCCCCATCTTCTTAAAATCCGCTCTATACTACTGGCGCCTCCATGGTGCAGCATTGATATCTCGTTCTTGCTCCAACGGTGCCCCCACGCGTCACTGTGAGCGCCCCATCTGTTGAAACCCTGCATGTATCACTGACACTCCCATGGGCATCATTGGTGTCTTCTTTGCACTCCACTGGGGCCCCCACGCTTCACTGTGGGCGCCCCCTGCTTGTTAGACCCGCTCTTTACCTCTGGCTCCCCCATGGTGCATAATTGGTGCGTTCTCAAACGGCGCCCCCATGGCCCACTGAGGGGGTCTTCACCTTTTAACAGCCCATTCTATACCACTGGTTCCCCCTCTTATGATCCAACATTGTTGTCTACTTTTAGCTTTATGGGCGCCCTCCCCCGCCCCTTTCCACCATCTTTTGACACATCGGTCTGTATCACTGGCGCCCCCATGATGAATCATTGGTGCCTGTTCTTTGCCCCACCGGCGCCTTCATCTCCCGCCCTGGGCTCATCGGGAGCGTCCCCACATTTCGACAAACCGCTCTGTCTGGCGGCCCCCATGGTACACATTGGTGTTTTTCTTTCGCTCCATTGTTGCTCCCACACTTCTCTATAGGCGCCCACATATTTCTGCTGAGTGCTTGATGCATCATTGGTATCTTACTTTTTCTCCAACGGCGCCCAACCAGCCCCCCCGCCACACGGCACTAGGGGCGCCCCAACATTTGACAGCACGCACTGTGCCTCCAGCGCCTCCATGGTGCACGATAGGTGCCTATCGTTTGCTCCATTTACGCACCAACATATCACTGTTTTTGACACCCTCTTTTTTGCGGTTGGACGCCCAACTTTCACGATTGGCGGCCCTTTTCAGCTCTAGAGCGCCCCACTGCAACATGGACCGCCCGTGTCTGCCTTTGGCCGCCCTCTTCCACATGAGGGGCATTCCAGGACAAAACGACCAAAAATATTTCAATTTGACACCACCATCTCTAAAAAATATGAAACTATGTCTCTGGGGTATTTTTGGGCCAGGAACACGCCTGTGAGAATCTTAGCCCCTCCAACCAACGGTGACCGAGTTATAGTCCGAGGCATTTTCGGGAGGTCACCTTATAGACTCATCTTTGATGCTTCATAACTCAAAAACGCATAGCCTGATTAACAAGTTTTGAATATCATTGAACTCGTCTTGAACTATGCACTATTTTGGAAAAAGAAAATTTTGAAATGTTAAACATTTTGACTTTTAATTCCTTTGACCTTTTCTTTTTCTACCTAGCTTGACCTTTTCGCAGTTGAAATTGACCTTTTAGACACCTCAAAAATTTTGCTTCCTAGATTATATTTCGATTAAAAATGCGTTCTTGCTATAAATTACAAATTTTTAGCACCTAAGGTAGGTATGCAGACGGTTTTTGACCACTGCGGTAGTACAGAATATGTTTAACACCGCAAAAAAGCGATTGCTTTTGTAATCGGTTGTTTGCAATGATGCTGCATTGTCTTTACGAAATTTTAATCGTGCAAGTGTCAGAGTTTATGAGAATTAACACGCGCCCACACGAGGGGGCGAGCAACCGGCCTCCTCAGGTTTCCACAGGTAGTAAAAAAAACACCTTTGCGTAGCGCCATCGTACTTCATCTACCTCTAATTCGACATTTTTGCAACTTCTGGCAAAATAATTTAGGTCAACTGGCAGGTGGTAGGTACCGCAAATACCGTAGGTCAGCTGGCAACTGACTGGTGAGAGGGTGACCTGAGGTAGACGGCCGTCCTTATGCTTTGTGGGACGTTCAACTTTGGTTCCTTTATTAACCCTTCATCATGGGAGTTGCTCGTTTGTGTGGTGGGGTTGGGGTCTCCGTGAAAAGTCCTTTGATGACTCTAGTGAGACTCCGACTCCTAAAACTGAACGGGCAACAACTTGGACGAGGTTTATAAAAAGATAGAATAATATAAAAACAGCAGTCATTAAAAGTGATAAAAACGATACATTGTTCCGAGGGAGACGAGCGCAAAGGAACTTATTAGTAATGGGCCTTGCAGCCTTAAACGAGAATATACAAAGATGTTGCGAAATTATCAATAGTTCAAACAATTATAACTTATCCTATAAGCACCACTAACTCACACAATTACATCGTTCCCGGAGATGGAATAATAAAAAATAGAAAGCAAATCGATACAATGTGCCCCAGTGCAGCAAAGCATACGTTCGAGAGGATTCATACAATGTAAAAAAAGTATCTGAAAGGCTTTCATTCCCAGGAAGTAATTTGAATCTGCTCATACATGCGAAAAACTGTTGTCCTGAAATCATAACGCATTCAACTGGGTCACTTGAACAGGTTGCCTCACATCATATTTTTAAAAGTTAATCATTTCATAGCCGAAACGATCCCAGTTCAAATGTGGCCGTCAGATCACTCATTACTCAAGCCAAATAATTCATACCTGTATGTTTAATATTAACCCGCGCCCCACCGGGGAGTCCGGCGCCACCTTCGCCCCACCGGGGGCCATCGATGCGCCCCCCTCTAACTCCGAAAATATGGGCGTTAGCGCAAATCTGCAAAGTGCAATAGAAAGCTCGCGTGAATTCAGTAAGAAATTACTTCGCATGTTTTAGTGCTCAGGTCAATGGTTTGACCTCCAGAGGCCAAATTAGGTCAAGATCGGCTATTTTCACTCAAATATGCAATGATTAAGCAAACTGGGCATAACTCTTATGTCATTAGAGCTATTGAGGCCTGGTAAAGTACATTTGATAGCAAATTGCCAGTACTTTTTCCGCTATGTGGAACGTAAAGACCTCCCGCCAGTGGTTTGACCGCCAGAGGTCACCTCGTGACCTAATATGACCTGAGGTCACGAAAGGTCAAAAAGTGACCTTGCCGTATATCAAATGAAAGCCAGTGACAAGACAAACACGATGGTGTTTGTTTCACCGCTCTAGCTCAATTAGGTCAAAAGTTATTGTCAAAATACTGTTTTTGACCTCTGGTGACCTTGGATGACCTTGGAAAAGTCAAAGGGCAAATATGACCCCTGGGATCCGTGAAAGGGTGTCCCAAAACGTTGCTCTGAGCAGTCTGAGTATTTGCAATCATTTTTGTGGCTTTTATATCATGAAATAGCTTTTCCCCATGCTTTTCCAATGGGAGAGGTCGCCTCGTGACCTGACCTCAGGGCACGAAATCGAAAAATCCCGGATATACACCTTGTAGACCCTGGAGGGGTCATGAAGTGTAGGAAGTTTCAAATCGATCGACTTTGAAATGTAGCTCTTACAGAGCTCTAAAGTGAAGTGAGGTGACCTTGGTTGACCTCGTCTGGTGACCTGACCTTGGGTGACCCGGGGTAAAAATTTCAGGGATGATGGGAAAATGATGCAGTGAGAGGTAGAGCCCTCAACCGCGGTGCTGCGCCTCGTCGTTTTTCTGCTATCCCGGAAAAACCTTAGGGGGGCCATCGATGGCCCCCCGGTGGGGCGAGGGTTAACTTTGCATTGGACATTCACCATGACTAAATTTGCGACCATTCACGCAGCACCCATAAAAGAAAGTCTACTTCCACAGCACGACACAGTTTAGTTCAAACATAGGTATACGAAACCCGAACCTCTCTTGTTTTGTTTGCAGAGCTTTCATGAACAGTGATGGATATCTTATTTACCGCTGGTATTCTATGAGACTTTTTGTCGTTTTTCCATAATCACATTGGCGAACAGACTTTGGAGCTGTCATTGGCTATGCTTGATTGTGGAATGTACAAGAACTTAATAGCAGTGAAAAATGTATGCGTAAGAAAAGCATTACAGGAACACAGTGGAAACCTAAATTTTTGGCACAATAGCTGACAGAGCAGAGCCGTAGAAAAATGTTCAACACCATTGGAATGCTCTTGTCGAGTCCGATCGGATTATATATCTTATAATTTTGCCTAGTCAAATTTCAAAATTAACCTGCTTTGATCTAGAGCCGGGCTTAGGTCTTTATGGTAAAACATATTAATCAACCTGCAGTGGCAAGTCAGACACAACTTAAAAATAAAACCTACATCGCAATTCTCGACAATTCTCAATTCTTGCAAGTTATCAAAATTTACTAATTGTCCCATGCATTTCTAATGGAAAGATTGTGACCATGACCTCGTCCCAGATGATCGATATAGAAATCCTGCTTCGAAAAATTAGCTTCCTCGGTGACCCAACTATGTGATGTGAATCTAAGCACAATAGGTTCAACTTTATCTTAGTGATGCACCTCCAAAGTTTTTTTCGAGGTTAGGTCCCTTGACCTGGGTTGGCGGGCTGACCTGGTATGACCCAGGCCTAAAATTTTGCTAGAAGCTTCAAAAATGTCGAGTTAGAGGTATATGAAGCATGATGGCGCTGCGCGAAGGTGTTTTTTTACTACCTGTGGAAACCTGAGGAGGCTGGTTGCCCGCCCCCTCGTGTGGGTGCGTGTAATCCTCATAAACTCTGACACTTGCACGATGAAAATTTCGTAATGACAATGCAGTATCATTGCAAGCAACCGATTACAAAAGCAACCCCTTTGTTTGCCGTCTTAAACGTAAGGCTGTACTACCGCAGTGGTCAAAAACCAAAAATTCTGCATACATACCTTAGGTGCTAAAATTTAGAATTTATAGCACGAACCCATTTTTATTGTTTTTATCGAAAGATAATTTATGAAGCAAAATTTTTTAGATGTTTAACAGGTCAATTTCAACTGCGAAAAGGTCAAGCTAGGTCAAGAAAGAAAAGACCAAACAAATTAAAAGTCAAAACTTTTTAAATTTTAAGCTTTCTTTTTCAAAATAATAATAGTTCAATACGAGTTCAATTATATATAAAACTTGATAATCAGGAAATGCGTTTTTGAGTTATGAAGCATCAAAGCTGAGTCTACAAGGTGACCCCCAAAAATGCCTCGGGCTATAACTCAGTCACCCTTGGTCGGAGGGGGCTAAGATTCTCACAGTCGTGTTCCTGGCCCAAAAATGCCCTGGAGACAAAGTTTCAGATATTTCCTAGACATGACCCCATATTTCACGATTGTCCACCCTTTTTCAGCCCTTGGTGGAACTGTGCAACGTGGACCACCCTCATTTACCTCCAGGAGCTCTTAACTTTGTGGTTGGGCACCCTGTTTTCATAATTGATCCGCTTTTCAGCCCTTGGGTGCCCCACTGAAACATGAACTGCCCTCATCCACTTTTAGCCGCTCTCTTCTGCATGATTGTGCGCACCTTCTCCACTGTTGGCCGCTCTTGTGCAGCCTTAAAGCACACCACTTCAACGGGGACTGCCCTCATTCACCTCTGGCCGCCTTCCGCTTTGTGGTTCGAAGCCCCTAAATCATGCTTGACCGTCCCTTTTAGCTATAAAGCGGCCCACCATAAAATTGAGCACTCTCATCTACTTTTGACTGCCCTCTAGTGCATGATTGCGCGCCCATTTTCCACCATTGTCTGCTCTTTCTTAGCCTTGGGGCACCCCACTTTTACGTATACCGCCTTCAACTTCGCTTGTCCTCTTCTTTGTATTCGGGTACCCCAATTTCACGATTGACCGCTCTTTTTCAGCCTTAGGGCATCCCACTGCGACATGGCCAGCTCTCAGCTCTGAGTGGTAAAAATTGCCCCGAGTTCTTTTAGTGTTTGTTTTGGGTATCCATCGGTGTCATTTTGCTCCATTACCAAGCAGGATCCCCCAGGGCGCGTTCATGCCCATCCGATGTGTGGTCGTGTGCCCGTCCGATATGTGGTTGTGTTGTCTATTGCGACGAGAACATGTTACAATGCAATATAGCGAACTGGTAAAAATAATGTTTCTTGTGAAGCAAATTTTGAGCACGTAGACAAATAACCCTTGAATTTGTAAAAAAAAACATTTCGGATCTACTGATAACCCTGTAAGCTGTTGACTTCGATCATTTACTTATTTTCCGAGGTGTTTTTTTCTGGCAGTGCCACTATTGAAAGGCTGTGTCCAGACCAAGGCCCTTAACGTAAAAGGCACGGTCATCCGACGATTCGGCCGGATCATGACGTAAGCATGTGACGTCATAATTTATCACATGCCGAGCCTCTTCATTGACTTAAACCTACGCAGGCGAATAAAATGTATATTTCACAAAATCTTCATACATAAGATAACTTTATCAGCTATTGGACTTGTTCTGCTTAGCAAAATGTTGGCAACGATTTTATCATCACCTAGTCCAAGGACTGGCTCGTCCAGAAGACCGACAACTCTTGGTCTTAACCACCCCCCACCGTGTGGGGCATATAAGTACCGAGGTACAAACTGAGTTTGACCGGTCACCACGATCCTGACCGAGTTGAATGCGATAGTGAGCCAGTTCAGTGAGTGAAGTTATGTAATTTGGCTGCATTGCAACGATCATAATGGGAAAAAGTTAGATTGTGTGCCGAGGCATTTTCATTAACACCCACCCGGGAGGGCCTGCGAGCCATCTTCGCCAGGGTGGGTTGGGGGTTTCAAACACCCCCTCAAACTCAGCTCCTATGCGGGATAGCAAAAAAAAAACGCGAACGCTAGTGGATAGCCCATCAAAATTCATGAAGAAACTACATCAGCCACTTTTTGGCTGAGACCAATATTGAGGTCATGACAGGTCAAAGAAGTTGCATTTTAGAGTACAGTTTTTGCAGGTTTTGGACTCTAGCGTCTGACAGAGTTGAGCAGGATCATTTTTAGGCACTATTCTCTTTCTCTCGTCATGGAAAATCGAATGATGTATGATATTACTGTGCTAGGTCAAAACACAAAAATGACCTGACCCGATTTCATGGAATGGCAAAAAATCTGGGTATTTACATATAATAAGCATCTAATATTTCATAAGAGGCATCAGCTACGAAGTGAGAGGTGGATAGGATAAATTAATAATTGGTGATCTTACCTGAAGTAAGTATTTTGTGTGCCAATTTCGGGTATGATTACTAGCTTCATGAAATTCAAGTAAGAGAAATGATACGTCCTTGATATCTTGATTTTACACAAAGTACTTATTTTTTCTATTTTTACTTCTGCGTCAAGTAGCACGCAGTGTCTGTCTCTATGCTGCGCCGCAGTGTCTCGCCTGCAGTGATGCTGCACCGCCAGGCACGCACGTCGCTGGCTGACGTTTCGCGGCGGATTTTTGTGGCTGCAATTTTAGCAGGGAGAAATGCTCCGCGGCCATGGGCGTCGGAAGTGAGTGGTGTCGTGGGGACTCGACATGTGGTTTTGGTTTTCTCCCTGTTATCTGCGTGCGCTTAGGCAAATGTTTAGAAGCCTAGTGCAAGTGAAGCGCATCGGTACTATTTACTAATGCCGTAGTGACGCCCCGATGTGTGTATCCCATGCTGTTTTGTAGGTACCCACCCTATCTTGATCAACACTTTTTCCACCTCAGAAAATGCCAAACCAAGTGACTGTCTTTTTAAAATATCCGCCCAGTTGACATGGGCGGATGGCGGCACTTAACCCACTCCCCACCGGGGGCCAGCGCCACCTTCGCCCCACCGGGGGGCATCGATGGCCCCCTCTAACTCCGAAAATATGGGCGTTAGCGCAAATCTGCAAAGTGCAATAGAAAGCTCGCGTGAATTCAGTAAGTGATTACTTCACATGTTTTAGTGCTCAGGTCAATGGTTTGACCTCCAAAGGTCAAATTGGGTCAAGATCGGCTATTTTCACTCAAATATGCCATGCTTAAGCAAACTGGGCATAACTCTTATGCCATTAGAGCTATTGAGGTCTGGTAAAGTACATTTGATAGGAAATTGTCAGTCCTTTTTCCGCTATGTGAAACGTAAAGACCTCCCGCCAGTGGTTTGACCTCCAGAGGTCACCTCGTGACCTAAGATGACCTGAGGTCACGAAAGGTCAGAAAGTAACCTTGCCGTATATCAAATGAAAGCCAATGACGAGACAAACACGATGGTGTTTGTTTCAGCGCTCTAGCTTATACAGGTCAAAAGTTATTGTCAAAATACTGTTGTTGACCCCTGGTGACCTTGGATGACCTTGGAGAGGTCAAAGGGCAAATATGGCCCCTGAAATCCGTGAAAGGGTGTCCAAGAACGCTTTTCTGATCAAGCTGAGCATTTTCAATCGCTTTTGTGACTTATAGATCATAAGACAGCTTTTCCCCATGCTTTTTCAATGGGAGAGGTCACCTCGTGACCTGACCTCAGGGCACGAAATCGAAAAATCCCGGATATACACCTTGTAGACCCCGGTGGGGCCATAAAGTGTAGGAAGTTTCAAATCGATCGACTTTGAAATGTAGCTCTTACAGAGCTCTAAAGTTGAAGTGAGGTGACCTTGGTTGACCTCGTCTGATGACCTGACCTTGGGTGACCCGGGGTAAAAATTTCAGGAATGGTGGTAAAATGATGCAGTGAGAGGTAGAGCGCTCAACCGCGGTGCTGCGCCTCTTCGTTTTTCTGCTATCCCGGAAAAACCTTAGGGGGCCATCGATGGCCCCCGGTGGGGCGAGGGTTAATGAGAATGTGACACCTTGGTAGAATCCAGGAATTCAGTGTAATAAGGAGTATTTTAGCCGAAAATGAAAACGTCCATGATTTCCCTTAAAATGTACAATGAGCTCTATATTTTTATTTTTAAAATGCTCCTCTAGGGTGAAAAATAAACCTCCTCCTGTGGATGACGCCATGATCTGGCAATTCCTGCCATATTAACCTTCGCCCGGGTGGGGGTCTTTTTAGACCCCCTCGGGTTTTTCCGAAGTGACCAAAAAACGGCGGCGCGCAGCGCCACCAAACTTAGACCTTCATCACTTTTACATCTTTCCTGAAAATTTTAGCTCAAGTTCAGATCAGGTCAGATCACCAGGTCAGGTGAAGTGACTTCACCTAAAAAATGCTTAGGACTGCATAACTAAAAGGAGGATTAATCGATCAAGTTTAAACTTATACCACATAATGGGCCCACCAGGAGCTACAACATATGTTCCGGGATTTTTTTATATTGGTGACCTAAGGTGATGTGCAGAGCATGACCTCCCAATTGTAAATACATGGGGAAAATCACGAAATGAGCTTTTCTCAATAAGTATGGATGGAATCAGTTTGAAACATCGGTTACGACTTGCTCTTAGCCCACTTCTGAAGTTGATACCAAAAAGTTTGACTTGTGACCTTTGACAGGTCGCCTTAGGTCAAATAAGCATTTTTGGTGTTTTACTCTATAAATTTTGAATAAACAAAGATAGAACTTTTATTTTGTCACCAAAGTGTTTGTATAATCACTGCCGGTCAAATTGTATAAATCATGACTATACCAGGTCAAGTTGGGTCAGACTGTTGACCTTTGATATTGGGCTGTATTTGTGTGGATAAAGGTGATAATACCTTCATATTCTCAAAATCAAAGTAGCCTAGGTCCCTTTTTAGGTTCATCTTACAATCTCGGATCTGTGACTTCTTAGAGGTTATCTGGAGCTACTTAAGCAGTTTTCAGACTTAGTTCAATAACATGCAATGCATGCAATGATGATACAGCTTTTATGTTTATACCATTGCGTTTGGATTGATATTCCAAGTCGATTGATATGAATATGAACTATGCTAGTTCAAAAAGTGATCTTGACCTGACCTGCGTTCAGGTCATTTGTGTTTGGATCTAGTATGGTCACATTATACAATTATCCGATTCGCCGTGACGAGAGACAGCGAATAGTGCCTACAAAATGATTCTAACTCAACGCTGTCAGACGCTAGAGCCCAAAAACTGCTAAAAATGCCAACTTATTTTTTTATAAATTTTGTTCAAGTTGTTCCTGGTAAGGCTGCTGGAGTCGGAGTCTCACTAAAGTCACCAAGGGACTTGTCACGGAGACCCCGACCCCACCACCCGAACGAGCAACTCCCTCAATGGAGGGTTAATTTAGAAGCCAAAGTTTAACGTCCCACAAAGCACAGAGACGGCCGCCCCGCTCAGGTCACCCTCTCACCAGTCAGTTGCCAGCCGACCTGTACATCGGGTAAACGTTTCGAGCGCCGGAGCGTCTCAGGGGAACCGATCCCAAGCCTGGACATGCACTGCCACTGCATGCTTCTGAGCAGCGGGCCGGAGCCCAACGCTCTACCAACTGAGCTACCGGGGCGGCATTTTACCTGTCATGACCTCAATATTGACCTGAGCCAAAAAGTGACCGATATAGTTTCCTCATGAATTTGTATGAACTATCCACCAGCTTTCGCGTTTCTCGCTATCCCGCACAGGGGCCGAGTTCGAGAGGGGGTGTTCACCCCCCGCCAGGGCGAAGGTAGCTCAGAGGCCCACGGGGCGCTGGTCAACTGATTCAGTTCGCAAAAACAATACTTTAAATGGGTATAGAACATAAAATTGGGCGCCTCCAGTCAGACTAAAAATGGCGCCCCCTGGTCATGCAAGTGGCGCCCCCAGTGCTGCGGCCCCCCCTAGCGAAAATTCCTGGATCCGCCCCTGGTTCAACTTTACATGTTGATGCACATCGGATGTTCCTTTCAGCATGCAGCCATAGAAATATAAGAAGAGCTTGGAGAAATGCTTCACCTCAATAGTATTTCTGGAAGGTTTCATTATTTAATTCAATTTGGGCAAAGGGACATCACTGGACATGTTTTTGTTGAAGTCCTGACTTATGGGATGGAAACGTATACTTATATTTCAGTGTGCTCGATCGGCCGGGAAGGATAGTTAAAGACTTTTATCGTACTAAACTGGACTATAACCACAGCAGCATTTACCGTTGAAAAAGATGAGCCTCTGGTTTGAAATTTTCCCTATTTCAGTTCAAGTAGTCATCTATGAAAATGGATGGCCACGCAAAATTGGGCGGACCCTTCTCTTTTCAAAAGTGATAGGAACCACCCAGCTTTTCCCCGATGGTAGTATCTATAGGTGAGAACTGGACATTAATTTAATAAACAAAAACGGAGTAATTATGGAATATCAGTGAGTTCTGGACGATTAGACACTGAATCTGTTCCTGATAAACTGCTGTAATGATCTTGGGTATCAAATTTCAGGGGTACCCAAATCTCCATTGGGGTGCTTATCTCACCTATGGTATAGGTGAGCCACAACACCTCCATGCCATATATATCTACCTCACCTTCATTGGGATGGGAAAGGTAAGACGCTGCAAAAAATAAATCAACACTAGATCAATGTAAATATCAATAACATTCTCACGTACCCCTGGTATTTGTCTGCAACTATGTAAATGCTGAGATGAAAAGGCCATCGAACTTCCATTCCAGCGAGCCGGAATAGATCCGGACCGGCAATCGAGTGCAAGTTTAATATCTTGCCGGAGATGAAAGGAGCCACTGAATTCCGAACTCAGCTGAGTTGGCAACAAATCGGCGGATTATGAACCCTATTCAGCGAAGCCAATCTCCCTGGAAACCTATCGCTCAGTCAACGACACCGCCACGCAGGCAGGCACAGTCTTCGACCAGACTTCGCTAGCTGTGAGCGACCCATTCTACGATACCACAAACCCGACACAGACACTTCACCTCCAGTCTATGGGCAGTCCATTGCTCCCAGTTGACGCTGGCCCGGTGCCGCCCCTGTGGCTACGCTCGAGCTCAGCACATCGGCGCCTGCGGCGCGCCATCGAATCGGTCCGGATTGGACACGCGGCCGCCCTAATGGCACCCATTGATGGGGCGGTGCGCTGCCGCTGCAGAAGCTCGCAAAAGTATGGCTGCCACGTCCGATCCAATCAGCTCCTGAAATGTTCTGGACCATCTTTTGAAAGAAAAAAGACTTAAGGTTGTACGTTGCAAATGGTTACATTTCTTTCAGATAGAAAAGGTGCTGTAATGTTTTGCGACCGTGGAGTGACATTCAGTTTTCTGGTATTTTTACATTATAGTTTTTGATGCCAGGGAATAAGCCGGAAGATTACGATCATAGTGCATATGTAGAGCATAGATGTATAGACCTCGAGGAAAGTAAATGTGGCTCTCACCCCGTAGGCTAAAGTCTATATTTTCATTAAATGGCTAAATTAAAACCCCATAATCTCAAAGTGCTACTCCATACCCACTATTTGCTATACTTGTTGCGGATAAGAGCAGCTCTTGGTGATTGTGTGGTGCACATATAGCCCTTTAGTGATGATGCAAAGTTTTCTCTGTCAAACCGAGAACCAGCATTACTCTCCTCAAGGAATATCCATTCACGATTCACCTAGTGTCAATACATGCTTTCAACATCTCGGTTTTATCGCCACTGGCATGTTTCCTAACCGACAAATATGACACATCCCATTTGACATCGATTTTGTTGGCGTGTGGATGGGGGGAGACTCCACTCGAGGATCAGCGGGGATGTCCCCCAAAGTTGTGATACTCGACCTAGATTTTTGCATTTTCGCTCCATTACCTGTGTGTAGTTCAAGTGGATCATCATTCAGACAGCTAGTATGCTCAAAGCTCACCTTCCACGCCCCCCCGTCCACCCCGCTCCATCCCCCCAGTAAAAATGTTATGGCGACCTCCCTGTCCTCAAGTATTCAGAGGACAATTCAAGTGCTTCTAGTACTAGCAGCCCAAGCACAGTTGTACATTCTCCCATGAAATCTCATTCCTCGCCAGACGTCAGGAAACATCCGTCATGCCTGCCTCTTTGGGGTAAACCTGGGGTAGCCAAATGATTTAATCTTTCTTTTTCTAGTACATTCATTTTCCTGGAAATTAAGACCAGTATCTACTCCGGCGCAAATATCCCTCCTATGTTGTACGGTATTACACCCGTGTGCCTTCCTACTCATTTGGGGGTTGGATACTAATTATCAGAATCAGAATCAGTTTATTCGCAATCATCCTCGATCAGTCAAGGTTTTTCATGATTGCATGTCAAGCACATTACAGAAGTAAAATGCATAGGTTAAAAAGACAAAGATAGTTAAAACCCACGCATACCTACAACTCAAGCGAAAACCACAAATCACACTCCATTCTGCAAGTAATCCCTTAAAGTGTGTTGGAATGCTGTCTGGCCTGAGGAATTACGCACTTTAGCCGGTAGTGCGTTATATTTCGTTGTACTAACACTTGCTATTCTCCCTTTGCCAGCGCAAGTTCTCGCTCGCGCAGATCGAAGTTGGTGAACTTGTCTCGTGCTGTGGTGGTGTTCGGCATACATAAACAGATTTCGCAGCTCGCTCGGTTGTTCTGTGATGAGTACATTTGGTGCAAGACACAGCTGGTGATAATCAGAAAGTTCTGACAAATCAGGAAGTTCAATTCGACGCACCTCATGGCTTGTACGCTCAAACTTCTTTTTGCCAGTGATTACCCGGACCGAAAAATTATCAGGTTTTGGATTGGTTGAAGCTGAGTTACGCCACAGGTTCCGTAAATTGATATCCGATATTCAATTAATGAATTTTCTAACGCGTTTATAATTTGTTGTAGCACTGAATGAAGGTCGACGTGTTTTGCGCGTGGATTACAGCACATTTCCTGATAATGCTTTCAATTTGGGCTTGGTAGGTTAAATGTCTGTCCATGTACAGGCTTTGGTTCTTTAAAGCTACTGTTTTCAGTGATATTAGTGTTTGTGGCCCTAATGCTGATTGGGGGGGACAAATCCTTAAACTTACTTGGCTGATTTAAAAAAAACAATTGGCTGATTTTTGACGCATTCAATGTTAGAGCGTTTTGTGCAAACCTATCGAAAAGCAATGACAGTTCTTTTCCTAGGTCTCTTATCATGTCCTGGATATTTTGAGCCAGATATCAGGATTTGGGTATCATTGGCATATTGAACGATTTAGTCATTTCGGTATACAAGTTAGCTCGTTAGCGAGGATAGAGAATAGCAAACAAGATAACGATCCCCTTTGATAAGCCACAGTAGTGTTTGGAAGCATAGTCGACATGGGTTAGGTCCCATTTTTGATAATTTGTATGTACCTTATCATCTTCATTAGATTCCACAAGCTCTTTTCGTTTGGGAAAATGTTTTTTATATTGGGGAAACATTGATCTGTGTTTGGGGAAAGTAAAGAGTTTATCTGGCCCCTACCTTGCAGTTTTCAGCCCCTGAGTTTTCCTCTTCCAGACGGACGTACTATATTGGGATGTTTGTTCACCATCACGTTGTTGGCTGTCATCTTTGCAGCTCCCTTGTTGCCAAGAATTCAGCAAAGAGACCCTACTCACCTGTTAAACCAGTCATCTGTGTAGCGTGGGTAGGGGAAGGGGTCGTTACTGCTGAAGTCATAGCTCGCCTCGGCGTTCTGAAAAGGAGGAAGGGAGGAGCTTGTGAACAATCGGGGGTCCCGGGGCGTACAGAGCAAAAACATGGGCACGTACTGTGGCGAGCAATCAGTGAGAAAATTCCAACTCTAGAAGACTGAAGCTGCAATGTTAAACAATCCAGGTAAGCCAGCTAAAAAACAGAGATAGATGATCATTGAACAATATATGAGTCGTCGTTTCCAACAGTTTCGAAACAACACAACAGCCGTTGTTTCAACAGGTTTCGGCCCAAATAGATAAACAAGCTTTGGTGAAAATCATTGTCTCCCCATGTGGTACTGGCTGCTCTTTTCTTCTGAGACTGCACGCAGTAAGTAATACAGCGAACCGAGTCATGTGGCGTCACTGCTTCTGGTTTCATGCAGTGCGCTGCAGTTGTTAACTTTTTTGGGTCCGTACCAATCAATGGTTCTTTTTAAATCAAATGTTGCCTTTACATCAACGACCTATAAAGGTCCATTGTGGATACATCGTCCTTATTTAATAATTAGGACATATAATCTGCTCAGTCCGCGTAATTTCATCGCCACTGAAATCATGTGAGGGACTTTAACTTTAACTACTTTAACTATGTAGGGAGGCAAAAATTATGTCCGGCAAGGGTAACATAGCCTGCAATGCACGTTATTAGTGATACCTGTGACTTTAACTTTAACGACAATGAAATGGTGAATTTGATTAATAACGGCAGTAGTGACCTTAACAACAATGAAAACCCTTTGAGTAGTCAATATTCTATTTGTACCTTTCTTACAAATAATAACGACAATGAGACAATGAAAAACATTGTAATAGCCAATGTTCTATTTGTTTTCCATTTACTACGTGGCTCTTTATGAAAATCTCTAAAGAAACCAGACTTTTTGTTGTGATTGAACATCGGCCAATTTTGTTAGCGCACCTGATTATCTGCTAATTCGGAAATTTGTACTGAATGAATGACGATGGTTCACGATCAGTCCTTTTAAAGCAGAGCAACCATACGCAATGTTATGAAGAAAAATAATCGATTTTGTCTAGACGTAAAATCAAATATTAGTTTCCAGTAACCAATCTCTTTAAGATATTGTTTCTGATTAATCTTTTATGGGGCGCGGTAGTGGAGTGGTCAGCGTAGCTGGCTTTCGCGCAGCTCGGGTTCAAGGCCCGTCGGCTTCCCCTGAATAAGGGGCAAGCTGGCTCCCGAGAAACACTTCCAATAGGGAAATTATTGCCGACACCATATGACCCTGGCAGTTGGTGCGTCGATGAGCCCCAAAAATTTCGCTGGGCGCTATGTAACCACTAAGGTTGGTGCGCCCTTAAGCCCCAATAATCAATCAGAGCCCCAAAAATTACTGAGCCGTCTTTTACATGGAAGATGGCTCCCCGACATCTAACTCATGAGCTCTCCTGGTAGTTAAACAAGTGTTTCCGGCTAGAATGCTCTCTGCCAGAGCAAGTGAAGAACATAATAGAAAATTCTGTGCATTTAAGGGGAATTTATTTAAATGACAATCTGTGTGAAATACCATAAAGCCAAGTAGCCTAGCTCCAGCCTAAGTGAAAAATGGCATGGGCTGGAAATCATAATGCAGGCAAATGCACAGCATGAACATAAAGAGGTTCATACCTATGCTTGCAATTTAAAGATATGATTCCAGGCGCCACCAACAAATCTGGGAGGGCGAATCGTTTCATGGATCAGAATGCGTCCCACTCTTGCAGAGGGAGAGGGTTGAATCATCACTTTTTATGAGGATGAACATACCTTAAGCTGGACGAAATCCAATACAAAGCTGAGCCTATGCAAGAAATAGCACCTGGCGTTATTTTTAAGCATTACAGAGACAGTTTCTTTCAGGGAAGACATTCTTGCATTTCCAAAATATCAAACTCCAAATAATTATGCTGCAGATCTGAGCGGCGAGAAGTTTTAAGCAGGGAAGTCGCAAATAATGTTTTTCTAGGCAGGGGAGGGTGAGTTCTGAGCGGCGATTACAGAGTGAGGGAGTAGGGAAGCAAAGTTCAACGTGGAAGCTACCTTTCAGAAGGCTACTAATGCAGTTCACTAAATATTAAAATAAACGGCAGTTGCGTACCTTCACTAATGCTACAGGGAGAAAAGGCAAAAGAAGTAAAAGAAGTCCCAGCATTTTTTTAAGAAGAATCTCTTGATTCACCTGCTGACTGAGACATGCCTTCCATCGCACCTCACTTTCGGCTGTCATGGCTTTGCGCATGCAGACACGAGCCCAATATCGGTGGACAACAGTGGGCGAGGCTGACGTGATATGGGCACCCTTATTTGCGAGTTATCAGGTGACAGCAGCAAATTTGATAGGGCTCACTAATCCGACGGCTCCGGGTAATGGAGAGCAAACAGCTGGGATAAAGCTCCCACAAAGGTCAGCGGTGACGTCAGCGGGCCTCCAGCGACCTTCTCGCAGATCTGCGGTAGCCAGATACAACGGCCGAACTGTGCCTAACCGAAAAACACTGCCGCCGTTCCGGGTTTCTCAAGGAACCGTCAGTGACCCGGCTTACCGAGTTAAGTTGACACCTGCGATGGGTGAATAATAGGGATTGAAATAAATAAATACTATGGTATGACGAATCAATATGGGATTCAAAAACCTCGAGACATCGTTTTGGAAACTTTTGCTCAGTGAAGGATTTGTGCTCACTAAAGGTGAAATAGATATTGGTACAAACAAACTTTGTAAAGTGACGAAGGCAAGAAAACATTTACCTGCAAGGAACAAATGTTCGTGATTCGACCTCGAAATCATTCCAGGTCTTGAAGTTTCATATTCACGTTTACTGGCTCAGAAATTTATGGTGCTTACAATGAAAAAGACAATGTTTCGAATATGTGTTTGCATTCCAGCACAGCAATGGCTTATTTAAAATAATGTCATAGGTAATAACATTTGTAGTTAGAAAATAAACAAGTAGGAGTTGGTGCTTACTCAGACACAGTAATTTTTTGATAGAATAAAAAGTAAAAAGACACTGAATAATAATAATATACCCCAAAGATTTCAGTTCACTTCAACAATGGCGAATGAAATTTACAAATAAAATCTCCAGCTTTAATTTCGCGGACTTGACGGGCACAGCAACGGCAGATATCTTGTATGACAAATGGGGATTAGTCGTGGGCGTGAGCTATATTGCGGTGAAGATAAGCCTACAGGAGGCCAGGAACAATCATCTGCGTCTGCCGTGACCGGTTCATAACTGATGGACTCAGCGCCAGACGGAACTGTACAACATGTGCATTTAACTAAAAGCCTGCACGAAATCTCTGCAAAATGGATGAACCTGACAGACTGACAGATATATCCTCAAAGGGCTTATATTTTCCAAGGATTCTCATATATGGTTGGATATCTACCGGGCTTAACACGGATTAGGAAAACCCCAGATTCAAATATGGGGAATAGCGTGCTTAGGATAACTGCATGTTTTGAACGACTTTCCACTTTATGTCACACTCAACTGCTCACTGGACGACGGTATTTCCAGCATAGGAACCTGGCTGGTAGATCGACTGGAAGATTTTGCGATGGGTTTGGAGGCATTTATTGCTGGAAGTGGTTGCGTCGATTCTGCTGAGCCAAGAGTGGCCTTGATGTCAGGAGGCCAGGGAACGGCATTTGGCTTATTGATTGGTACTCAATGCTCCACCGTTCTGCAGGAAGGAGACCTCTACTGCAATATAAAAATGCATTCCTAATTCATTTATGTGGCAGGTTTGAAAGCCTGCAAGAGCTGTACATGGGTCAGTATCAGGTAAAATAAGGGAAAATTCGCTCTTTGGTGGATGACCTCCGCCATGGCTTTCGCGTATTGATACAACTGGCATGGTAGGACTATCGCTAGCCAGTTTTCCTTCCTCAACGGAGAAAATAATAATCGCATCCATAAAATTATATATCAATGAAATGCTACACAACAAAGACACTCAACAAGGTTGCATGGGTCACGTATGGTTATGGGAAAAGATAATATTTTCAAAATTATCAGTATGAAGTATTCTGGATCTATAGGGGATGCCCCTCCTCAATAACGATCTTTGTCACCTCATGAAAATATCTACAGTGTCAAGCGTCGCACACACCCCTACAGAAGCGCAAATGCGCGGAGCTCATCGTCATCCGAATCCACTTTGCGTGTCAGCGACACTGACCCACCTGGGAGCCCACCAGTAATCAGCTACCTGGGCTCTCAGGTGGTGCTGGCAACACTGGAGCCTAGCGGCTGTACCGAGCCGACGCGTCCGCCTTCTGCGGGTGCTAGCCCACTGCGCTGATGCCGGCAATGGACGGGATGCGTCCCAGATCCCACCAAAGACGCTGCAGCCTTTTTTGGATGGGCACAGGCGCCGATATCGGGGTCAGCAGCTAAGCGTTGAGGGCCAGCTAACGTCATTGGCGGATTTAAACCAATTTGGCAGAATGTAAAACCAGGACCGCTCCGTGGTGATAACTGGGAAGAGGCTGCGGAGGTACGACTGCTCCATGCTGGCCACCGGCGCTGGTTCTAACAGAACATCCACAGGATCGCCTGTCGCCCTTCCGTCTCCTGCACAATATTTGCGGACAATACGTACCCTGCAGCGTTCTGCACCACAGCGACCACGCTTCACCATATCCTCCTACATCACCCGGTCTCTGGCTAGATTCACCTCGAGACCTTTAGCAATATCGATGGGGATCCCCGCACGTAAAGCTGAGGCGTGGCGTTGGACTTGGCGGCCGCCCACCGTTCCTTCAGCACCGGCCGTGGCCTGATCGTGAGCCAAGGCCGCGGCCAGGAGGTTACAACAGCAATACACGCAACGACGAAATAATGAAAAATCACATCTGCCTTCAGTTTAGTGCAAACTGGGATTGAATCGCCTTTTCTTGCATTTCCTCTCGACTGCTTGGAGTCGGGTCGAGTTAGATGTACCTGCATAACTTTACCTTAAAATATACACATACCTTTCATCAGCCCAACGCCACCATTCCACAAATCACGATCTTAGACAGCTTTCGTGAAAGCTCAGACCATTACTCACGAAGTGTCTCCGTAGGTCCGGATGCATGTAGTCGACACCGTCGTCCATGATTGCCGTGGTTACGTTGCGTCCAGTGATACCCTGCGCCCAGGCAGCCTCCACATTCAGATCTAGCTTCGGTTTTCCACCGTTCTGACCCGTATTCTTCTGCAAAAGCCATCCCGTTTGGGTTATTGTAACATGTTTTGTTGAGCTGCGTAGGTAATGCATTACTGTTTCAACGATAATTTCTTTGGCCTGAAACTGTTGGAGCTGTGGCATTAACAGTATTTTAGTGCATAGCCACTGGTGCGATTTGGTGCAAGAATGATAATCATCAACGGTGGGGGGACAATACGCGTGAGAATCCCAAAACACTACATAGTGTTCTTGCAGGGCTGGTGGATCTAAGAGGGGACGAGTGCCTGGGTTGTATCAAATTTAACTTTATTTCCCGACATTTGAAGAGGGGGGACAGCACCATTTGAAAAGCCACCTAAGTAGTGTGGAAGTATGTGTAATACATGATACATGATTCATGAACAAGATGACAAAATCACCTAGCTATCTTGATAGTATTATCTGCCACAATTGTTGATGCTGATACCATGAGTAATGATGCATGCGTACCCTCACAAGTTTTCGAATACGAAAAGCACGACATTTAAAGCTAGCACATTGGAATGGTTTCGGCACAGCGCTTGAGTTGGTTCGTTAAAATGCTGCTCTTCTTTATACGGGTCGGAGTTTTGTCGGACAAAGCAGATATTTCCACTCTACCCAACACTTAAGCATGCCTGCACATGTTCACCGAGACGGATGAAATGGCAGGCATTCAAGCTAAAATTGAACTACAAAGATAAGTTAATTACGGTTGTCACTAACTCAGACTCTCAAGAGCTACGCTGCTCTGTTAAGTAAGAAACTGAGGCTGAAGCTAGCCAGTAAAGTGTGACTTTGGTTCCACATGCGGGTGACTGAAATTCATTGACTCTCTTACATTACAAATCTACCTCAGAGGTTCCAGAGGATGTTGAACCTTCTCGTCCTTGAATTTCATTGTTTTAACCCGCGCCCCACCGGGGGTCCGGCGCCACCTTCGCCCCACCGGGGGGCCATCGATGGCCCCCCCTCTAACTCCGAAAATATGGGCGTTAGCGCAAATCTGCAAAGTGCAATAGAAAGCTCGCGTGAATTCAGTAAGAAATTACTTTGCATGTTTTAGTGCTCAGGTCAATGGTTTGACCTCCAGAGGTCAAATTAGGTCAAGATCGGCTATTTTCACTCAAATATGCAATGATTAAGCAAACTGGGCATAACTCTTATGCCATTAGAGCTATTGAGACCTGGTAAAGTACATTTGATAGCAAATTGCCAGTACTTTTTCCGCTATGTGGAATGTAAAGACCTCCCGCCAGTGGTTTGACCGCCAGAGGTCACCTCGTGACCTAATATGACCTGAGGTCACGAAAGGTCAAAAAGTGACCTTGCCGTATATCAAATGAAAGCCAGTGACAAGACAAACACGATGGTATTTGTTTCACCGCTCTAGCGCAATTAGGTCAAAAGTTATTGTCAAAATACTGTTTTTGACCTCTGGTGACCTTGGATGACCTTGTAAAAGTCAAAGGGCAAATATGACCCCTGGGATCCGTGAAAGGGTTTCCAAAAACGTTGTTCTGAGCAGTCTGAGTATTTGCAATCATTTTTGTGGCTTTTATATCATGAAATAGCTTTTCCCCATGCTTTTCCAATGGGAGAGGTCGCCTCGTGACCTGACCTCAGGGCACGAAATCGAAAAATCCCGGATATACACCTTGTAGACCCTGGAGGGGTCATGAAGTGTAGGAAGTTTCAAATCGATCGACTTTGAAATGTAGCTCTTACTGAGCTCTAAAGTGAAGTGAGGTGACCTTGGTTGACCTCGTCTGGTGACCTGACCTTGGGTGACCCCGGGTAAAAATTTCAGGGATGATGGAAAAATGATGCAGTGAGAGGTAGAGCCCTCAACCGCGGTGCTGCGCCTCGTCGTTTTTCTGCTATCCCGGAAAAACCTTAGGGGGGCCATCGATGGCCCCCCCGGTGGGGCGAGGGTTAATGTCGCCCACTTGAAATTGATATACGACATTTTTGATCACTCAGTTGATAGATTGAGTCAAATTAGTTTCTGAGATCTAAAAATAACTGATCAAATAGATTGCACAGCTTTATCTAAGGCGTATAGAGTACTGCATTTAATCGCCCGAAACTTTATGAAAAAGACAAGTGTGTGCACCTGCAAATGCGTATACGTGGATTT
The DNA here is from genome assembly GCA_034440635.1 of Lepas anatifera. Taxonomy (NCBI): domain Eukaryota; kingdom Metazoa; phylum Arthropoda; class Thecostraca; family Lepadidae; genus Lepas; species Lepas anatifera. The sequence goes on from JAOTON010000451.1 coordinate 172,357, forward strand.
TCACAACGACCAATCAGGGCCCTGGTCTTCCGCAGAGGCACCTGATTCAGCCGCGTACTTATAATAGCCACATCTGTGCTAACCTTACAGCAACATCATCTTTTGACTTACTAGATACCACTGATACTTGAAGAACGGATCGGTGGGGTCCTTATGTGGTTTAAGATCTACCAAGTTCTCCACGCGCAGGGGGCTGTAACCCCGCCGCTCCAGCTTCAGGGAGCGGTACCCTCGCTTTGTTCTTCGGAAGCCCGTCATTTGTACCGCTCTCCGCACCTGTCAACACAGAGAATTCGGCTGTAAGAGACATGATTCCCGGCTTCACACCTGTCAACACAGAAAACTCCCCTGTAAGAGACATGATTCCCGGCTTCACACCTGTCAGCACTGAAAACTCGGCTGTCAGAGACAGGGGTCGAAAAACTTTTTTTTCATTCTGAATGGTGACAGCCCAAGGTGGGCAAGGTGACAAAAATTATCTGACATGTTTCCTCCAGGCCAATAACGGAAAAAATCTCCGAAATTGGACCTGTAATTTGAACTCCCCCTGTTTTTAAACAACTAAGATGGTCCAGGAGCATCCATTGGTATCCTACTAAGGCAAAACGTGCCACATTTTGCAACCTGGGCTGGTGACACATTTATGGTTTGACATTTTCAATGGTGACACATTGAACCTTTGTTTGGCCCCTGGTCAGAGACATTGTGCCGGGCTCCTTATCTGCCAACATAGAAAACAGTGCTGTCAGAGGCAGGGGTGTAATTTTCCCAAAATCTTTGGGGGTGCTCAGCCGGTGGGGGGCGGCACCCCATAGGGGCGGCGGCGTTGGGGGGCGGCACCCCTTCATTGCACCAAATCTGTTGTTCATCGCTTTTTTGCACCTTTTATATCACAGAGAACATTCTGTTTTATTGCTGGGCAGGTATTCTACAGCTTTTGCCAAATATGTTTGCTTTTTAGGCGACATTCCAAAGCTATATACACGTCTGAAAATAATCCAATCTGAGCTTTAAATCTTTCCACGATCAGGGGCGCAGCCAGAGCTTTGGCATGGGAGAGCACACCACCTTTGAGGGGCACCCCGGGAGAGAAAGGGCACTTTTAACGTGACCTAAAAAAACTTACTATATCTTAGTTAATATCAACTTTTGGGTGCCTCTGGTCCAAGAAAAATGTAAATCAAGCATTGACGGAGAAAGGAAAACTGAACTAAAACCAGGAAGAAAGAAAAGTGTCACCGAAATTTCATGAAAATAGCCAGAACACCACTTTTTGGGATAGATTTAAGGACAAATCAGCCAACTCATGCAAGTACTTGACATCAGAGAAATCAGTGGAGCCTGTGATATCTGTCACTATGTGCAAGATAAGACATATTGGAGTTGAAAATTCATTTGCTTTGCCCACTGGTTTTGTCGTCACGAGTGAGCCCTGGTTGAACGCGGATTAAGTTCCCCGGCTCCCACAATGGCCGTGGGAGGAGGTGTAGCATAGTGACATTGGACGAATACAATTTTTGTTGCCGGAATAATTTGGGAGATACCTTTTTAACGCGTTTAAAAGTTCCATATTTTTAAGGGCCGGTCTCAGTTGGAGTAAAGAAAAAGTAAACAGGCTCGTTGTTTGGATGGGGTTGATGTGACAGGGCTGAAAATTGTGAAAAACTAGTTCTTCATTCATTTAAATTAATTAGTAGAAATTCTGGTTCAGGGGACTATGCCCTGAGCTCAGAGGCATATGCCTTTTTATCACCCCTGCCCAGAAGCCACCAGCATAATAAGCAATTTATTTAACCCGGGGTGCCTAGGCATCACAAGCCTTTTTAGCGATGAAGGCTCATTCCTCGTTAGCTCCATTTTACAAGGGGAGTTTGCACTGTGTCCTTATTCCCCATCTATTCAAGACCAGCTCAGGGGCCCCCTAGTGTGGATCAGAGTCCTCCAGAGCAGCTGCCCCTCATTTCCCCAGTCAGGGTCCTGAAATTGCTTTGACGCAAGGTGGAGAGTGAGGCCAAAATCCCAAAAAGAGGTCAAAATCCCCGCTTTCTTAACATGCCTCATTTTTGTCGTTTAGTATTTCCAGGCTTACAAGTCCCATCACAGCCTTTTCTTGGACATGCTTATTGCTTCTCACCAAACCAATACTTTTTCAGGATAATACTTTGATTCAGGACTGTATTTATATGCCTTCAAAATATAAGCAGCAACTACCACCAACTTTTTTTGTTTTGACTGACAGTAGATGAGAATATCTGCTGTAGAATGGAAGTGAAGATCATCATTCTGCTACCTCCTAGTGGAATGAAAAGATTTTGACGCTCCGCAATTGTTGGTATGTACCTCATATATAGGTACCTCATACCAAGGTGCCACATTCCCTTTAAAGGGAATGTGGCACATTGGTCGAATCCTGGAATTCATTGTAATTAGGGGTACTTTTAGCCGGAAATCATTGAAGCGTCCATTATTTATCTGACAAATGTACAATAAGCTCAATATTTTCATTTTAAAATGCTCCTCTTGGGGAATAAATAAAAATATGCCTGTGGATGATGTCATGATCTGGCAGCCACTACCATATCCAATAGGCTTCAAGGGCTTCGATTGGCTGATACTCACCGTGACGTCAGCATATGTCGTCACACCAACATGGCTGTCAACTGTGGCCTACTGCTAAGGGTACATGAGGGATACATTTCAGGTAGTTTTTAGCTTTTTCTTCGGAAAGTTTGAGCTTAAAGACAAATAATATATAGACTACCGGGTTTTCCGGCATGCTTTACAGCTTGGCTATCTCAGTTAAAATCACGTTATTAAGGTGCCACATTCCCTTTAATCACTACGAGGAAAGAAAGCAAAAACACCGATAGTGCTCCAAACAATGCGTGTATTTTTCTGTAAATAGTAAGAAATATTGCACCTCCTCTGTACCCGTGCATGCCCTTTATTTTTGCCCTAACGCCTTTTATTTTACTCTAACGCACAGGGGAGGTGAGCATCAGTGCTGCAGTGATGAGCTCAGGGCGGCAGTTATGGACTAAGAACGGCGCAAATTAGGATGGAAGTGATAAGCTGGGGGCGACAGTGATTGGCCGGGGCGGCAAGAAACTAGGCAGTCATAAGTCGAGGGCGGCAGTGATGAGCCAGGGCCAATAGCTATGAACTAGGAGCGGTGCGAACCAGAGTGGAAGTGATAAGGAGAGGGCGGCAGTGAAGACTCGGGGGCGGGAGTTATGAACTAGGGGGCGGCACAAATCAGGGCGGAAGTGATAAGTTGTGGAGGGGGTAGCATTGATTAGCCGGGGGTGGCACGCATCAAGGCAAAGGGCATAAGCCGAGGACGGGAATGGTGAGCCGTGGGTAGTAGTTATAAACTACGGGTGGCACGAATCAGGGCGGAAGAGATAAGCTGGGACAGGGACGGTGGACTCTGGGGGGGGGCAGGGTGTGCAACTGCACACCCTGAAAAAAATGAGGGCGTGCAAAAGTATATTTTTGCACTCACGGCTTTGCCTCCGTCCGGGGAAGCGCCCCCGGCCGGCCAAGAAAACATCACACCTAAACACCGCCTACCTGCAGAGGAAGGGCCCTCTGTGCAAAATAAAAATAGTTGCAAATATGAATGGTGCCCCCTTTCATCAAAGCCATCCTATGGAGAGCAAATAGACCCAATTTATCGACTCAATGCAGGGAAATGATGTCGGCACCCCCCCAGTGGGCGCCCCTAGGGAGCCACAGGTGCCCCTCTGGGGATGGAGGCGCCCCTTTCCCTAAGAAGGAAGGCGCCCTCTCCCGAAAATCTTGTACAACCGCCCGAAAATGGAATCCACCGTCCCCGAGCTGGGGGCGGCAGTCATGAACCCAGGGCGGCACGAATTAGAGTGGAAGTGATAAGTCAGGGATGGCGTTCATTAGCCAAGGCGATAGTGATGAGCTGGGGGCAGCATGGAACAGGGTGGCAGTGATAAACTGGGGATAGCACTGGTGAGCCACTGGTAGCAGATATGAGCGGGATGCTGTTTGAATCAGAGCGGCAGTAATAAGTCAGGGTTGGCAAGAATCAAGGTGGCAGTGATAGGTGGGAGGCGTCAGTGATGAACCATGGCGGCATAAACCAGGGCGTGATGAACCGGAGGCGGCATGATCACAGTGGTAAGACGGAGGCGGCATGAATCATGGCAGAAATGCTGAGCCGAGGGGCGACACATGTATTGGGGGTGCTCTCATGGTGATTAGGGGTGCTCGCCCACCCCAAAGAGATAACAAATTTTACCCCTGGCTGACAATAAAAGAGTAAAAGCACGGCAGCAGCAGTCTACCATTTACTCGGCTCGGAGAATTCCTCCAATAGACAAGGAGATAACGATTAGACGATTGTGGGCTGCTGTTTGCTTTCTGGAAGGGTGTTAACTGTAAAAAATTGCGGAAACTGTGCGGACAGCAGGGCCTAAGTTTGACCGGTTTTGGGGTCATGGCCGGACTGGTCTCCTCGGCAGTGATAAACCAGGGGTGGCAGTGATCAGCCGGGGGGCGGCAGTGAAGATTCGAGGGAGGAAGTGTCTAACCAGAGGCCGCTCATATATGGGTTAATAAAAAACAGGGACAGCATTGAACAGCCAGGGGCGGCGTGAGTCAAGGCAGCAATGATTAATCTAGGCGGCAGTTATGAACCAGGGGAGACAGTGCTCAGCCAGGGGGCGGCAGTGATGAACCAGGGGCGGTAGCGATGAGTCGGGGCGGCGCGCATTTGGGTCAAAATATGCCAGGGACAGTGATGAGCCAGAGACAGCATGAATTAGGGCGGCAGTAATAAACCAGGGGCGGCAGTGATCAGCCGTGAGACGGTCCATTATCATATTTGAGGTTTTAGAGCGCGCCGACATCTAAGGTCATACGGCGCCCATAACACTAATAAAATACGCAAATAGGACATTTCCGCACGAATTTTAACAAGTCAGGTGGTAAAACAGTTCAGGTTATGATAGTTGTATCAGAAGACTATATAAAACACATAAAAGATGAAATGACACGAAGGTAACATGAAACTCGACGTTATTTAAACCTGAAAGACTACTAGGATGAATATATGACATTAAAACTAACGCTCCTCAGATATAACATGATGTTAGTGATATCCACAGAAGGATGTTTCCCCAGATCGTTCACCGCCCAGATATCCCTGGGATGCTCACTGCCCCGAGGGATGGCAGTGATGAACCAGGGGCGGCAGTTATCAGCCTGGGGGCCGGAGTTATCAGTCAGGGAGCGGCAGTTATCAACCAAGGGGCGGCAGTTATCAGTCAGGGGCGGCAGTTATCAACAAGGGGCGGCAGTTATCAACAAGGGGCGGCCGTGATCATTCAGGGGCCGCAGTGATCATTCAGGGGCCGCAGTTATCAACCAAGGTGCGGCCGTGATCAGCCAGGGGCGCCAGTTAGCAGCCAAGGGCGGAATTTATCAGTCAAGCGGCGGCAGCTATCAGTCAGGGACAGCAGTTATCAGCCAGGGGGTGACAGTTATCAATCCGCCGGGGCGGCAGTTATATCAGTCAAGGGCCGGCAGTTTTCAGTCAGGGGGCGGCAATGATCAGCCAGGGGACGGCAGTGATCAGCCAGGGGCGGCAGTGATCAGCCAAGGACGGAATTTATCAGGCAGGGGGCGGTAGTGATCTGCCGGAGGGCAGCAGTTATCCGCCAAGTGCCGACAGTTTTCAGTCAGGGGGCGGCAATGATCAGCCAGGGGGGCGGTAGCGGTCAGCCAGGGGCAGCAGTTAGCAGCCAAGGGGCGGCAATAATCAGCCAGGGGGCGGCAGTTAGCATCCAAGGGGCGGCAGTTGTCAGTCAAGGGGCGGGAGTGATCAGCCAGGGGCGGCAGTTATCAGCCAAGAGCCGGCGGTTTTCAGTCAGAGGGCGCAATGATCGGCCCAGGGGCGGAATTTATCCGCAAGGGGCGGAAATGATCGGTCAGGGGGCGGCAGTAATCAGTCAGGGGGCAGCAATGATCAGCCAAGGGGCGGCAGTTATCAGTCAGGAGGCGCCAGTGATCAGCCAGAGGGCAGCAGTTATCAGTCAGGGGCGGCATTGATCTGCCAGGGGGCGGAAGTTATCCGCCAGGGGCGGCAGTTAGCAGTCAAGAGGCGGCATTTATCAGTCAGGGGGCGGAAATGATCAGCAAGGGGGCGGCAGTGATCAGTCAGGGTCGGCAGTGGTGAACGAGGGGCGGCAGTGATCAGTCGGGGGCGGCAAAGATGATTCGGTGGGCGACAGTGACTTACCAGGAGGGGCAAGTATATGTGTGTTAAAATAAACCGGGGTGTTTAGCCAGGGGAGGCAGTGATAAGCCAGGGTGTCGTTGATCAGCCAGCTGATCAGTGATGAACAAAAGGCGGCAGTAACCATCCGGAGGGGGCGGCAGTGATTAATTGCTGGCGACAGTAATCGGGCAGGGGCGGCAGTGATGTGGCGTCATAAATCAGGGGAAATGATAATTCAGGTGGCATTGATTAGCTAGAGGTGGAACCAATCAGAGTGGAAATAATGAATCCGGGACGGGAAACACTTGTGCGGAGCGGCACGAATCAGGGTGGCAGTGATGAGATAGGGTGACACTCTTCAGTGTAGCGGTGATAAGCCAGGGGCGGCACGTGTATTGGGGGTGCTCAGCACATGATTAGGGGTGCTCGAATTAGGATTGGGGGTGCTCAGGGACCCCCAAAGAGATAGAAAGTTACACACTTGGTCAGAGGCATACTTTCACGCTGGGTACTCTCGTCAAAACAAATTACGTCTAAAAATGTCCGTTTCAATAACTATTGTATGTAAAGGTGGTTTCCTCCATAGAATGGTGAGTCGCTTACTATTTCTGGTATATTTTGATATTGAAACGTGTCAAATAGCTTACGCTCTAGTTTTCATATCTGAGAAAATTACAAGTTCATTTTCAAGATACTATGACAGATATGTGAAAATCGAACATTTTGAGTTGACTTATCTTATGGTACACAACAGCAGTCTCCCTAATTTGGTCAACCAATAGCGGAAAACTCCTAGGTCATTGCATCGACTCCCATTTTGGCTGAGCTTTCCCTCAAATTGACGTCCTGCTCATTTACAAGGTATCCTACAATGTTTCATTGATATGATCCTACAATATTTCATTGATTGATATGATGGAGGCCTGCTAAACTAACCCGTTCTGTTTTGTACCGCCTTCACTTCAGTTCAAAGACATTTTAATATGGTTCACAGTGAGAACAGAAAGAATCATTATCCCCATTTCCAAACTATGGATATACACAAAATGGTGCCAGCAAAATAAAAAATCATTGCATGTTGGGGAAATATTGAAGCTGAACAACGTAACTAACCAATAGAAATGTGGTCCCTGGCTTATTGGCGGCTTATGCCACATCCCGCCTATCACCCCAGCCGACGCAATATCGCAAATGAGGCTTAACGACAGACCCAGCTAGCCATATGGTACCACGGTAGCGTTAAAGGGAATGTGGCACGTTGGTCAAATCCTGGAATTTAGTGTAATTAGGCGTATTTGTAGTCAAAAATAGTGAAACCACTCGTGATTTCTCTGAAAAATGTACAATAAGCTCAATATTTGGTTTATAAGAATACTCCTCCAGAAAAAGAAATAAATATCAGCCTGTGGATGGTGTCACGATCTGGCAACCACTACCATACTTGAAACGCTTCAAAGGGCCTCGATTGGCCGATGCCCATCGTGACGTCAGCATATGTCGTCACACCAGTAGCTCACGACAATGGTCGCCGGCGACGGGGGGCTGAGGGGGCTGGTGTCAGGTAGGTTTTAGCTTTTTTCTACGGAAATATCGAGTTCCAAGACAAATGAAATATGGAGTACCACGGTTTCCGACCTGCTTTACAACTTGGCTATCTCAGTTAAAATCACGTTGTGAAGGTGCCACATTCCCTTTAATTGGTGCGGAACAGATTCTTGGCCTGGAGCGTGTCATGTTGTTGCAAGTAGTCATTCTTTGTTCTATATCGCTTCCTAGTGTAAGCTCAGTTGGTGTAATTAATGTGTCAACCCACCCACAACTTATGTTCCTTATTCGTCACCGTCTATCACTTTCTGTTTTTCCGACACTGGTTGTCGGTATTCTCAGCCTGTTAAATATTTACATATATATATATATATATATATATATATATATATATATATATATATATATATATATATATATATATATATATATATATATATATATATATATATATATTAGTGTTCGAATATTTCGGAAGGAGTCGTTCTTTCATACAAGCTTCGTTGAATATTACAGCTTCATTGGCGTTGATAAGTTTCTTCGTGGTCGACTCCAGTTTTCGTATTAGGCTTCGGTTATTCTCGTCATATTGGCGTAAAACATTAGAAAAAGACATAATTCGACGTTTTGTCTTACGTAAGACATATTGATGATATTTTGACACTACAAGTTTCAAGTTACATAATAACAAACACACAAGTAATATAACACTGGATTAAGTATCTCACGATGGATCGCATTTCTTTGTTTTTATTCAAATGAGTGGAACGTTGCAGTCTGTTTTGTGAACCCTCTGTGTAGTGGAAGCAAAAAATATCTAAATAAATATGCCCGCTGGAATTTGAACTAAATTTTCCTGTCGTAAAGTGGTAGTGAAGTGAGCTGTTTAGCCTGAATGTTTATGACCGGCGACTTGTTGCGAATGATAATGGTTTCAAGTGTTGTTAGTCGTCGCCGGTCATTGCAGTGTGCTATGATCTTTGTGTTTGATGTGAGCATGTTGTGGGATTTTTTTATTTCGTAACCTGAGGCTAGGTCACGAGGTGACCTTTCCCATTGAAAAAACATGGGGAAAAGCTGTCTTATGATATAAAAGTCACAAAAACGATTGCAAATGTTCAGCTTGCTCAGAAAAGCGTTCTTAGACACCCTCTCATGGGTCTCAAGGGCCATATTTTCCCTTTGACCTCTCTGAGGTCATCCAAGGTCACCAGGAGTCAAAACAGTATTTTGACAATAGCTTTTGAGCTAATTAAGCTAGAGCGCTGAATCGTGTATTAGCGCATTATCTTGTATGTCACCTCACTGGCTTTCACTTTCTGACCATTCGTGACCTCAGGTCATATTAGGTCACGAGGTGACCTCTAGAGGTCAAACCACAGGCAGGAAGTCATTACGTGCCACAGAGTAGAATAAGGTCTGGCATTTTTCTATCAAATTTACTTTACCAGATCTCAATAGCTCTAATGGCGTAACAGTTATGCCCAGTTTTCTTAAGCGTTGCATATTTGAGTGCAAATAGCCTATCGTGACCTGACTTGACCTCTGGAGGTCAAACCATTGACCTGGGCGCTTAAACATGTGAAGTAATTTCTTATCTAATTTACGCCAGCTTTCTATTGCACTTTGCAGATTTGCGCTAACCCCCATATTTTGGAGTTAGAGGGGGCCATCAATGGCCGCCATGGGGCGAAGGTGGCATCGGAACCCCGGTGGGGCGCGGGTTAAGCCGACTTCTCATTTACTAGGTAGACGAAAGTGCCCTACCAAACCCATGCGGCCATGAAATGGTTTAGTCCAAGAGAGCTGTTATCCACGCTGTTTCTTATTCGCAACACACCCCGCTAGTAATTTTGAGTTATTCCCTAGTCTTTTTACAAAAAATTTACATAATGTACACGCTGCCGCACCATTTATGACTTAGGAAATTATTTTCCCTTAAAATCTCAGGTCCCCAGTGTTACTCTTGTGCTGGGATTAGTTTGGCTCACATTTTCTACAAAGACAGCGTTGTTTATAAGTTCCTACGCTCTTCCACGTTCTGGTAATCATTTTCCCCGACTACTGGTTTACAGACTACTAGGACCATCAATCATTTCCTTCATGACCCCTCCACCCACGTGCGATACGCATCAGCGCCTTGTGAAACCAATATTAGCCGGAGTTGGCCGCTCCCACGCCCCGTGGTCGGTCACGTGATCCATACCGCCAGAGGCCAGGCGGGCGAGTGAACGTCAGGGTTGGAAGGTGCATAGACGGGCCACAACACCACACCGCTGCCTTTGTGGTAAACGCCGGTCCTGTGAGTGGCTTGAAGTATTTGTGAAGGTTTGCGTGTGCTGTACGTCACTGCTGAAGTAGTTTTCTGGGTACTGTGATATATTTGACGAGGCAGTCTGACTTGATCAAAGGAAAATTGTGACATACCAGTGAAAAACAGTCGGGAAGCCGTACTACGCCGCGCATTTTTCCAACAAATGTTGGAATGATTCTCCTTGTTGCCTCACTGTATATGCCAAGCTATGACCAGGGGCGGACGTAGACCCGAGTTTTTTTTTTTGGGGGGGGGCAAATCCATGTCTGCCTCGCTCCTCCTGGGGGGGGGTGGGAGCGAATATTTTTTTGCTCCACAGACCTAGTGTAAACACCTTTTTCAGTGCTCGACAAACCTAGTATAAGCTACCTCTCCATGTACATGATCGCTCTCGGGGGGGAAGATGTCGATATTAACCCACAAGGTCAAGGTCAAAATCAAAGGTCTCATGTCAAAGTCATTGACCGCAGTGTTCCGGTCGGGCATTACTCAGTGGAATTACTCAGTATGACGTATGTTATGCTATGGCTATAGTTAGGGCTACTCTGGGCCAAGGTCGCAGGTCAAGATCAAAGTTTTTAAAGGTCAAACCCTCATCCCACCCAAAGGCTGCTATAGTTCCGGTTATATTGTATATAACCACCCCCTTCCCTTGGGTGCGCTACTGCATGCAACAATGGAGACGAAATTCATCACATTCAACGGTGATATGTTTGTTCATACACCAGCATAATGGTATCAGATTCCTACTGAATAAAAACAAAACCTTGGCTTGGTCCATGACCGAACTGTATTTTTTACGGAATTGGCTTAGCGTCGAACGCACAGAACTATTTTTCCAACGAACCTGCCTCACGTTTTATGTCACCTTGTGTGTACTTACTTACTTGGTAAATATCAGTGAGCTGCTCGTTCACCTTTTCAATGAAATTCCCAAGTCCAAATGCTGTATCAACTGTAAGCAGGTTTACCCGCATTTCTACACTTATTCGCACCTCCATGTTTACAGCATCCAGTTCGAAACTCAAGTGGCGATAAAAGAACATGCAACAATTGCGTGTACGTGCTGTGAGACTCTATTCCCTGATGTTATTTGAAGTGAACTTCGCAAACGAGGAAGGGTTAACTTATGTATCTCGGTTCTCACCCATCGTGCGGTCAGAAAATAGCCTGTGAAAATACTTAGCCGCGATTCTACGAATGGTTACTGCGTATGCTAGTGTACAGAGACATGAATTGAAAGCTTGGTTTTCCCATACTGTAACCATTGCACTTTTTCACAATTATTGAGTAAAGACGTCAACGACAGTATCTTAAAAACTCCAGTCGACAGGCAATGTCAACAAAAAGTGTTCATTTAACTCATTGTAACCAATGCACTGAACTTTCGCCGTGCCCCAGCCCACCTCCCTTCAAGCCTCTAGGCATACCTCGCCGACGGCCGCCGCCCCGGACAGACAGCGCGCGCGACATGCCCCTGTATAATATGTCGCCATCACCACTGCCGCAGCGTGACGCAGCTGAAACTTGCGGGGCAGGTAGACGAAACATTCTGCCATAGTTTCAAAGTGGTCCCAGGGTGGGGCAGGCTACGCAATTTTTTGTATGCTTATCGATAATTGACATAGTCTCAAAATGTATGTGAAGTGTATATGGTACATATTTTTCTCTCCAAATTTAATTGCAGCAATCACTGGAAAAAACTGTGTGCAAAATCGCATTCTTCATGCCTTAAGCTTTCTAATGAACCCTGGTTTGTCTCACCTTGTACGTTCCTTAGCCCACAAAAAACATGGAAAATGAGCATTGCTCTTGGCTTTTATCGTGGTATGCGGCGAGAGATTCAAAGACAGCAGTTTGATGCCTTGTCACGTCGACTTCAAAGGCCTTAAATTTTTTGTTTGCCATTTTCTGACACTCTGGTCATTTTCCTAGTAGTTAAAAATATCAAAATCAGTTTTAAAAATAGTCAGAAATTCGAATAATGTCCCCATTTGGCCCCCCTTAGAACACTGTGCGACGGTGACGTCGAGGAGGGTCCGCTGGGAATATACTGCACCGCTTGATGCCAAAGCACCGCGGGACAGTATACCTACCGAAGTCATTCGCCGCGCGAGAGAAAAAAGTAATGCGGAACAGCCTACCCCTCAGTGGGATACTGTGCGGCATCACCCGCCGTGGTGGTGAACACCGAATGGTCGCAGTGAGGTTCCAAGTTCTAGCTTTTAACCCGCGCCCTGCCGGCGGTGCTGTTTTTTCCTCCTCTCGCCGTTTCAATGCGAATATCTACATCCAACTAACCGTCCCGATGATAATGCTCTGAGTAGCTGTTCCTATGTCAATTCTGCATCATTCCCGACATACAGAAAGTAGATACCTTTTCAACTTTTTGCGTAAAGCGAAAGTTATTGAGATGATGTTCGCGCTTTTTTACTCACGCCGGGCAGTGGCGGCCCGTGCCGCGGGCCCGCTGGGGCCCGCGACAGCCTCTGACACACACCGGGCTCGTTAGTGGAGGCGGCAGGTAGAAGGGTGACAATTTTCGTGGATTGGTCAGCTGATGGCGATCGAGGGGACGATAAGGAAACAGGTGAAAATACGGCACAATGGCTCAGCCAGCGTCTCTAACGCTTGCTTCCTGGAAAACGTCCCCAGACGGCATGGCGACAGCGCCAGGGGGCTCGACAACATAAGCAGGGGCTAATGGGGTGAGAGGGGTGGTCTCAGGCCACCCTCCTTGTATCATGGTTACCCAGAGGAGATTTCCATGCCAAACTTGACATTGTGCCAGGTTCACAGCTGGATGGCAAAGGGACAATTTGCCGTGTAAAAGGGTAGTCAGCGGATGGGGATGTAAAAAGATCCATTGTTAGTAATGGTGCAATTATCCCTAGCCTTTTAGTTCCTTGAATTTTCCTCTACATCTAATTGAATACTTATGTGATAAAAAAAAATTGAATGACGAAAAACATACACACCCTCTCTCCATGCATGCCTAGATTATAACATTTCCTTTTTATTTAGCTATTTCTGACACCACGTCACTTTGTGAAAACTCGTGTCCGAATTCCCCGAAAACATCCCTTTCCTATGGATGCCATTTTCTTTCATCTACAGCGCATGTCAGTATGGCTAGGTTTAGCGAACCGAGGTGCGATCTTTCCGTCAGTATCCAAGACAAGACTATGCACGAAAAATCTAAATATGTCAAATTAATTCCCCAAAAATCCATATGTTCACAATGTGCATAAGCACAATGTAGAGGGGATTGCGACAGTTGTTTGCTTGTATATATCCGACAGGTCACTGGTGGCTCATGCAGATGGCATATCAAACGTCAAAAAGTGTCTTTTCCGCTTTTGAAATGGTTCCATATAATTGTTTCACCGTTGGGGCGTCATCACACAGCGAATGCACATGCTCGTCGGCACGGCCGCCACACTCAGCGGGCAGGCACCGGCGCCAGGTGCCGTAACCGCCTGTCTGAGGCTGTACCCGGGACACGGTCGAAGCGGCAGGCGCGCCGCGCGTGGCGGCCGCTGTGGTCGGGATGATACTGCAAGGTTTGGTTAAAAGGACTAATTCAGGCACATTTGATAGGAATTCATGTGTGAAACATATACGAAGAAGGTGAAAAATGATTGATGTTTCTTTTGAGTCCCGGTAAGGCACATACGACCGCCTACAATTCAAGTTATCTATCAGTAAACCAGAGGAGTTTTTTTCAGCCATGCCGGCAGGGCGCTTAACTCCCGGGGTGCCGGCAGAGCGCGGGTTAACCCGCGCCCCACCGGGGGTCTGGTGCCACCTTCGCCCCACCAGGGGCGGGGGGCATCGATGTCCGCCCTTTAACTCCGAAAATATGGGGGTTAGCGCAAATCTGCAGTGCATTACAAGGCTCGCGTGCAGTCAGTAAGAAATTACTTCACATGTTTAAGCGCTCAGGTCGATGTTTCGACCTCCAGAGGTCAAGTTAGGGTCAAGATCGGCTATTTTTACTCAAATATGCAATTCTTAACCAAACCGGGCATAACGCTTATGCCATTAGAGCTATTGTAAAGTACATTTGATAGGAAAATGTCAGACCTTTTTCCGCCATGTGGAACGTAATGACCTCCCGACAGTGGTTTGACCTCTATAGGTTACCTCGTGACCTGATATGACCTGAGGTCACGAAAGGTCAGAAAGTGACTTTGCCGTATGTCAAATGAAAGCCAGTGACGAGACACACACGATGATGTCTGATTCAGCGCTATAGCTTAATTAGGTCAAAAGTTATTGTCAAAATACTGTTTTTGAGCCCTGGTGACCTTGTATGACCTCGGAGAGGTCGAATGGAAAATATGGCCCCTGGGATTCGTGAAAGGGTGTCCAAGAACGCTTTTCTGAGCAAGCCGAGCATTTGCAATCGTTTTTGTGACTTTTAGATCATAAGACAGCTTTTCCCCATGCTTTTTCAAAGGGAGAGGTCACCTCGTGACGTGACCTTAGGTCAAGAAATCTAAAAACCCAGATATAAACCTTGTAGACCCTGGAGGGGTCATGAAGTGTAGGAAGTTTCAAATCGATCGACTTATAAATGTAGCTCTTATAGAGCTCAAAATTTGAAGTGAGGTAACCTTGATTGACCTCGCCTGGTGACCTGACCTTGGGTGACCCGGGGTAAAAGATTTCAGGGATAGTGGGAACATGATGGGGTGAGAGGTAGAGTCCTCAACTGCGGCGCTGCGCCTCGTCGTTTTTCTGTTATCCCGGAAAACTTTAGGAGGGACCATCGATAGCCCCCCGTGGGGCGAGGGTTAAATGGCCCCCGGCAGGCTACGTTACTCACAGACCATAGCTACTAAAGATGGTCTTTTTATGCCGGCTCTGGAGAGGGGTCTAGCACTGCCGTGTGCTGGAGGGGGGCTGGTATACCCCTCTGAGGTCTTGGAAACTAAGAGGCATAGAAAAACACTGATTGGGGGCTGGGTGGCGATCTTGGCGGCTATGGAGATCTACATTATAGCCAATTTTCATTGACCTAGGTTCATATCTTCAAGGTCGAACAAGGTCATAGAGGTCAACTCTTGGCTATGCTGGGGACTCATCAGGATATGCCGTAATTAAGCGTCCGGAATGTACTAGTAACGGACCGAGGACAAAACGACTCCCCAAAATTTAACAAATTTTGCGGTCAAATTCATTCAAGTTCATTGAACTATGACGTCACCATATGATATGTTCCCTATAATTACACTATCAATAGCACTATAGCAACCGTTTGGCGGGAAATGAGGTTTCATCTTGAACCATCACCTTTGACCTGTCCTGTGACCCCGACCTATACATTGAGTTATGTTGGCTATAATATCGTAGCATAATATACACCGTACTGGGTAACATCTTTTGACCGAAAGCACAGGAGCTAATGACTTTGAAAATGCTGGTATGACCTTGACCTGTGACCTTTGACATTGATCTTGACTTTCATGTGGGGTAACCTTGACATATAACCTCGTTTATGCGGCGCTATAACGTCATTCACTGGCCAGTCTCCAATGCAGATGAACTAGTGCGAAGGCGCGATTGCAGCGATATGTTTTGTTTTCGAATTTAAAAGCCTATAAGTAAAAAAACTTAAGCCAATCTTCAAAATTATTTAACTAGTCGACGTGCCATTGAAGTCTCTAAAATGTAGCCAAACAGCGTTTTTTTGGCTGTAAACCGTTCTCCGGAAACCTAAGAAAATAGGTGGGGGTCTCCGGGGGCCGCTTCAGTGCGCGTTTTAAGAGGAGAGAGGTAATGCAGTCATCATCGCTGTGGAAGGCTCGTTGATTAATTCTGATAAAACGTTCGATTCTCCTGATGTCCTGATGCTATCAGCTGTCTGTACCATTCAATTTATTAAACCACTCACTAAGTTGATTTGTTTTTTTATATTGTTTAACGAACAATATATTCGGGGCGCACGGGGGGTATTTGAGCATCTTCCCTCAGATTTTTCCGAGGAGGCGATACAATGGTGGCACGTAGCTCTGCCGTGCTTGCTATACCTGGTGCTTGGTTAATTTAAATACAAGACCCAAAACACTGGTTTCACGTCATCTCGTCTCAGGTTACCACCTCATTGAAAGTGACATCATCTATTAGGAGTTTGGGACCACACTTAATTCATAGCTGCAGAATCTGAGGCCTATATCACGATACCGGGCCTATGGCGCTGTCGGGCTTGCTCTAGCTAGCTGTGAGTTCTAGTCGTGATGGTCTATAGGTCACGTAGTTTTTCCATACTCAATGTAGCGCTTGGTGTTCACTGTCAGCGTTTCTCCTCCGTGGCTCTCAAAGAAGAAGGGGCCCATGATACCCTGACTGCTCAAAGCGCACCATGCTGTCACCTTTGGTGAATGCAGAGGAGTCTGGAGAACTTCGTCTGGTGCCGATTTGCCCCAAAAGCGGAGTTTGTGTCGGTTAACCTGGCCACAAAGGTGGAAGTGCACTTCATCCGAAAACCAAACGTTGTGCAGAAAGTGGTGTGACCTGGAGCATTTTGATTTGAACCAGTCACAGAACTTAACTAGCTGTTCTTGGTCCAATGTCGTCAGCAGCTGGTACAAATATATTTTGTATGGAGCCAGTGCAAGGTTTTTTGTCAAGATTATGTGTGCTGAAGACTTACTGATGCGCACGAAACTTGCAAGACGACGAACAGAGGTCTTTGGCTGCTCTTGAATGGCCCCTGCGATTTTAGCGATGGTTTCGTTATTGTTTATGGACAACTTGGTTCCCGATTTTCCCCTACGTTTGTGCTGCACTGTACCAAATTCTAGAAAATTTTCGGTCAGTTTCAAAATTTTCTTCCTAGTGGGAGTGAGGTAGTGGGAGAAAGGACGCTTCAGTTTTCGCTGTGTTAAGATCACAGACTTCGTCTGGAGGTAGGACTGGGCAATTTTAGTTTTTACTTCCGTATTCAGCGGTGTCATATCTTAGAATGAAATGAAGGGGACAAAAAATTCAGAATTTCTTCTGCACGTGGACCAAAAGTTCTCATGGTTTTATCATTGAGGGCCCCACAATTAAAGGAGTGAATGTGGTACATTATTTTGGAACACTCGTTACAAGGGCACCATTGGCCACAATGCTGGTATCCCAGACGTTTCTTTACGATGATCTTAGGTCAGATCAGCTTCGGGACTACGATATTTCAATGAAAATATTTAGTTATTTCTTGCTTTTAGTTATCATCCGTCAGATCACGTTGGTGGTCTCGCTGTCATGTGCTATCGAGACATCTTATGGCTCCAACTTAGATTTTGGTTTGTGACCATTAAGGGGGTCATCTGGGTTCAGCCCAGCAGGTTTGTGATGTTTTTATGATAACATCTTGCTAAATACAGATATACATTTTAATCTGCCGTCATCGTGTCCATGTCTTCTTTGAAACATGAATGATAGGTATGCACTATGGCTATGCTGGGTCGCATGCTCAACTTGACCCGGGCATGGTTTAGACCAGCATAACAACTCCAGCATGGTAATATCTCTAGGGTATATAGGAATAATTATCTTGGGCTAGAAGGAAGGACGGCCGGCTGCTGGCCGGTCGCAGCTGCACTGACCAGCGGGTGTGCCTTCAGTTGTCTGAGGTGCGGTACACTCCTCTTGCTCCGCGCCGAGGAGAGGCCCCGGTGCACGAAATGGAACTCATGGTCGGACCCGAGAACCTGAAAGAAAACGAGAACACACATGTAAGCGACAGTGACGGTTCAGCCATTTTGGCAGTGTCTATTGTTTATAACCATATAGGCGTGGTCGTATGCAGCACTATGGGTTCAGTTGATAATACTTAAATGTATGTAGGGAGTGATGGCCCCTTTAGCCACCCACCACCCTCACATATGCTCATTTTTAGACCATAAAGTTAAGGAAAAGAGGAAAAGCGTCAAAATGATATCTCTGGTTGCCACAAAGCTGGAGAAAATAGTTTTTTGCACTGGGATCCAATCAACACGTGTAATAATTTCACAGCTTCTTTGCTCCTCCCATCTCATTACCGGGTTGAGTCGGTAGAATAGGGTAAACAGTACCATGATGATATTTGCATGTCCTGCCCTTAATTCTGGGGTGGCACCTCACATTCATGATCCAAGCCACGGTTCCTAAATATATAGATCCAAGCCTGTTGTCAGTTTATTTTCGACCCAGCTGCACCCATGAAGGTAGCTCTCGGGTTTTACGAAACACCGACTGCGGAGGTCAAATGGTATAACCAATTATCACCCTGTTTGGAGGGTACTATCAGGATAGAAAAGACTTATGCAGAATACCCGCCTGGGGATTTGAGCCCGAGTCAGCGGCATGTAAGCCGATAATTCTTCCCTCAGATCCCTGCATTTCCTCTCCCATGAAGAAAAGAGGAACCGCGAACTGTGCTTGTTTCTCATTCCGACAGTGTTCTCTGTGGCATAAGCTCTCTCTCTTTCTCTCTCCTCCCCCTCTCTCTCCCTCTCTCTCGTGTGAAGGAATAATGCGCTGGACTCGTAAGTGCTGGCTGATACAGCCGAATGATCCACTAAAACAGCTTACGACTACAGCTTCAGCAAGCCTGGGATTAGAAATCTTATTGAATGGCGCGTTCAAAATCACAGCGCGAAACTTGCGAACGCCGTAAAAGTAAAATTTAATCAAGCGAAATTTCACCCCGGATATTGACATTGGGTGTAAATTAATCAAAAACACTCCAGTAGGTTTTGCGATGGAGCAATTAACTACCTGTATCCCAAATCATTTTTAAACAGCTGAAAGTTCACGTAAACTCCTAGCCCTGGACATCATTTACTGAGCTCCTTTCTTGGTCTCTCTGGGCTCTCTGTTGGTCTCCAAAGCTAGTGGACAACCATTAAGCCTGCTGATCAGCTGCACCATTATTTCTTTGCTATTTGTTCTGAGGACCCCACCATCCCCATCGATGTTTGTAGTCTCTAAGATTTGGGCCAATGAACTGGAAAGCACCTTACTGGTTTCCTGAAGCTCTGTGTCCCAGTTTACGGCTACTCAAAGAGACACGCAAATCTCTGCAATGTAGCGTGACCTCCCAAGTCACGCTACCAAGGCCTCTAGCGAGGTGTTAGAGTGCAAACAACATGAGGCATCAAATGTCAAGCACACCCTCTGAATTTCCGGAGAATTTTCGCTGGAACTCGCAGACCCTTGGGTGTCTTCAAGAGAGAAAAAGGCGTCGGGTAAAAGCACTGCGTTGGGTGATGCTGGCATAAAACAGGTAAGTGGCAGTCTATCCAACATCCTGACTCCAGAGCTATGAATAGTGAATGCAACTGGGGGAAATTGGATGTAGACTGTACCAATCCATACGCACTAAGATAACCCCTGGCACCGACACCGACTTAGGAAAATCAAGACGGCTACATTTAATCACATCCATTCGGACCTGCTAGTTAAGTTTAACTATGACGTCATAACATAATATACGTCACACCGGGTAACGCCATTTGACTTGAAACACCGGGGTCAATGACCTTGAAAGTGCTGATATGACCTTTACCTGTGACCTTTGACCTTGACTTTCATGTGAGGTGACCTTGACATATCATCCCGGTTATATAGCGTTATAACGTCACCACTCGGTCTCCAATGCAAGCGAACTGGTTCGACCGCGCGATTGTGGCGATCTCGAAATGCAGGTCTAACTTTGAAAGCCTATAAGTTAACAAATTGTAGGCCGATTTTCAAAATTATTTCATCAATCGATGAAACAATCATTTTTCTCAAAGTTAGCGGAGTATCGTGTTTTGGCTATGTGCAGTTCTCTACCCACCTTGGAAAAATAGGCGGGGGCCTACGAGGCCCCCTCCAGTGCGTGTGTTAATTAGTAGTTATTTTTGACTCAGCGGGAACAGTTCTTTACAATGAGGGTAAGATTCTGCGATTCTGGGTGACTTAAAAACCAGCATCCAAGGTCTCTTCAATCCCTAATTATTGCCTCTTTCAATATTGGTAGCATTAGGCCTTGACAGCTTCAAGCAGCACTTCACAAAAGTGGTGCCGATTGATGCCAAATTTTTCACTGAGAGAAGGGCAGGGAAACCCGGGTAGAATTGTGAAAAACACGATTTTTGGTAAAGGCAGTATGCTAAAGCCGAGTAAAATTTGCAAAAGGTGGTGGTTTACGGAGAGGTGTTATGGCTGGATCCAACTCCCTGTATCTGGCTCTGCGAGTTTGTATAATTTAGGAAGATGACAGGCTTTTTGTCTAATGGTTTCCCTTTTTCCAACCACGTAATTTGGAAGTCGCTTCCGTCCCTCATAGTGTGTAAATATGTAAAGAATATCACTCTGGAACGGTTCAGACAGAACCAGGTCCACTTGGCAACACATTTTCATCAAGTGCTGCTGAGTAAAAAACAGCTGAAAGGGTGTATACCTTTATACCTTTACCTTTATGGCGTATTAAGATTTTTCTATGTGGTTTATATGTTCGTTCAAGTGTGCAGGATCTGACCCACGGACCCTCACAAAAAGTTTAGTGAATATGCTACCTAGAAAGGGACTCCAGCAAAGTATAGTATCTGGAATGGCCTGGTTAAACATGGTAACTTGCTCCAAAAGAAATTGGGATGTTCTTCCTCCACGTACGGTATCCTGCTATACTGAATGGACCTCAGTCTTGTAGAAGGTGGTCTGCATCAATAGCATTAGACTGTTTCCCACCAGTCTCAACAAACCGAGGAGACATCCATCTAGTGTTTTAACCAACACCCAACGGGTTATTTCATAGCTCTTCAGCATAGTGTCTTGCACCGCACTCCCAGACAAGAAAAAGTGATCCAATGCTCTTTTTCTAATTCACGTAACACGCGCATTAACGGGGGCAGGTACCCAGCCCCTCGGATTTTTTGGAGATATCATATAAGCGGCGCCGCATAGCGCCGCCGTACTTGGCATACATTTTTTCCGAATATTTTTGCAACTTTTGTCAGAATTTTAAGGTTAGGTCACCTCAGATTAGGTCACCAGTACAGGTCAAGTGATTTCACTTGAAAAATTTTAAGATATGAACACATAATGACCGGGGTAAAAAGTGTTCAATGTATCACCATTGAAAATGTCAAAACATAAATGTGTCACCATTGAAAATGTGTCACCATTGAAAATGTGTCACCAGCCCAGGCTGCAAAATGCTGCACGTTTGGCGTTTGTAGGATACCGAGGGATAACCCTGGACCGCGCTAGTTATTGAAAACATTGCGAGTTCAAATTACAGGTGCCAATTTCGGCAATTTGTTCCGTTATTGGTATGGAGGAAACATTTCTGCTAATTTTTGTCAACTTGCCCACCTCGGGCTGTCACTATTCAGAACGCCAAAATGGTAGGTTTTTCGACCCCTGCATAATGGGCCCACCGAGTTCTCTAAAATATGTTCTGGTATTTTATATTGATGACCTAAGGTCACGTACGAGCCCTGACCTCTCCATTGGAAATACATGGGAAAATGGTTTTAACGAAATAACTTAGTAAAGTACGATGATAGAGCGTTTATTTTAACTGCAATATATTTTCATTGTCTTTGCAGTTCTAATTATACGAGTTTTGACCTACTTTGACTTTGACCGGACCTCAGGTCAGGTCAAATACCATATTTGACCTTATTTGACCTAACAAGGTCATATTATATTTTTCTATTGTGCTTGCTGCAAGGATTGCTATGAGTTAAATTTGTTTGCTCCATCTTTACTTGTTAACCCGTAATGGCCGAAAACCTTCCTTTATATGTTATCCTTATTATGGCATGTCTTGCCCTCTAGTGAAGGCATTACGAACTTAAATGTGACCTGACAAAAAATGTTGCAAATATTTTATGTATGGAATTGGATGGGCTACCTAAAGCCGTTGACTGTTTTTCGCTATCTAGCGTGGTACTCGAGATCTTAGGGGGGAGTGAGTGCCCGCCCCCGTCAAAGCAGTGGCTCAGACCCACGTCAATGCGCGTGTTAAATTCTCTCGCTTGCAATGTTTTCAGATTCATCATGACCATGTATGGAGGAGATATGGCGGATCCTCCCTCAGAATCGACTTTTTGACCGGCACCACCTGGGCTCTCTTCGTACACACCACCGCCTGGGGGTCCGATCGAACCCCTACGATCCGGAAACCGGAGGTGATACGAAAACATGGAAATGGCAGTGAAAGCGTCTTACAGTTTTCTACTATGGAGCCCAATTTGAACCATATCCGTTGACCTTGTAACGTCAGAGTGGGCCTAAATAGGTCAAAGTTGAACCAATTTAGAAAATCAATTATAACTCAATTCTCAAATTAATTATAGCAAATTAAAAAAAGCTGTGACCTTTGGTGATCTCAGGTCACCTTGGTACTGACCTAACCTCAATCTGGATGACAGCAATCATATCTTTGTTTCAGGAGCCATTGAATGCTGTTTCTGAAACTTGATCTAACTCTTCTAGAAGCCGAGTTACACACTGGTTATGGAAGAACAGAATCGCCTTACATGGGTTTAGCAATGACGCATAACTCATTGGCATAACCTGACGTCAATTTATGGTCATAAGTTGTCAAATTGGTCACCCTAAAGGCCTGCTGCAGCGACGCGTGCCTCATTTGAATCGGCTCAGAATTATTCGTGAAAAACGAGGGGGCCCGATTGGACCCCAGGCGGTGATGGGTTAAGCTTAGCTACGCAATTTCAGACCCCCGATTCACTGGAATCTTCACCGTTGCAAATAATCAACTGAAGACATTCGAACAATTATGGATGAAAGAATAACTGATGGATTATTGGGTGGAGAACTTTGAATAAATAAATAAACAAAATTACTGAATAAGCAGAATAAATGAATGCAGAAAATAAACGAACGTCTGACTGGGCCGTGAAGGTAAATGTTATTCGAGTGTGCTCTTTTCTTACGGATGCACGAGAATGCCTTCAACGGCAGATTGTCATCCAGGGAAGTTGCCGTATCCGAGATGAGAACGTGCCAATTGTCAGACATCGCACAAGTGCTTCCTTGAGTCGTGCCAAGCTGACGACGTCGAACCAAATATGCAATATGGGAGATTCGTGACTAAGTGATACTTCCGGGATCATTGTTTTTTTTCAATATTTGGCGAATTCTCTAGAACAAGTTAACTGATTCCCGAAATCCCCTAAACAGTGAAAAGTTGGTAGCTTCCTGTGAACTTAGAAACTGATGCGTTATTAAAACACCAGCCGTGATCAGAAGACGCGAAATGAAGATTGGAGGCGACCTCACGGTGGCATCATCCAAAGAAAGGAGTTCGACCCCAAATAATTATGCACCTTCTCGAATCTATCCGAACTTCCTTTAATAAGCAAGACATTCATTAGGAATCCCAGGGTGGGCTTGTAGTCTACATTACGAATTTTCCATTTAATTTTGTAATTACTCTATTGTTATAAAAAAACGTTTGCGGAAAAAAATTTCTAAAGCACAAAAACAGTCGCCACGGACACCACATTACAATTTCTGATAGGGCAATGCACAACCATCAACAACTCTGCGCTTGGGTTTGACGTTACAGTCTACCTTCCCCGCCTCCCGGAATGGATGGCAAACCAGTACTTGTAAAACCTGTGTTTTTCGGATCCTAAAAAAGAGTGGTCAGCAAACTGAGTTTGGTCTAACTCTGCAGTTTTCGTTTTTAGGACCAAGGGATGCTGCAGCTAGCCGCGGCCTCGATACCTTCCATTTTCTTGAGGTATCCGGTAACAACATATTAGTTTTACGGATCAAGCGGCAACAGACTTCAGAATGAACCAAAAATATAATGCATTATTAAACAGTCAAGTGAAGAGATTTCTCGCACAGTGAATAACTTTGCTTATCCAAGATCGCGAGGGTATAAAGATGTCATATGAAGGTGACCTGATTGGACCAACACTTGCGATCTCATCTGCACGAGAAGAGCCGAATTCGGGTCACTTGCCTATCTCAAGCGGCCTTAGCCCGTACCGACGCACTTGTCAGCCACAATGCACAGACAGCTAGAGGGGTAATTCGAGACCAATGCAAAGCACAATGGCCATAATAACAATAACAATAAGAGACAACAGTCCATTCAAATATTTTGCATATTCAGATAGGGCCAGATCTTCTATGTTACCTTACCCAGCCCATTCCCTTTCACGTGGGTGCGGAGGGGGAAGCAGGAAGAAGGCATCTACGCTTCTCTGATTTGAAGGTAAATGTGTTGTCAAACCTGCCCTTCAAAACCTATACCAGATGAATTATGATTATAAGGCATATGAATATAAGGCTATATGAGCTCAGCAGCTGGTGAGCCGTAAAAACCACAACGCTTCCATGAATCAACACGTACACAGCTTAGCTAGGGCGTGTTTAACAGGCCAATCTCACTCTGCATGACAACCTCGCCTTGACAAATATATACTAGCTACAGAGATGGTGTTAAATTGGACCCGTAAATACTGATACACATCTGAAATCATCACGCTTTGCAAGGAAATGCTACAGCAAGAGCTTTCGTGGGCTAGAATTTGCTTTTGCTGTGTGGCACCGAAAATGATACTTGGAAGTTTTGCCGATTTTTGCCATCAAATTATCCAGACAAAATACTGCCCAGAAATCCTCATAATTTCAGCTGTTAAGGTACATACTTTCATCGCAATGGCTTACATAAACATTGCCACCGGTAAAAAGTGAGCGGGCCAGTGCTGACAAGAACTTTACCCTCTAGAACTCACAACTGATCGGATTTGGGCTTATCACTGTCTCCTTTACTGGGTGGCCAGTCTGGATGAAATCAGGATATTCTTGGGAAAAAGTTGGGGTCAGGGGGAGAAAGGGGAGGGGTAGGCACTCACTATCCTGACGTGTTTGATGACTTATAAATATCAACATCAGTACGTTAAGATAAGCATAAGCTAGTGCCGGGGCCAAAAACCAGTTTTAATGACGTTTGAACACCATTTGTAGACCACTTCTAGAAATATCTAAAGGGATAAAAGAGTTTTGTTCCATATTCACATTCGACTGATGCCGAGATCTCCTCGCAACTTCGATCACCTAAAGCTGCAGCTAGGGCTCAGACAGATAGTCGTACTTCAGATCCTTTCTCAGGCTCCCCAGATACCCAATCCGCTTGCATTCTCCTCGATAGCGCGACACCCATGAACACGTCACGCCCCGCACTGCTGAGCGGCCCCAACACCACACAACGCTGATGCGGGCGCAACCCCTGCCCCACACACGCGTCAGCATATGGTGCGCCTCTGTCGACGCTGAGTCAAGTGCCTCCTGACTGTGCCACCGTCAACTGTCGGACCACTTATAGTACTTACCGAGCCAACGTTCTCGAAGCCGGAGCGTTTGGCAATTTCGTGCGCCTTCTCGGCGCCGTGAGGTCCGTTCAGTTGTACGTAGAACGAGTTGGTGAACACCTCTTTGGCCGCGCGGACAGCAAACAGTTCGCCGGC
Source organism: Lepas anatifera (assembly GCA_034440635.1). Classification (NCBI taxonomy): domain Eukaryota; kingdom Metazoa; phylum Arthropoda; class Thecostraca; family Lepadidae; genus Lepas; species Lepas anatifera. The sequence continues at coordinate 197,942 of JAOTON010000451.1, forward strand.
AAGAAGTAAGAGCACCCCCACAGCTGCCGCCCGTGTGACCATGGCCGGGTCACCGGTCAGGGCTGAGCGCGCGCTCACCAAGCACCGCGGCGTCGCTCGGCCGAGCGCTGCTGTACGCCGCTGCCCGCAGAAGATGGCGTCCGGCCCGACCGGGCCGCTCTGGGCCGCTATGGATCGACGCTGCGCCGACAGGATCGGTGACGTCAGGGATGACGTCACACGGCGCGCGCGTCCATCGACCGCTGCGGGCTGGACCGTCGCGCCCGCCGCCTGTGGGGAGACTGGCGCGGCAGCCGCAGGCAACAGGTAGTTGAAGGTCGCAGGGATACCTTTAAGGAGCCCTGGGGACCCTTTCTTGTTTATTGGGAGTTCATTTGGGAATCAGGATAAATAAGTCTGAAATCTCTGAAATTTGTATGGTGATTCCGATGATAATTCTGTTGATTCTGGGCACTCAACTACTAAGCCTAGGTCAATGTTTGAGCACAGAGGGGGCATGTAGAAGTCGTATCTTGTCTCAGACTGCCTCAGCCCCCAGACTTCTTGATGACTTTTTTTGTCGGTTCAACCAACTCTGCCTCACAGCTTAGCAGATAGGGAGTTGGAGGTCCCTCCCTGAAATGTCAGAGCGCCTATAGTTAATGTATAGCCGGAGGCTGTTCCGAGGCAGTGGCGGGACAGCATCCAGCCCCTAGCCCTCTATTCTCCTAAATGAAGTCCTGGATTTGCCACTGCAACAAAGGCTTACAGGAGGCACCGCTGGCAAGGCTGGCTTCCGGCACCGCCCGGTATGGGACGTGAACGCAATCTGTTTACTTTACTAATAGAATGAGTAATAATATCATCATTAGTTATGATACAGAAATGCGTCGGAGCAGGGGCTGGGGAGGGGGTTGGCAGGAAGACCTGGTCTCTCACCTTTCTTAAAAAAAGCCAATTGGAGGGAAATCCGAACATTTTGTAACCTGGCGGTGGTGCAGAACGCAACAATAAGCTGCTATTTGATAAGGATTTAGTACGGGGGGGCAGATATTCTTATCAGGGTGCGGCATGTTGAATATTGACTACCCCCTCAATTTGTGTCGCTAATGACGATCATGAAAAATATAATGTAATGACATATCTAACATAATTGTAGCCATAATATTTATCTCAATATCGAAATGCATGCCGGGTTCAATTATTCGAAAGATTAAACAGGGCTTCAGCCGTTATTGTGGAAAAAGGTCATGCCACTCATCTCTCTACGAACGATGCCCTTTAGTGAAAGGTTACGGAGTCTCGGGTTAATATGGATGGTTATTGCTGACCTGTCGCTAACCCAGGGTAGTCCCACCTGAGATCAAAGTGCCACGTGGGCACTTTGTCAGGGGAAGCGTCGACGCACCGTAGCATTTCCTACGTTTTTGGTACCTAAACTTTAAAGTCGGCTTTATTGCCAGATCCCCGATTTACCGGAAAAGAAATCAGGTTTTAATAGGAAGGGCTCGCGATCTAGTTAACTTAAACGGAATCAAAGGAACGACCAGGCAAGTTTTTTTAGTAGAAACTAGCAATTAAACAGTTGTCGATTGGGATGGAGCATGAAAGCCAAAACAGTACAGACGATTTCAAATAGTATTTTCAGTAAACAAAAATAGCCTTTAGAAGTTTCCAAGTTCAGCAGATCATGCTGAACTCGTTTTTGGAGCGAGAGATCGGATGCCAAAATGTTGAAAAAGTGAATGGAAAGCTAAATAGACGGAAGGCTGTAAAGTACGGTGATTTAGACACACCAGTATTACCTTATCTGCAATCAATGACATTGCTACGTTTAGATCCACTCTAAAAACCAGAGATAAAACAGTCGGAAAGATAAATACTTCGACCGAAATATAGACCAAAAATAAGCCCAGAAGGTCAAAAGGTTTATATAATAGACATGGGCTAACAAACAAAGAACTCCATCTGGGCATTTAATGTGATACTGTTAAGTGTAGTGACTTGTGCACTACCGAGCTGCATGCCGAGCTCACACGTGTGTAGGCAGGATGGCAACGTTGGACTGCGACAGTCAACCGCGTCCTGAAAGTGGCCGACTTTTTACCCGAACTAGAACAGTAGGTTTGACGCGCCGACGTTTCAGCGCTAGGCCCCGGCGCTACATATGATAAAACTTCGTGACGTAACGTAATTTTTATTTTATGTGTTAATTTTGATATCACCCGACTTATCAAAACCCAAAGGCATGTCTTTATCGTGGTATGCTCTCAGGGAGCCAGTTATCATGAAGGGGAGATAATTCGCATGTATCCTCAGTTTGGGCCGGAAACAGACGTGGTACAGTTAAAGAAAGATATTGTAGTTTAAATCCAAATTTCACTACTATCGTAATATATCCTATAAATGGATCCAAGGGTTGGCCCCAGGAGCACTGCAGCATATCAAATAATAAACAAAACAAAAACATATCTTCCCATTCTGATAGAAATCAAACTTACCAACTCCAGAAGCTCCAATGTTAACCTTCGCCCGGGTGGGGGGTCTTTTTAGACCCCACACCTCGGGTTTTTCCAAAGTGACCAAAAAACGGCAGCGCGCAGCGCCGCCAGACTTTGTCTAGCTGTTCCTTCATCATTTTACATCTGTCTTGTAAATTTCAGCTCAAGGTCATATCAGGTCAGGTCACCAGGCCAGGTGAAGTGACCTCACCTAAAAAATGTTTAGGACCGCATAACTAAAAGAAGGGCTAATCGAACAAGTTCAAACTCATACCACATATTGGGCTCACCAGGAGCTACAACATTTATTCCGGGATTTTTTATATTGGTGACCTAAGGTCATGTGCAGAGCATGACCTCCCCATTGTAAATACATGGGGAAAATCACGAAATGAGCTTTTCTCAGTAAGTATGGATGGAATCAACTTCAAACATCGGCTACGACCTGCTCTTATCCCATTTCTGAAGTTGATGCAAAAATTTTGACTTGTGAACTTTAAAAGGTCACCTTAGGTCAAATAAGCATTTTTTGGTGTTTTACTCTATAAATTTTAAATAAACTAAGATAGAACTTTTATTTTGTCACCGAAGTGTTTGTATACTCACTGCAAGTCAAATGATATACATCATGACTATACCAGGTCAAGTTGGGTCAGACCGTTGACCTGGGTCAGGTCAAATTCTTGAATTTGACCTGGCATAGCAATATCATATGTCATTCGATTTGTATTGACGAGAGAATTGCAATGGTGCATAAACTATGACTGTATCTTGTTTGGTTTGGAAGCTATTAGCAAAAAAGTAAACGCCCTTATGCATGGGTGGCTATGGATATTTCCAAGAATATGCCCAATATTCAGTGACCTGTAGCTCCCTAGGCTTTGATCTGACACGAAAATGAATGCCGTTGCAATGAAAGAACATCTCAAGAGCTTTAGAATGGTGTTAGAAAAATGTTTCTAGCTATCATAGTTTTCTGAGTTATATGAGGTTTTCTTAGTACACCTCATATTAGCGATTTTCACCTATTTTGACCTCTGGTGACCTTGATATTGACCTGACAAGAAAAATGACCGAAGTATTTTCGATATCATTTTCGAAGAACTTTCGATTGCCGTTTTGCGCTTTTTTCTAGCTCTCTTTGTTTTTGAGATCGTGGGGGTCTTTTTAGCCCCCCCCCACCAGGGCAAAGGTGGCTCGTACCCGCCACCAGGGCAAGGGTTAATATTTACCAATCAATCGCAAAACAATACTAGCCATTTGGAATCACTAAAGAAAAGACATAAGGCAATCAGGCCAGCACGCAACATGGCAATATAGCATTATGACCAGATTTTGCATATGTGGAAGAAATCTAGCTTTCCAGCACCGATTATGGTTCTTAGGTTTACTGCTCTATTCACTCACGCAATACCATTCGTACTCCGCAGGAAATATCGAGCCCAACTTGACCGCTGATCATGGTTCTCACAATCCATTACTCAGGGGATACGACGAGCGTTATCTAGGAGCTGACCAAAGGGAGCTCAGGGGTCCAGGTCACCAGCTTTCATACAGTATGAAAATGACAAAAGCACATTTCTGATTCTAATAAAATCCCTACTCAAGGAAACTTTGATTATTACCAACGTTTTGTTGCAGATACAGACGTAGGTGGGGTAACGATGGATATAAATGAAATATTTTCGATGGCTTGGAAGAGCTCCAGGATTGTTGAATGAAATATGTGTCCTTACCTTCCTCACCCCTCTAGTTTTACTGCTCTGATGGCCATGCTGTCTAGCGCAGGTCATGTAATTCGACACATTTCAAGAAGAAACTGACGACCACAAACGCAATAGTCACACACCGTCGAATTGAAACGCAATCACTCAGAGTTCACTGTCAAAACAAGCAAAATTAAGCATTTGACAAATATGTCAACATCATTCGCCATGCCAACCTTGCCTGCCGGCAGGTGGCTAGTGTTTGCTTTCCCTCGTCTCTGGAGCTCCACTCGGCAGGCTGGGACGCCTGAGGGTGTGAGGCCTTGTGATTGTGACCTTTACGGCGTTATCTTGACCCCTGGACGCAATGTGGCACCACCGGCTGTGTGTGGAGAGTTGCTGGGCGCGGCTTTGAGAGTTGTAGATCAGGTAAGGTAAAAGTTACGCTAGCTTCATTTTGGTCTGTGTTGGGGCCTGTGTCTTATGCATTGATCTGAAATTATTCGTGGACTTTAATAATTTTTGGGGCTTATCGACGCACCAACTGCCAGGGTCATATGGCGTCGCCAGCTCTTTCCCTGTTGGAAGGGTTTCTCGGGAGCCAGCTTGCTCCTTGTTCAGGGAAGCCGCCGGGCCTTGAACCCGGGTCGGCTGCATGGAAGCCAGCTACGCTGACCACTCCACTACCGCGCCCCCATTCGTGGACTTTGCAAAACATAAATCTTAGTATGTTTCAAAACAGAGTAAAGCCAAATATGTGATCAACCTATCGTTAGAACAGTAGCAAAGTGTGGAATGACATGTGAGATCCATTTTTAATGTATCCAAAGTTTCCTGCTTGTGTTAGGCTTGCCATTGGTCTACTTGGACGACCAGGCAACCAAATATAGTTTCCTCATCGAAACAAACTATATTCTGTAATTATGCACTTCCATCCAACAGGCTTCCTAGACTTGGACATTGTCTCCTGAATAATGCACAAGCAAAATATCACTTATGACATAGCTTTAGCGCTTCTTAGGAGCCCAAATATTACTCGAACAGGAATGAGGGATCACAATCAATATCACGCAGCAGCTGTCGGATGGGGATAGCGCTCTGCTATTGCACTTAAAACAAGAGCTGATGTGACTTGAATCCTATTTTTTACCATCAGCACCAACAGGGGCATAGCCAGGATTCCGCTCAGGGGGGGTGGCGCCCCGAAAAGGGCCCCTGCGAGAGCGCCAAAAGGGCCCTGATGGACAAAAAGGGCCCTGCTTGTTACAGAATAGAGTACTGAAGAGGGCTTAGGAGAGCCCTGTCTGGTATGGAATTTCAAATTTGGCCGCAGAACATAGTGCGTGCGAGCCGCGCTTCGCGAGGCCCGTGGGCTCCGGGGGCCCTTCGGGCCCTTAGGGGGGCAGCTGTCCCTGCCACCCCCTTGGCTACGCCCCTGAGCACCAATCAGACGGTCGGTCACTGACCTCAAACGAGGTTTCGCTTGTTTACAAGCAGAAATGCGTATGCTCTGCTCAGAACCCGAATAATTGCCTCTCCCTGGCGTGGCTTCGTTTGTCCAATCAATGCGAATGCAACTCTGGTGCTGTCTTGTTACGCCACTCCCCGCAGCTTGATATTGGCTATTATGTAAGTTCTGTATGGATACTTCGCAAAAAGATGAACTCGGAGTAGTTAAAGTTTTAGCTCGGAGAACGGAAACTTCGCTCATTGCTAAGTTTTAAGGTTGCTTTATTTCTAGCATCATGCTGGCAGGATGGAAAGCTAATTATGTTGGCATACTGCATGAAATGGTATTGTTGAAATGCTTGGCTTTTTTAGTGCAGCAGTCTGAATGCCATCACGACCTGACGATCCCGATATTGCGCTCAGCTCTGAACAGCATAGCGAACAAAGTATAGCTCTTTTGGGTATTAATTGTTGCTGCTTAGAAACTATTTCAAATTAGTATTTTTTTCTGGTCAAACCTGACAGCATAGTGAAAACATTTGACACTGAGCTAAATAACAGATAATCGATACAAGTAAATATTTCAAAACTCAATATCGCTTTACTACATCCACCACTTGCAGCATAACGCACAAAATAGAAGCGGCGTACTTGGGCAACGGCTTCTGATTGGGTTTTATTCAGGGACGTAGCCAGGATTTCGCTCAGGGGGGGCGGCGCCCCGAAAAGCGCCCCTGCGACAGCGCCAAAAGGGCCCTGATGGGTAAAAAGGGCCCTGCTTGTTACAGAATCGTGTCTTCAGGGGGACCTTCGGGCCCTCAGGGGGGCGGCTGTCCCTGCCGCCCCCTTGGCTACGCCCCTGGTTTTGATTCACTGTTGCATAGGCGGATCCAGGATTGCCAATCGGAGGGGGCACCTTCCCCGGGGGGCGCCACCCGGACCGGGGGGCGCCACTTATGACCGGCAAAACCTATCAGGTGGGCGCCAAATCCTATCGGTGGGCGCCGACTTTCGTATCCTGGGGGGGTGGGAAGCGACATTTCAAGGGGGCGCCATCGACCTTTCAGGAGGGCGCCGAGGGTCGATTGGGGGGGCACGTGCCCCCTGCCCCCTGGATCCGCCTATGCACTGTTGTGCTCATCCTTGGCAGCAAGTCAAACGGTGTGGTCCTGTCTTATGAATCATGACACCAATGAAAAGAGGCAATATTGAAATGCCCATTCCATGAACTGATGTGATGGATCATCCTGTCCATTGCAGTTTGTTAAGGTCCGAAAGTCCTACTAATCAATGCAAGTCTTCGCTCAGGCCAACACCACGTTGGGATACCTCCACCGCGCTCTAGAGCGGCATTACTTTTCCAAACGCGAGATAGCAGCCGTGTCCGAAGAAAAGGCAATATTAGGATCGAGATGGATCATGAAAGCAAGCCAATAGGTCACAAGACCCACCCGGGTCATGGTGGCATTGCTGGATCGTTTTTAAACAAGCCTGACCTCCGGCGCCGTCGGAGCTTCGCATTACTCTCAACGCCTCCTTACCGCCTTCTCACGCTTAAGCCATCCTTGTTCTTAAGCTTTCGCCATTTCCTTCGACCAGTTTTTGTTCTGTTTGGGCCAGTTCATAACCAACTAGTTCATGAACCAACTATCCGTGCACTTCAGGTGTGATCCTTTTATAAGTGTCTTACTATTTTTTACACTTCTTGTGGTCATTGTTGCTTCATTGGGCGTGTCTACAAATACAAGCCATGGTTACAAACGGAGTAGTCCTGGATTTCATAGGCCGAACGAACTACTTCTTCAAGGTTACCTCAGGGCGAAACATTTACCTGCAGGTTTCACGAAGTTTCACACCTACATGACAAGTGATCAGTTCATCGTGAAACATGTCTGACTTCAAGGATTTCTCCGCGCAGCGGGGGTGGTATGTATGTAATAATTATTTTGCTCAGAGTCAGAGCAGCTGTCTGCAGGTCTCACAAGCCATGAATATATGGAACTTACACAAAGCTGTCCAATTTGGCCAGGAGTCAAGTGAGAATCAACGATACATTCCTTCCGCTCCATCGTTGAGTTCAAACGTGTTCAAATGCTACACTCGGTATTTACCTGATTTAGCTTTTGCGTTGCATTGCCGACAATCCGACCCAAAATTTTCAACAGACACATCGGCGACGATAATTTCTTTTCCTAAGGGTCTATTTACACTTGGCAGAATCTGCCAACAGAATCTACGGATCGAATTTATAAAACTAAGTGAGGGGATGGAGGACAAAAATATTGGCAATTCTGCCAAATATGGATACATCCTTAACACGCGCATTGGCGGGGGGCGGATACCCGAACCCCCTCGGGTTTTTCGGAAACAGGAGAAAAACGGAGAAAAACAGGAGAAAAATCATTTTTACAGCTTCTGTGAAAATTTTAAGGTTAGGTCATGTCAGGTCAGGTCACCAGTACAGGCCAAGTGACCTGACCTAAAAAAGTTTAAGATAGCATAAGTCAGAACAGAGTGAGCTTATCCAATTGAAAATCATATCACATAATGGGCCCACTGAGTTCTCTAAAATATGTTCCGGTATTTTTGATATCGATGACCTAAGGTCAGGTACGAGCCATGACCTCTCCATTGGAAATACATGGGACAAATGGTTTTGACTGAATAACTCAGTAATGGATGGCGATAGAACGTTTATTTTAGCTGCATTAGACTCGCCTTGTTTTTGCAGTTCTAATGGAATGCATTTTATATAATTTGACCTTGACCTGACCTCAGGTGAAGTCAAATCCTTGATTTGACCTAGCAAGGTCAAATTATATATCATTCGATTCGGCTTGCTGCGAGGATTCACATAGTTTAAGTAGTTTTGCTCTATATTTACTTGTTCAGATGAAATGGCCGAAAACCTTAATTTACATCTTATCCCTATGACCGCATGTTTTGACCTCTCGTGACCTTAAATGTGACCTGACAAAAAATGTTTCAAAAATTGATGGAGACGTGGATGGGCTACCCAACACCGTTTACTGTTTTTCGCTACCTACCGTGGTTCTCGAGATCTTAGGGGGCGGGTACCCCCGTCAGAGCGAAGGTGGCTCAGACCGCCGTCAATGCGCGTGTTAACGTTACACTTCGCATGAAATTCAACATACAAGAGCATGGTGTCACTGTTATACTTTGCAGGGCTATACCATGGAAGGACGGCGACGGTCTTCCTGCCGCCCGTTTACTTCGATTTGAAACGGGAACAAGAGTCAAGGCAATTATTTGGTTAAGCATTGTACGATATAAACGTACATAAAATGTACGATACATTTTTGTTCTTTTTACCCAGACAACATGGACCATTTCCGCTTAGGTAGGATATATTGAGGTGGTTTTTTGAAAAAATCTTAGTTGTGTCGAACAAAGCTTTTGCAAGTCAAATTGATCACTGGCACGACGTTGCTAAGAAACGATGCATCTCCAGCAGCCCGATGCATCTGCAGACAGCTGTCAGATGCCCGCAAAGATCATAGACATTCATTAACCGCCGACGCCAGGCTGTCGAACGCTTGCCAATCGTTCGCTATCTTGGCTACTTAAAACATGCATATTGCATATCTAAACGTTAAGCATAAAAATCAGAGATTCAACCCCCGTTGCTCAAATCCTCAGCGACCATCGCCAAAAGTTACCATGCAGCAGCGGCATTTTATCAACATGCAACAGGAGGGAGGAGACAAGGCAGCGTGCAAGTCTCTACTGATTTGTGCAGATTGGACGGTGCTTCTACACGTACGAACGTAAACAAAAAACATTTCTCTCGATGCAAATGATTTCGGGCTTTTCTGCAACATCTTTTCTATGACATCCCATATATTTTGACCAAGCATCTTGGGCCAATTTGAGATGAATTTGGCTCGCATTTTGGAGAACATGTTACAATCGAGGGAAAACAGATACGTTCCAAAAATAACGATCATGCAAACACCTGGAAAAGGGAAATTTGACCTCTGACCCAGTACATGTCAAAAAGACTATGAAGAGCACATAACCGGACTCGGCACCGCCTGGACTCTTTCGCACCCACCACCGCGTGCGGGATTCTGATTTGGTACTCGAAATGGGAGGTGAGTGGGCGAGGTGGCTCGCAAGTGGTGGACTAAATCATGGCCAGTTTAAAATGCCACTCCCAACAAAACAGAAACCATAACCTCAGTTGAAATACGCCGTGAACTTCATCCATTTCACAGCCATAAAAATATAGGGTGGAGACATATTCATTCCAAGCACGTGACCAAAGTCCACCAATGGATTTTCACAATTTCTCACTGGAACGGTGCGAAGTGTCATAAAACAGAGCCGGGCAGTCCGCTACTTGCGGACTCACCAAATGGTAGGGGAGCAGCAGTGGCGCTTTCTTGTGCCAAAAAGTTGCCGAGTAACGGATACAGGACTCAAAGAATTAAAAACCAATACCACTGCCGACAGCTTGTTAAGAAGACCATCACCCAAAGATATTATATGGAAATTGTGAGAAATATTTTTTCCACTAGAAAAATACAAGGATATTGAATGAAAGTTTTTTTTGGGTGCACTCATTTGCATACCTTGCAACAAAGCAGGCCATGAAATTTATTGGGGCTTACCAAAGCACCAACTGCCAATAATATAGGGTGTGGCCAACTCTTTCCCCGTTAGATTGTTCCTTACTGACGGAATCCACCGGGCCTTGAGCCCGGGTCGACCGCGTGGAGAGCGAGCTTGCTAACCACTAATCCAATGCACCCCCACAAATGTCATATTTAATGTAATACCTATGCATATATCCAGAAGTTTTCCTTGAAATTTCTTTGAGAAGAACCAAGATAATTTTTTTGGGTAGCACTTTAGCAGTGCTTTAGGTGTAAAAAAACGAGCGATAGCGGAGTGGCGGGTAGCGGTTTCGAAAAACCAGCCCTCGTTTCGGCAGCAGTTTCCAAAATTTAGGTAGCACACACACGCACGACAACGTCGCTGGTTTTCATTTTCCACTTTCCATAAAAAAGAGCCTCTATGCTCCATGCAGCCTGCTTTCAGTGAGCTTCTAAATCAACGCAGACTGTGTGTCGTATTTCAGATACGACTATACACCGCTTTTTGCCCGGTCCAAACTTTCCGCACTGAATCCAAAAATATAAATTTAGGAACTTTGTGTCCAAAGTCTGCCAGTCTGTGCTGCAGCCTAAGTGCGCCAACTCCATCAGACATGTGCGCGATGTCCATTGACAGCTTCAGTCGGTGGCGGATCCAGGACTTCATTGGGAGGGGGGGTAGGGGCTCGAGCCTCCCCCGCCACTGCCTCGGAACAGCCTCCAGCTATTCAATTACCATAGGCACTCGAATCAACTTTTCGGAGACGGGGGTGGGGGCGGCACTTGACCCCCTTAGCCTCCCCTTGAATCCGCCGCTGGTCCAACACTAGAATTGACGGCACGCCGCGAGCGGGCGGTACGTGCAAGTTGAGCTCGCTGTCACAACCAATATGCCCCGAGGAGCCACCGGACCATAGCTGGCACGCTACGCTATGGGCATTTTTACGCCTGAAATAGCCCAGCAAGCCTTCCCGTGGGGCCATTAAAACCGTGTTATGAACGGAATTTTCAGTACCTCCAATCGCTGTGTCCGAGTCATTTCTAGCCTGGAAAAGTTTTCGGATGGGTGCTTCTGTACTCGTGCAAGGGCACTAGAGCACGTTCAAAGGATATTATTTGCGACTATATATTTATATATACTAATCCCAGTTAATCACTTAAACGGCTTCAGGGCTTCGGGCAATAATGTGAAGAGAGCTCAGCCCATCTCGCCTCCTAAAATTTGGCTTCCTGCATGAAGTCATCGTCGTTTTCGAAACATCACGACAACACTGCCAATTCAAAAACGGCCATGACAGTGTAATATGTATTGGGGGACAACTGTTATAGACACACACTAAAGTACAAAAATATCGGGCCTCACAATAAGCAACAAAAAATATACGGTTTCGGTGGTTCGAGTGAACCTGTTTTCACAGCACAAGCCCCAACAATAGCCGCATCGAGATAGCTCACACGAACACCCTCACACTCCCACCGTGTGCTTTAAGCTCTCGGGCGCGTTATGCAGTAAATACAAATCACCATTGTTGCTCTTTTTCACGGAACAGCCCGGTCACCGACGAGAGCGTGATGGCATTGTCACAGGTATACCAGTAACGTCACAACAGGTGCCGCCATCCCTCCCCAGCGTCGAAGTCGAGCAAACCCCTCACACCTCGCAAAAGTGCACCCCGCGTGGGGAAAGTACAGAGGGTGACCCACTGGGGCAGCATAGTCACTTTATCTCTTGCTAGCCTGTCACCACGATAAATGATACCGATGGTGACACGTCGAATTCCCAGCGGGGTTCGGATTAATGCATGCGTGCTTGCCCGTCGCAACATGCACCTCGGGGCAAGCATTATCACCCGAGGGCATTAGCCACACGTCATGCGACAATGACCCTGAAGGTCATCTGTTCATACAAGAGCGCACCCAGGGACACACTAACGAGACTACACCACGTGAGCAAGGCACGGAGTCACCCCTGAAACGCTTCTTCGCCAGTTGGCTCGGACTTCGCTCTGCCCGGCTGGGTGCGTGTCTCTCACGTTCGGAAAGCGATTGCGTGCGGTGAAATGTCCTGTCCCCGGTCCCGCACAACTTCGCCTCCGCGCGCGCTTATCCCCGCACTCCGCATCGACCCGTGGGACAGGACGACTCCTACTCAGCAGGGGGCGCAGTATCCCGCTGCCCTGCGCACAGCGGACGGGAGACGCAGATATTCTACCGCCGTTGAAAGCGGTAGAATAACATAAAAGTATGCTCACAGACTAGCCCTTTTTCGCGGGCGAGATGATCTAAGCCAGTAATGCTAGACTTTGCTACCAATTTGCACCGATGCATCTTTCTTTAGGACAGCATTAACACGCCTCTAGCATAACCATTACATCCGTACTGGCCTCGGCTGTCGGGCGGTACCCAACTCATCACCACAGTGGAGACGTTTCAACATTGACATCGCATAACTTTCATGTCGACCTGCACTTAAATGGGTCGGCACATTTATGTCTCCCCCTGACCATTTTGAAAACGTCAGAAGCCGATGACGAACGAAGTAAGAAACACGGCTTCTATCGCTGGCGTAGAACAACAATTAGACTTTCGTAATTTCTGACCCCAAAGGCTTTTAATACCACCTGGATTCTGATAATATGACAGAGACCACGTCTTATGATTCACAATATCTAATTTCGCTTGCAGAGGCAGAAGCCGGATGTGCTGACCTTGAGATCAGAGAAGAGCTCTGACCTTTTCAGACGTGGCAACCTGGTCAAACACGTCATCATGTGACGCAGATCGTATATTATTACGCTATGCTGATCTATGATGCCCCGGCCAATAAGCTTGGAAGGATGTTTGGACTTACTGATTGTTCAATTGAACGGCACTGACTCGGACTTACACCACATGCGTGATCATAACGCCATTGCGAGGAAACTGCGTAAATAGCACGGCAGTATGCGCTCGTACTTGACGCCAATACCGCGGTCTGGCGTTTAATTTAAGAACCTGAGACCACATCACAATGAGGCAATTCGATGGTGAAATAGCGATCGTTCAGAATGAAAGCGAAACATTGTAAATCCTACTACTCATTACGATGTTGCGTGAATCCAATTATCTGCCAACAAGCCTATTAAGCTCTCAATGCAAGCAAGCGTAATCGATCCGCCAACAATCACCTGTTAACCCCGGAAATCAGCCAGGCGGCAGAAAAGCATCCTCAATCTGGTGGAAATGCTAGCCATGAACACCTCAATGCAGAGCCAGCCGAAGACCATGACCAGTACAGGCCTCGTGCCGCTCTGCATCCGGGCCACTGACTACAAGCACTCTCCAACCTTTGCTGAGGAGGCTACCAGCAACACTAAGCCTTTTGGAGTGGCTTAGTGTGTGGGTTATTCTGGGGTCAATGGGACACGTGCCGCCCACCGTTTTGGAGGCGGTCGATAGCCGCGGACACAGGGAACAATCTCGTTACGTGGGAATATGCCCAGCTGCGCACTGCCCCGGCCAGGCAATCCGGTATGTCATTAAACCTATCCGCTCCTAGCCAATACACGGGGCTCCTCCGCCAAAACTGACTGCCTCGGCCAGACAATCCGGTATGTCATGAAACCTATCTGCTCCTAGCCAATACACGGGGCTCCTCCACCGAACTGGGGCAGTGCAAAGGCACAGAGGCGTGTAGAAGAAAATGCAACAGGCACGACACGAAGTTTTAGTTACGAATGGGTAGGTACTACGTTTTTTATACAAAGCGTATTCATTTGCAAGGTTATGTTGCATCAATTCGGTCCTTTCGCACAGATCAAACACCACTGACTTCAGGTAGATTTCTAGCATACTAGCAACAATACCTCCGCTACGTCACCATCTAACCTGCTCTTTACAAACGTCAGGTCGCCATTCAAGCCGAGATACTACACAACTGGAACGCCGCCTTATTCGGAAGCGCTTACCGCTGTTCTATTCCCTACAACTACATCTCAATTTACATTGCATCTACTCTGTCGGAAACAGCTATACGTGCGCTGGTTTAAATGTTACAGCCTACAAAAAGAACGGACCACCTCAGCAAATGTAGTCATTGACTACCAGTCTTCATTGTGGGTCCGACGTCAGGAGAAGTTGTGCGTATCACGCTATGACACTGAATGCAGCGACATACTTGTTCTACAACTACGCACCACATTACTAGCACCGGCTTCTATTGAATAGGAACATCTCCAGTTTAAAGAATGCCTGAATATGAAAGCAGTCAGGGCTGCAGTGCATACAAATCGTCGAGACCGCAAACATATGGCAGGCGCGTTTTCACTTGAGGGACATTGGTTAGCAAATATCTAAATCACCGGGGGCTGCCATAAACTATCCCTTGCTGAGCTTTTAAGGCACTAGATAAAAACTACCAAATAGTACTTCAATGATGTTCGGAACAGATGAACCTCGCGTGCTTCAACACTAACCTGAGCTGGCGCTAACGAGCGCTCACTGATTCCATGCATCATTAGTCTTAGTTGGTGTTAACGAGCACTCACTTATCTCGCAACAGGCTGCGTTTCATGCACACGAGCACATATACGATCCTACCAGGTTACTTTATCACTCTTCGAGGTCTCTCAAAGACCATCGTTTCTGCTTAGATTTTCTCTGAGCCCTGCCACGTGCCAGCAAGCAGCTAAATGATCTGTAGCAGCCATTAAATCTAAGAGGTCACTGGCTGGAAGTCATACGTTGACGGGAACGACCAAGCGGCGGTTCAGGGGCGGTACGCCTACCCATTAAAAGACCACCGGGTACGGAGCGACCAAGCGCTGAAGGTAAGTATGACGAGCCAGAGAGCCAGTATGACGGAATAGAGCCAGTATGACGAGAGAGAGAGAGAGAGAGAGAGAGAGAGAGAGAGAGAGAGAGAGAGAGAGAGAGAGAGAGAGAGAGAGAGAGAGAGAGAGAGAGAGAGAGAGAGAGAGAGAGAGAGAGAGAGAGAGAGAGAGAGAGAGAGAGAGAGAGAGAGAGAGAGAGAGAGAGAGAGAGAGAGAGAGAGAGAGAGAGAGAGAGAGAGAGAGAGAGAGAGAGAGAGAGAGAGAGAGAGAGAGAGAGAGAGAGAGAGAGAGAGAGAGAGAGAGAGAGAGAGAGAGAGAGAGAGAGAGAGAGAGAGAGAGAGAGAGAGAGAGAGAGAGAGAGAGAGAGAGAGAGAGAGAGAGAGAGAGAGAGAGAGAGAGAGAGAGAGAGAGAGAGAGAGAGAGAGAGAGAGAGAGAGAGAGAGAGAGAGAGAGAGAGAGAGAGAGAGAGAGAGAGAGAGAGAGAGAGAGAGAGAGCATACGTTTTGTTCATCTACGCATCTAGTTTTGCAGAACCACACGCCGGGCCGGACCGACCAGCTGCCAGAGCAGAACTCTCGTAAATTCACGGCTGAAACAAACACACTGCCGACTGACATTCAACGCCAGAAAGCTCAAATGGCAAAGACCGGACAGGTTCACCTTGCAAACGGTACTTCACAAGAAAGTCTGGACGGCACAGTGCGTCGAGACCCCCGCAGGCTCATATGGGGTGCCGGTTCCCAGCACCCAAGGCACTAAGATTCTTACTGAAAGACTGTTTCATTTGAGGGTGGAGGTACTGATGCATTGTGGCGCTCGCTCGTACAGCAGCCCAACAAAGGCCGATTTAAATACTCAAGGAGCACAGGACAATCCAGAAAACCAGCATGCCAGCTACTGTGCCAGTAATATCTTAAGCCGTATCCTTAGGGAAGCATCCGCCAGCGTCAATGCCAGGATACACCAAAAGCGGAAACACAGACGAAAAGATTAGTTATACAACCGGGCGCTGAACAGTAGCCAAAACCAGACGCTTTTATGTTGCTACTTTACGCTATGCATCAATTCTCAGCCACCACCGTGGTGTTGATGTACAATTTGAGTGTCAGGTCTCTAGATGGAAAAACAATCCTTCACGGTGTTGCAAAACTGCAGGAGCTACCTCTGGTCTCGGAGCACTCCGGCTCGTGACCGTCCCCGGCTCTCGGACCAACTGCCGGTTCTCACGGTCGCACCGAGGTGATAAACAGAGGCAGTTTGTGTGTTTGATGACCCGGCATTGGACCGGCTGTATCTGGAACACCAGTTCCGGTCTCAAGGGATCACCTCCCAGACAGAACCTACTCCATTCTAGCAAGGTCGCCGCCCACAGGGTAGCACCATGCATTGTAAAACAACGCAACGGGCAGAGACAGATGCGTTGGTGGAGAGCGCTGATTAGTTATTTGGGCTTTCATCCGCAGCCCGACAAGGTTATATAGCAGAAAGCGTTTGCTCAGAGGGAAAGGGGCCGCACACGTTTAACAACTGATGGATCCAGCATGAATACAATGGGGAAGCGGAATGGGAGGCAAATAGTTCAAAATCCCAGTGAATCGGGGCAGGGGTGGAGCGCGAAATTAGTTTTATCGATCTACCATAATCGTGTCGTCGATGGAGACCGGGAGGCGTTGTTTTTGCTCACAAATGTCGCAATTACTTGCTCTCACCGAACAGGTTTCGGGAAAGGGATCACCACACCCAACTTTCCGGACCCGCGGTAGAGTTGAAGAGGGATTGATATCGTATTCAGGGAAGAATAAGCACAGGTTCAAAAACGAAGATGCACCCCACCTCACAACAGCCGTTACCAATACCATCCTGCACACACACATCGAAAGACAAACAATAAAACACACAACACTATCAGGGGCAAAAAGGAATCCGAACTTAGGGCACACCGCACTTCACCGCGGAAAACCGCACATGATCATAGCCCGTCCGAGCGAGCGGAACTGATGCCCGGGATTACGGCCAATGGAGCTTTAATGGCCACCATCGGCACCCTGGCCTGCATTTCTAGTTATTGTACCTAATGACTGAACGTCGAAATGTGCCCACGATCCGGACCCCCGAACTTACAACCACGGGTGAATTTCTGACTTATAACACCGAGCACACTAAAATAAAGCCTCCTTTGTACAGTGCCTCGGACGGCACACCAACTCATACAATCAAAGGGCTACATATCGCGCACGTCCCCGAAGACCGAAGTAAAGCATTCATTACCAGCATTGGGTAGACTGACCTCTGTCAGTTAGCATTCTGAGGGC